>OY992878.1:26896940-26931119 GCA_963921405.1 Cepaea hortensis | reverse complement strand
ACTTACTACAATACTTCTAACATTATAGAGAGGGACGATGGCAAAGAATTGTCCTCATAACACGGCGAAGTATCTATATAATGGAATATTTTCACGGCTACCTCGTTGTAACATCTGCTAATTAATTTGCGGTACACGGCCTTGAACGCTGTCCGTCTTACACACTTGTCCACTAGTGATAAAGCGGTTGCCTTTTCTAATTTCCTCTCAAGGTTGAGGTCAGTGCAGGACAAGAACTGGCACCCAATTTGTGGCCTGGTGACGAAGGAGGAAGAAATAAGACAAATCGATTGCACTAAGAAGTGAGCTATTTCATTTGGGGAAACTCGGAGATAATGCAGAGGTGAAAGGAAAATTGTCATTGCAAAATTAGCTCTATCATGTCCAGATAATACAATTATAGGTAATGATTGGCAATTGATTATCGGAACTGGAGAGTGGCGGGAAAGCAGGCTGATTATCTTAGGTCTATTGCAGCGAAGAAGAAGAGGGAGAAGAAGTAAGTGGAGTGTGCCACTTCAAAACCCATTGTACTAATCGCCATTTTGGCAACAGGGACATAACTTAAATTGTCGTTATTGTTGTTGTTGTTGTTAATGATGATGGTGGTGGTGATGGTGGTTGATGATGTTTTTGTTGGTGTTGGTGGTGGTGGTGGTGGTGGTGGTGGTGGTTGTTTATCAACCCCATCGAGTGAGATCTCCAAGCGTGAGAGCAGTGCTTGGAATCTGTCTGCAATTAGAGTGTGCATTCTCCCTGCCTATGTTTCATTCTCGAAGCATGTAAGGTTTGTAATCCGATCAGGGTTCATACCAGCGGAGACCATGCACTTTGTGGAGGTGAGGGGGAATATCCTCAACCCAACGTCATTTGTCACTGAGTAGAACATTCCACCGATGTATTGGCAGAAATTACCATATCAGCAACATGATATTTAAAAGCATGCAAAATATATATGAAAATGTAAAACATTCTTTAACTTTCTAGTTAAACATTTGCTCAGGCACAACTTCCTAGTTCACCTCTTGCACAAACACAACTTCCTAGTTTGGCACTTATGCAAACAGAGCTCTTGAAACAACCAGCTTTACTCAAATGAAAACTAATATACAATCTAGCGCGCAGGTAAATTGAAAAAGTGTCAACAAGTGAATCGATTCAACTATCGTGGAACTGTTATAGCGTTGGATGGATATTTCCTTGTGTAGCTTAGAGCAAGAATCGCAACGGCAAATTTAGTTTGTTTTTTTTTTTTAAATTTGTTTTTTTAAAGATGGACAACATACTCAGGGATTAAAACAAACAGAAACAAAAATACCATCTGTTATAGTGAAAGAAAAAGCGATGAATTGCAATACGGGGGTTTGCACAAGAAGACTGTATAATAAGCACACAAGCTGGTAATCATCTTATGGCATCGGAAATGTGATATCTGAGAAAAATGCAAAGAATACCATGTTCGGACATAGAAATTCATGGCAGCAGAAATGTGATGTCTGAGAGAAATTCAAAGAGCACCATTTTCGGATATATAAATTCATGGCAGCAGAATTATGGTGTCTGAGAAAAATGCAATGAATACCATGTTCGAAAATAGAAACAAATGAGATAGTCTTTGAAGAAGAAGGTTTTGTTTAACGTAAGCTCGCTTTGGAATCGAGAGTAGTCCATACACGTATTGTTGGACACCAATCGGTACTTGATACGTATTACTATTTCTATTGCACTGGAGTGATTTTTGCGTCTGAATTAGCTTTCCCTTTTTCCCAGTGTCCCTCGCTATCAAGCGAACTCACTGCGATTTCAGAGGTACTTGTAATTTACGTCCACAAGTCAAGGATGAGAAGTTTTATATTTTAGTCCAGCTGACAGGTGTAAGTGTTGAACCTACTACATCAGCATCATCACACCGGATCTTTAAGAATGAGCGCTCTTATAACGAGCGAACGAACGAACGAACTTTATTTTAAAAGGGTAACAAATTGGGCACGCAGGCCAGTCTTACATTCGGCCCTTTCGATCACTCATCTTTCATTCATCAAATGTTCATGTTACATTTACATAGGGAAAAATAAACATTGTCAAATTGATTTTGTAATCATAAACAATGCATATTACTCATGGTACATTCACACGGGGGAAAAACATTGTCAAATGAAAGTTGTAAACATAAACAGTGCTTATAGCAATGTTGCGAGACACATCCCCCATCCACCCTCACACCCCGCAGCCCCCCACACATCCCTCTGCCACCCACACATCCTCCACCCACCACACCCCCACTCACCCACACATACCTCCACGCACTCACACAGACTCAGACAAACATACATGCCACCAGCCACCCACCGATCCCCCACCCACACACATTTCCCCACCCACACATACATCCCCCACCCATCCCATAACCGACACGCACACACCCACCAACATATTCTAAACTACCCACCCACACACCCGCAACCACCCAGCAAAACACACATCACAAAACAACAAACACATACCCCCGTCAACCCACACATCCCGCACCTATCCATACATACATCCCGCACCCTCATAATTTTCCCCACCCACCCACACACACACACACACACACATATCAGCCAACCTACACCCACTCACCCACCCAATATCCGCCACCTCTCAACTACACATCCTCCACCTATACACACATCCCCACCCATAAACACATCTCCCCACCTGCCCACACATATCCCCCACCCATAAACACCCAAAAACACACACCTCCCACCACCCACATATACCCCACCCACACACATCCGTCGCTCACACACATCTTCCCACAAACACACACATCCCCCAACCATACACTCATCTCTCACACACATCCATATAACCTCCGAAGAAGCAGATTAGAAGCGCAAATTGGTTAGAGACATTAGATAAAACTGTCAAGAGATTATGGGCACGTTGTGATCAGAAAATGCATAATACTGCCCAAATGACACATCAAGTACCAATTGGTGTCCAACAACATGATACTGTCCACATGACATATCAAGTACCGATTGGTGTCCAACAACATGATACTGCCCACATGACATATCAAGTACCGATTGGTGTCCAACAACACGATACTGCCCACATGACATATCAAGTACCGATCGGTGTCCAACAACATGATACTGCCCACATGACATATCAAGTACCGATTGGTTTCCAACAACATGATACTGCCCACATGACATATCAAGTACCGATCGGTGTCCAACAACATGATACTGCCCACATCACATATCAAGTACCGATTGGTTTCCAACAACATGATACTGCCACATCACATATCAAGTACCGATTGGTGTCCAACAACACGATACTGCCCACATGACATATCAATTACCGATTGGTGTCCAACAAAATGATACTGCCCACATGACATATCAATTACCGATTGGTGTCCAACAACATGATACTGCCCACATCACATATCAAGTACCGATCTGTGTCCAACAACATGATACTGCCCACATCACATATCAAGTACCGATTGGTGTCCCAACAACATGATACTGCCTACATGACATATCAAGTACCGATTGGTGTCCAACAACATGATACTGCTCACATCATACATCAAATACCGATTGGTGTCCAACAATATGATACTGCCCACATCACATATCAAGTACCGATTGGTGTCCAACAACATGATACTGCCCACATGACATATCAAGTTACGATTGGTGTCCAACAACATAATACTGCTCACACCATACATCAAATACCGATTGGTGTCCAACAACATGATACTGCCCACATGACATATCAAGTACCGATTGGTGTCCAACAACATGATACTGCCCACATCATACATCAAATACCGATTGGTGTCCAACAACGTGATATTGCTCACATCATACATCAAATACCGATTGGTGTCCAACAACATGATACTGCCCACATCACATATCAAGTACCGATCGGTGTCCAACAGCATGATACTGCCCACATGACATATCAAGTACCGATCGGTGTCCAACAACATGATACTGCCCACATCATACATCAAGTACCCATTGGTGTCCAACAACATGATACTGCCCACATGACATATCAAGTACCAGTTGGTGTCCAACAACATGATACTGCCCACATCACATATCAAGTACCGATTGATGTCCAACAACATGATACTGCCCACATGACATATCAAGTACCGATTGGTGTCCAACAACATGATACTGCCCACATCACGTATCAAGTACCGATTGGTGTCCAACAACATGATACTGCCCACATGACATATCAAGTACCAATTGGTGTCCAACAACATGGTACTGCCCACATCACATATCAAGTACCGATTGGTGTCCAACAACATGATACTGCTCACATCATACATCAAACACCGATTGGTGTCCAACAACATGATACTGCCCACATCATACATCAAGTACCCATTGGTGTCCAACAACATGATACTGCTCACATCATACATCAAGTACCGATTGGTGTCCAATAACATGATACTGCCCACATGACATATCAAGTACCGATTGGTGTCCAACAACATGATACTGCCCACATGACATATCAAGTACCGATTGGTCTCCAACAACATATTATTGCCCACATCATACATCAAGTACCGATTGGTGTCCAACAACATGATACTGCCCACATGACATATCAAGTACCGATTGGTGTCTAACAACATGATACTGCCCACATGACACATCAAGTACCCATTGGTGTCCAACAACATGATACTGCCCACATGACATATCAAGTACCGATTGGTGTCCAACAACATGATACTGCCCACATGACATATCAAGTACCGATTGGTGTCCAATAACATGATACTGCCCACATCATACATCAAGTACCGATTGGTGTTCAACAACATGATACTTCCCACATCACACATCAAGTACCGATTGGTGTCCAACAACATGATACTGCCCACATCACACATCGAGTACCGATTGGTGTCTAATAACCCGGATCTAGCGTCTTACGTCTACGTCGCCTAAATGCCAATTACAGAGCTCATTGCCTTCTATGAGAAAATGCGACAGTGAAAAATTAGAGACAACTTACAAACTAAACTGGGAAAGAGCAAGAAAAGAACAGAGATAAATACTTAGAAAGCTTGGTCAGACAGCATACTCTGGTCAACATTTACTTAACCCTTGCTCTGATGATTGTACGAGATGGCAAAACACGATTGCCAACACTTATCGTCAATCTTGAATGATGATGATGATAATTATAATGACAGTAGTGATTCTTTTCAACGATGTTGACGGCCGCTTGGAAATTTTAAGGAAATAAGTCACTAAAACATTAATTGCTGGCTGTCCAAAATAAAAGATTTAAAATGTTATGACAGACTCAACATTGTCGAGCTCATGGAGAGAACTAGACAGATATCAATGAACTATGTTGTGAATAAAAGTCGCTAACGCTGAGTAGGACATACACCTAGAAAAGCTGATAATAGTATAGGGTGTTTTTTTAATGACTGTGAGGGTTTTGAAAATATTGCCGTTCCAAGTTTTGTATTTACCTGTTATGTTGCATGAAATCCACAGAGGGTGAATACAAAACTTGGAACGGCAATATTTTCAAAACTCCCGCAGTTAATAAAAATACACCCTATACAACTCGAAAGAAGTTTGTCTGGAACTCACAAGGCGATATAAATATAGAAAGACCCAAAAACTCACAGAGAAGAGAAGTAGGAACATAAATGAATGATATGCGGAGCCCATGGACGGAGCTGCACGGGAGAGCTAAGAATAGGATGGCTTGGACTGAGTTAGTTAAGGACCTATACCTCGCTGTAGCAGCAGTCATAACAAGACACTCTGCTCTTTACATTATGCATGGAAGATTTGTGTCTGCTCTACCTACAACATATAAACAACTACAGGCTTACGAGGATGGGAACCCTTGTCTCCAAATTTGAACTCTAAGTGCTCGACCACCAGTTTCCTATGATTTATCAAACGTACAAAACTCAGTGATCGATTACAATTTTACCTCCTAACATAACATTCCATAACTAGAAATCGCACCCGTAAGTGTGTGGTAGACAACAACATTCCCCGAACATCTTTCGATTCCATTCTGGACAGTTTAGCGAGACATATAACCTATTTCTGTTGACTTCAGCCCGTTTTTATTTCATTTGAAATATCAGATTGTTACCACTGTGTCAATCGAAAAGTTCTATAAATGGAAACTAAAGAGATCGATAAACGGACGAAACGATTGGTCTTTAGGGAGACTGCTGTACATAAAAATACACAATGTTTTCACAAAGAAGTACAATGATTTCTGGAGTGTATTTTTATATTCCTTGTGTGAATCATTTCTTATATGTACATTTGAAACAAGCAAACCTTTAAAGCCTGTAGTACATCCGTTCAATAAACGAAGAATACTTGTCGTCTCACGTTGTGATATATTTTGTTACCATTCTCTGTTGATCCTCTTTGAAAACGACCCTGCTGTCAAGTTTATTTGAGTAGTTGTGAAAAGAGATCTCGTTGGCTTGTATATTTAGATTTTGACCAAAAAGATAGATTTTTCTGTCTTACATATTTGGGTGTTGATGAACCTAGGAATTTATGTTTTATATATCTTGATGTTAACGAACATCGATCTTTCTATCTTATGTATTTGGGTGTTGGTGAACATAGATCTTTCTGTGTTATATATCTGGATGTTTATGAACATCGATCTTTCTGTCTTATTTATTTTTGTGTTGATGAACAAATGTGGAACAAAGAAAGCAGTGCAGGACAAAATAATAAGAACAGCTTGATGGAACAACGAGGTTAAAGATAGCGTATTCAGAAAGAAGGTAGCGTTCACAAAATGGATCACAACTAAATCTGAACAAGACTATGCTACTTATTGAATCTTCTTCTTCTTCTTCTTCTTCTTCTTCTTCTTCTTCTTCTTCTTCTTCTTCTTCTTCTTCTCTTCTTCTTCTTCTTCTTCTTCTTCAGCATTCCAAGCCATTGAGGTTCTTTGCTGCAGATACAAGCCGTCTCCATTCGTCTCTCTGGTGGACCTTCTCTTGCCAGTCGTTGATTCCAAGTGCTTGTAGATCTGTATATATATTATCTCTCCACCGTCTTCTTGGTCTACCTCGAGGTCTACGGTCATTTATTTCTTGAGTGTAAGTGAGTTTTGTTTCCCTATTATCTTCCATTCTTTCTATATGCCCCAGCCATTGCAGCCTATTAGCCTTCATTATACCAGTGATTAGTGGGGACTTAAACAGATCATAAATGTCTTTGTTACTTCTTCTTTTTCACTCTCCACTTTGTGTATCCCTAATGGGTCCAAAGATGCGTCTTAAGACTTTGTTCTCAAAGGTTTGTAACAAGGCTTCGTCTCCTTTAGTTGTACTCCAGGTTCAGAGCCAACAACATGATACAACTGGTCTGATCAGTGTTTTGTATATTGTGATTTTGGTGTTACGAGATAGCGCATTTGATTTTAGCAGATGTTGTAGTGCATAGTATACCTTATTTCCAGAGTTGATTCTAGCTTGTATTTCTTCCCTTATTATGTTGGAGCAGTTGGAGATTGTACCCAGGTATTTGTATGTTTCCGTTCTTTTAATGGTCATATTATCTATTTGTATGTGGCCAGAGTTTTTAGCCGTTCCTTCTCTTGAAATTACCACATATTCTGTCTTTTCTTGGTTGATAACCAACCCCATCTGTTGGGCTTTTTCCTTTAAGTGAGTCAATATTTCCAATGTCTTTTGTTCACTTTGCCCTATAATATCTATATCATCTGCATAACCAAGCAGTTTGGATGGTCCGCCAATAGCACATTCCTCCTTTACCTTCCTTACAACTCTCTCTAGAGCCAGATTGAACAGGAGCGGCGATAGTGCATCATCCTGTTTCAAGCCAGATGTTATTTGGAAAGGGTATGATTTCCTGCCTTTATATGTTACTATATTATAAGTATCTTCCATGCATAGTCTGGTCATGTTGATTAACTTCCTTGGTATTCCAAATTCCTGCATAGTATTCCATAGAATATTCTTATGGCCACTATCATAAGCCTTTTTAAAATCCACAAAAATGTTATGGAGATCTTTTTTATATTCCCAATTTTTCTCGGCTATTTGTCGTAAGATAAATATCTTATCTATTGTTGATCTGTTTTGTCTGAAACCCGCCTGGTAGTCACCTAATATGTCTTCTGAATATGGTTTTAGTCTATTTAGTAATACCGCGGATAGTATCTTATAGCTTATGGACAGGAGTGATATTCCTCTATAATTTTCACATTGGAACTTGTCTCCTTTCTTAAAGATAGGTATCAATAATGACTCTTTCCAGTCATGGGGTAACTCTTCTGTCCTCCAGATTTGGATTATTAGTTCGTATAGCTTTAGGTGTAATGCATGGCCACCCGCCTTTATAAATTCAGCAGCAATTCCATCAGCCCCAGTTGCCTTATTGTTTTTAAGTCATGTGATTACATATAAGATTTCTTCAAATGCAGGTTCTTCAATTTGTGGTTCACACGTTGGAACCTCTTCATGTGGGAAAGTGTTACTTGGAGCTTCACAATTTAGTAATTCAACAAAGTATTCTTTCCATTTCCTCATTGGTATTTATCATATTCCCATTTTTGTCTTTTAAACCATATGTGTTGTGTTGGTGCACTCTTTTCATTGACTTCAGTTCTTTAAAAAAAACTTTCTGGATTCGTTTTTCTGGTGATTAGTTTCCATATCTTTGATTATATTGTTCATATATTCTCGCTTCTGATGCCGAACTATTTTTGTAGCCTCTTTACATTCAGTTCTATATTGCTCTACATTTTGGATGTTGTTGATGTCATTTAACCACAACTGTCTGGAATTCTTTTTTCCTAATGACTGCTTCTTCACATTTTTGATTGAACCATCTGTTCTTTCTATGCGTGGTTAACACACAGAGACATTCTTCTGCGGTAGTTTGAATTGTATTCTTGATGTTCAACCAAGTTTGGTCAACGCTTTCCTCCAACGGGTTTTTTAGAATTTCAAGTTTACATTTTATTTCATCTGGAAATTTCTCTTTGACTGTACTTTCTAGTAGTTTTTCTCTGTTATATGTTGGGTGTAACCTTTGTAGTTTAGCATAGAATGCTCTCTTAAGTTTTATTTTAAATTTTGCTCCAACGAGGAAGTGGTCGCTGTGGCACTCAGCTCCTCTATAACTTCTAACTTGTTGTATGTTTGATGCATTTTTGTTGTTAAATAAAATGTGATCTATTGAATAGCATGACGAAATACCAAACGAACAATTAGAGCATCTAAAGATGAATCCTTGAAAATATACGGTGAACAGATGTCGAAACTTAGCAAAGACTACCCAAGAGAATTGCGTATGTCAATAATATGAGAAACAGAGATGCATGCTACAACCCGACCGCTACCATAAACAGCAAAATAGGTACACCATTATGTAATCCATAACAAAGACTAGCAAGGTGGGCAGAATACGTTCAAGAACTAATTAACCCCACACATAATAACATAGAAAACCTCATGTGTGTGCCTAAAAGCTATGGACAAGAACCAGACTTCATCCTTGCAGAGGTCAAATCAGAAAAGTCCTAAAAACAAATCACTGGGTCCAGATGAAATAGCCACAGAAGCTATTCATGCCTGTGGGAAAACAGGAGTTAAATGGCTGACAAGTCATTTTAATATAGCAGGTGAAGGAAGATGGTGTTTCCACCTTGTCGTGGTGGGGGAGCTTGAGTTTCTCAATGACCCTGAGAGCTATGCCGGCGGTAGCGTAGCTACCAGCAGGGCCTCCCAAGCCGGACAGGTCAAAGGGTAGAGAACAGACAAAGAGAAACACCCTGGTCCTCCAGGTTGGGGGTTGAAGCGTGGGGTTAACATCCCCACCTTTGTAAAAACCTTTCTTTGTTACGAAACAAATACATGAGCCTCGATATCGGACTGACTTATCTGGACAACGACCTTGGAACGTTAAAGGACTTTTGAGATTTGGAACATGGAATGTACGGACACTATATCGAGCTGGAGCGGCCGAAGAACTAACCCGGGAGCTGGGTGAATATCAAATGGATATAACAGCAATTCAAGAAATAAGGTGGCCAGGGGAGGGTACTTTAGAGCAAAATGGAATGATTATAATATATGGAGGAAACACCCAAAATAAACATGAATTAGGAACAGGATTTGTCATCAAAAAAGAGTTATGGGGGAACGTTTTAAACTTTAAAGCTTTTAATGACAGGATTAGTAAATTACGAATAAAAGGTAAATGGAAAAATATAACGATGATTAATGTACATGCACCTACTGAAGAGAAAGAAGATGATATTAAAGAAGACTTTTATAATGATCTGGAAGATGTCATAGAAGAAACCCCCAAACAGGACATCCTGATTGTGCTGGGAGACTTCAATGCAAAAATAGGTAGAGAGCAAACTAATAAAAAAGTGGCCGGTATGGAAAGCCTACATACAACTTCAAATGATAATGGATGGAGAGTCATCAACCTGGCAGAAGCCAAAGGACTGCAGATTAGCAGTACCAGACTACAAAGAAAGGATATACACAAACAAACTTGGAAATCATGTGACAAGAGAACCTATAATCAAATAGATCACATTTTAATTAACAACAGAAATGCATCAAACATACAGCAAGTCAGAAGTTATAGAGGAGCTGAGTGCCACAGTGACCACTTCCTCGTTGGAGCAAAATTTAAAATAAAACTTAAGAGAGCTTTCTATACTAAATTACAAAGATTACACCCAACATATAACAGAGAAAAACTGCAAGACATTACAGTCAAAGAGAAATTTACAGATGAAATAAAATGTAAACTTGAAACTCTGCAAAACCCTTTGGAGGAAAGCGTTGACCAAACTTGGTTGAACATCAAGAATACAATTCAGTCTACCGCAGAAGAATGTCTCGGTGTGTTAACCACGCATAGAAAGAACAGATGGTTCAATCAAAAATGTGAAGAAGCAGTCATTAGGAAGAAGAATGCCAGACATGTATGGTTAAATGACATCAATAACATCCAAAAGGAAGAGCATTATCGAAATGAATGTAAAGAGGCTACAAAAATAGTCAGACAGCAGAAGCGAGAATATATGAGTAATATAATCAAAGATATGGAAACTAATCACCAGAAAAATGAATCCAGAAAATTTTTTAAAGAACTGAAGTCAATGAAACGAGGGCACCAACAAAACACATATGGTTTAAAAGACAAAAATGGGAATATGATAAATACCAATGAGGAAATGTGCAACACATGGAAAGAATATTTTATTGAATTACTAAATTGTGAAGCTCCAAGTCACATTTTCCCACAGGAAGAGGTTCTAACATGCGAACCACAAATTGAAGAACCTACATTTGAAGAAATCCTATATGTAATCACACGACTTAAAAACAATAAGGCAACTGGGACTGATGGAATTGCTGCTGAATTTATAAAGGCAGGTGGCCATGCATTACATCTAAAGCTATACGAACTAATAATAAAAATCTGGAGGACAGAAGAATTACCCCATGACTGGAAAGAGTCATTATTTATACCTATCTTTAAGAAAGGAGACAAGTTCCAATGTGGAAATTATAGAGGAATATCACTACTGTCCACAAGCTATAAGATACTATCCGCAGTATTACTAAATAGACTAAAACCATATTCAGAAGACATATTAGGTGACTACCAGGCAGGTTTTAGACAAAACAGATCAACAATAGATCAGATATTTATCTTACGACAAATAGCCGAGAAACATTGGGAATATAAAAGAGATCTCCATAACATTTTTGTGGATTTTAAAAAGGCTTATGATAGTGTCCATAGGAATAGTCTATGGAATGCTATGCAGGAATTTGGAATACCAAGGAAGTTAATCAACATGACCAGACTATGCATGGAAGATACTTATAATATAGTAACATATAAAGGCAGGAAATCAGACCCCTTCCAAATAACATCTGGCTTGAAACAGGGGGATGCACTATCGCCGCTACTCTTCAATCTGGCTCTAGAGAAAGTTGTAAGGAAGGTAAAGGAGGAATGTGATATTGGAGGAACATCCAAGCTGCTTGGTTATGCAGATGATATAGATATTATAGGGCAAAGTGAACAAAAGACATTGGAAATATTGACTCACTTAAAGGGAAAAGCCCAACAGATGGGGCTGGTTATCAACCAAGATAAGACAGAATATATGGTAATTTCAAGAGACGGAATGGCTAGAAACTCTGGCCACATACAAATAGATAATATGACCATTAAAAGAACGGAAACATACAAATACCTGGGTACAATCTTCAACTGCTCCAACATCATTAGGGAAGAAATACAAACTAGAATCAACTCTGGAAATAAGATATACTATGCACTACAACATCTACTAAAATCAAAGGCGCTATCTCGTAACACCAAAATCACAATATACAAAACACTGATCAGACCAGTTGTGCTGTATGGCTCTGAAACCTGGAGTACAACGAAAGGAGACGAAGCCTTGTTACAAACCTTTGAGAACAAAATTTTAAGACGCATCTTTGGACCCATTAGGGATACACAATGTGGAGAGTGGAAAAGAAGAAGTAACAAAGACATTTATGATCTGTTTAAGTCCCCGCTAATCACTGGTATCATGAAGGCTAATAGACTACAATGGCTGGGGCATATAGAAAGAATGGAAGATAATAGGGAAACAAAACTCGCTTACACTCAGGAAATAAATGACCGTAGACCCCGAGGTAGACCAAGAAGGCGGTGGAGAGATAATACATGTACAGACCTACAAGCACTTGGAATCAACGACTGGCAAGAGAAGGTCCACCAGAGAGACGAATGGAGACGGATTGTATTTGCAGCAAAGAACCTCAATGGCTCGGAACGCTGAAGAAGAAGAAGAAGAAGGTGAAGGAAGAAAAGTCCCAGATGATTAACAACAAGCAGTAATAGTGCCAATATGGAAAAAGAAAAGCAATATGAGAGAGTGCGAAATATACATAGGTATATCATACCTGAGCCATATAAGGAAAATGTACGCAAAACTATTGGAACAAAGAGCTAGACCCATAGTTGAACAACAATTAAGCAAAGTACAATTCGGTTTCCGGAAAGGTAAAAGTTGCACTTATGCATTATTCACACTTATACAAATATGTGATAAAAGCCATCGAATATAGTGACCTACAGAATATTATATTTGTAGATCAGGAAAAGGCTGTTGTATTTTTATATTTACATTGCATAGACCCATAGGCACTCCAGTGGTGATGTGGGGCCGGCCGATTTAACATCACAGCACTTATTCCAGTACTTATCTTTTTAGTCTAGGTCGACCTGGGAGCTCAGTTCAAGTTTTAAAATCTGCCTCGATGTGAACTGGAACCCATGACTACCGTGTCGGCGGGCATGCGCCTAACCAGTACCCGAACGCTGTTCCCTAGACTTGTGTGGGGATGAACAACACGACCATACTGTCGACCGTATGTGTCCACGGTGTGTGTGGACCGTATGTGTGGACGGTATGTGTCGACGGTCATGAACCGATATCTTACTATATAATTAACCTATATCATTTGTGTGGTCACTGTTGAAGCTATTTAATACTGTCTTGAATGTATGGGCAGTGATGAACCTATATCATGATGTTTTATGTGTGTGGACAGTGATGAACCTATGTAATACTGCCTTGTATGTTTGGACAGTGATGAACCTATATCATACTGTCTTGTTTATGTGGACAGTCATGAACCTATATCAAACTGCTTTGTATGTGTGGACAGTGATGAACCTATATCATGATGTTTTATGTGTGTGGACAGCGATGAACCTATGTAAAACTGTCTTGTATGTTTGGACAGTAATAAACCTATATCATACAGTCATGTATCCGTGGACAGTGATGAGCCTATATCATAGTGTCTTGTATGTGTGGACAGTGGTGAACCTATATCATACTGTCTGGTACAGTGGTTCTCAACCTTTTTTGACCCGTGCCCCCCTTCACCGTATTTTCAGAACGTCATTCCCCCTTTTCATATTTCCTATCTAAAAATCTCCCCACCCCTACACAGTATACGTAAAAATGGAAGGTAAATTTAATAGCATATACTAAAACAATTCTAGACATCCACATAAAACATGATTTGTGGGTCTACTTACTTTATAAAATGAATTTTAGAAGGATGAAACATACATAACTGTAATGTATGAAGGGAAAAACAATATCAAGTAATCGGTTCTTGTATTAACGCGATCTTGAAATGGTCTTCATCCCCCCCCCCCTTTGGAAACCCTAAAATTCCCCCCTGGGGGAGGGGGAATTCCCCACCGGTTGAGAACCACTGGTGTTCAACCAAGTTTGGTCAACGCTTTCCTCCAACGGGTTTTGTAGAATTTCAAGTTTACATTTTATTTCATCTGGAAATTTCTCTTTGACTGTACTTTCTAGTAGTTTTTCTCTGTTATATGTTGGGTGTAACCTTTGTAGTTTAGCATAGAATGCTCTCTTAAGTTTTATTTTAAATTTTGCTCCAACGAGGAAGTGCTCGCTGTGGCACTCAGCTCCTCTATAACTTCTAACTTGTTGTATGTTTGATGCATTTTTGTTGTTAAATAAAATGTGATCTATTGAATAGCATGACGAAATACCAAACGAACAATTAGAGCATCTAAAGATGAATCCTTGAAAATATACGGTGAACAGATGGCGAAACTTAGCAAAGACTACCCAAGAGAATTGCGTAAGTATGTCAATAATATGAGAAACAGAGATGCATGCTACAACCCGACCGCTACCATAAACAGCAAAATAGGTACACCATTATGTAATCCATAACAAAGACTAGCAAGGTGGGCAGAATACGTTCAAGAACTAATTAACCCCACACATAATAACATAGAAAACCTCATGTGTGTGCCTAAAAGCTATGGACAAGAACCAGACTTCATCCTTGCAGAGGTCAAATCAGAAAAGTCCTAAAAACAAATCACTGGGTCCAGATGAAATAGCCACAGAAGCTATTCATGCCTGTGGGAAAACAGGAGTTAAATGGCTGACAAGTCATTTTAATATAGCAGGTGAAGGAAGAAAAGTCCCAGATGATTAACAACAAGCAGTAATAGTGCCAATATGGAAAAAGAAAAGCAATATGAGAGAGTGCGAAATATACATAGGTATATCATACCTGAGCCATATAAGGAAAATGTACGCAAAACTATTGGAACAAAGAGCTAGACCCATAGTTGAACAACAATTAAGCAAAGTACAATTCGGTTTCCGGAAAGGTAAAAGTTGCACTTATGCATTATTCACACTTATACAAATATGTGATAAAAGCCATCGAATATAGTGACCTACAGAATATTATATTTGTAGATCAGGAAAAGGCTGTTGTATTTTTATATTTACATTGCATAGACCAATCGGCACTCCAGTGGTGATGTGGGGCCGGCCGATTTAACATCACAGCACTTATTCTAGTACTTATCTTTTCAGTCTAGGTCGACCTGGGAGCTCAGTTCAAGTTTTAAAATCTGCCTCGACGTGAACTGGAACCCATGACTACCGTGTCGGCGGGCATGCGCCTAAC
Source organism: Cepaea hortensis (assembly GCA_963921405.1). Classification (NCBI taxonomy): domain Eukaryota; kingdom Metazoa; phylum Mollusca; class Gastropoda; order Stylommatophora; family Helicidae; genus Cepaea; species Cepaea hortensis. The sequence goes on along the minus strand of OY992878.1, from coordinate 26,915,503 downwards.
CAGTACCCGAACGCTGTTCCCTAGACTTGTGTGGGGATGAACAACACGACCATACTGTCGACCGTATGTGTCCACGGTGTGTGTGGACCGTATGTGTCCACGGTGTGTGTGGACCGTATGTGTCGACGGTATGTGTCGACGGTCATGAACCGATATCTTACTATATAATTAACCTATATCATTTGTGTGGTCACTGTTGAAGCTATTTAATACTGTCTTGAATGTATGGGCAGTGATGAACCTATATCATGATGTTTTATGTGTGTGGACAGTGATGAACCTATGTAATACTGCCTTGTATGTTTGGACAGTGATGAACCTATATCATACTGTCTTGTTTATGTGGACAGTCATGAACCTATATCAAACTGCTTTGTATGTGTGGACAGTGATGAACCTATATCATGATGTTTTATGTGTGTGGACAGCGATGAACCTATGTAAAACTGTCTTGTATGTTTGGACAGTAATAAACCTATATCATACAGTCATGTATCCGTGGACAGTGATGAGCCTATATCATACTGTCTTGTATGTGTGGACAGTGGTGAACCTATATCATACTGTCTAGTACAGTGGTTCTCAACCTTTTTTGACCCGTGCCCCCCTTCACCATATTTTCAGAACGTCATTCCCCCCCCCCTTCCTATCAAAAATTTTGCCCGTGCCCCCCTTCACCGTATTTTCAGAACGTCATTCCCCCTTTTCATATTTCCTATCTAAAAATCTCCCCACCCCTACACAGTATACGTAAAAATGGAAGGTAAATTTAATAGCATATACTAAAACAATTCTAGACATCCACATAAAACATGATTTGTGGGTCTACTTACTTTATAAAATGAATTTTAGAAGGATGAAACATACATAACTGTAATGTATGAAGGGAAAAACAATATCAAGTAATCGGTTCTTGTATTAACGCGATCTTGAAATGGTCTTCACCCCCCCCCCCCTTTGGAAACCCTAAAATCCCCCCCTGGGGGAGGGGGAATTCCCCACCGGTTGAGAACCACTGGTCTAGTACGTGTGGACAGAGGCGAACCTATAAAATACTGTCTTGTATGTATGGACAGAGACGAACATATATCAGTATGTCTTGTATGAATGGACATTGAGGAACTTATATCAGTATGTCTTGTATGTTCAGACATTGAGGACCTATATCAGTATGTCTCGTAAGTGTGGACATTGAGGAACCTATATCAGTATGTCTTGTAAGTGTGGACATTGAGGAACCTATATCAGTATGTCTTGTATGTTCAGACATTGAGGACCTATATCAGTATGTCTTGTAAGTGTGGACATTGAGGAACCTATATCAGTATGTCTTGTAAGTTTGGACATTGAGGAACCTAAATCAGTATGTCTTGTAAGTATAAACATTGAGGAACCTATATCAGTGTGTCTTGTATGTATGGACATTGAGAAACCTAGATCATTATGTCTTGTATGTATAGACATTGAGGAACCTATATCAGTATGTCTTCTATGTATGGACATTGAGGAACTTATATCAGTATGTTTTGTATGTATGGACATTGAGGAACCTATATCAGTACGTCTTGTATGTGCAGAAGAACATTGGAGATGAGGACGGGGCACGTGTGGAAAAGTCCAGAGTGCTGTGATGTCGGTTCGTGACTCAACTCAACTCATCTCCTTTGCCAAACGTCGCTCTCATAGCGGCTGGCACAGCCGTTTCACTCAATGTGGATTCAAGCAAAGTGAGCAAATATACATCCAGGCTATTTGATTAGACAAATCAAGCATTTTGTTTAGTTATAAAGCAAAAGACTACTTTTCACTCAATGAGAAGTATAGTGTATGAGGTATTAATCCAATGTTTTAGATCAACAGCTCGATGGGCGACGTGGTCAGTAATACGCCGGCTCTCTTTTCTTCCTAGAAGGTTTCATAGGAAGGTCCAACTGAAGCCTAGGCCAGTGACAATAAATGTCCGCCTCGAGGAGGATCAGAACACATGACAGCAAGGCTGGCAAGCAAGCTCCAGTGTTCCTCCCTACGTTCCCCTCCCTAATTTGTTGAGTGGCACATAACATGTTTTGTGTGATAAGGGCTTTTAACACAAAATATTTTCAATAATAGCACATTTTAAAAACCCAAAATAATTACAGTTGACGCAGATGTGACAGCACAAGATGAAGAGAGAACCTAATCTGTCGAAAGCGAAGCAGAAAATCTAAGCAGAAAGAAATGGTGTTTATAATGGCATCTTGAATTCCCCTAAAGTCACAATAACTGGACATGATAATAGGGTTTACTTGCAAAGGCGCCGAGAGATGTCAATGTTTCTGTTATATTTCATTCCGGAATTTTCGTTTCTAATTTAAAATCGAAGTCTCATGCAAACGTACGAACGTCAGAACATTTCAGGTAATAATCTAACTAAAAATGTATTTTAAGTTAAAACAGAAGATACTAGAATTGTCCATCACAAAGGACATTTTGTGATGGAGGTTATGAATTATCATGTATTATTTCTTCTTCTTCTTCTTCTTCTTCTTCTTCTTCTTCTTCTTCTTCTTCTTCTTCTTCTTCTTCTTCTTCTTCTTCTTCTTCTTCTTCTTCTTCTTCTTCTTCTTCTTCTTCTCCTTCTTCTTCTTCTACTTCTTCTTCTTCTTCTTCTTCTTCTTCTTCTGCTTCTTCTTCTTCTTCTTCTTCTTCTTCTTCTTCTTCTTCTTCTTCTTCTTCTTCTTCATCTTCTTCTTCTTCTTCTTCATCATCATCTTCTTCTTCTTTTTCTTCTTCATCATCTTCTTCTTCTTCTTCTTCTTCTTCTTCTTCTTCTTCTTCTTCTTCTTCTTCTTCTTCTTCTTCTTCCATTTACCTGGCGTATTCAGGTGGCTTCCCCCCTCCACCCCCACCTTCCGCCTTATCCGTCTACACATCTTTGTACTGCTGGCTGTATAATCTAACCTCCGCGTAAATTGACTACTGTTTCCTACTCTGGGACTCTTAAGATAGGATCACACACTGATTTCTGCTTTATGATTCATATGCTGTTGCTGTTTCTTGTATTTGTTTCCTGATTAAAGCCTATTGTAGTAACGTCCTTTGTTTTCCATAATCGTATTGTGTGTATTGCTGCCCTATACCTCGTGTTTTTATATTCTTTACACCAACAATAAAGCGGAACCGTTGGCGTAATGGTTAGGAATTTGCGCTATGAATAGCATAAACGCGGTCGGTCGAGGGTTCGATTCATCGGCTCCCCGTTGGCTAAATGAGGTAGTGGTCAATTATCCCTCTGTACACTCACTCCTAAAAAATGCGATGCTCCCAACACTTCACATATCCACTCCAGATTCCTGCAACGGGACATGTTTTTTTTTTTTTTTAAATTAATATTATTTACACAGCTATTATACGAGATCAATACTTGATCTTAAACCCTCGCAGAGTTTAATTCATTCATAAATCTAACTACTTCCTTGGCCGGGAGTCTTCTGTTTTCCACAAATAAAATCTTATTGTCGAACTTCTCTAACTTACCAAGGACATTATTTTCCTGAGGGCAGAGTGCTTTTTACACTGTCTTCTTCATTGTTTTTTTTTTTTTTATCTTGAGAAGTTTTCTCCCACGTTTCTTTTTACAGAAGACACCCAATCTCTATGTCTTCTTGGTTGTAAATGGTTATAAATGGCTGTATCGCTTCACAGGGTTGATTTAATTCTTGGATGAACACTGGCCTCCAATTTTCAGGGATTTGTTAACTGTAATTAACGAACGCAATTTGAATGTCACTGTTTACGCCCACATCTCGTGTACAATTAGAAATCATTCTTTGACTGTGAATAATGCTTTTTTTTTTTTACCATCGATATGTTCACTTCGTATTTTTCATATAACCAATCATGTCACATTCAACAATGTGCACCCAAGCGTAGGAGTGAACATGAGATTGGAAAACTAATAAAGAAACAACAACCTATGTGAGTGTTTGTTCGCTTGGGTAGATTGGAATGTTTTGGAATTAGCCAGAAGTTAGAATAGTTGGAAGCTTGATTATTTAGAAGTTGATTTATTTAGAAGCTAGATTTGTTAGAAGTTTAATTATTTAGGCTAGTTAAATGTTGGATTAATTAGATGTTAGATTATTTAGAAGTTAGATTAGTTAGATGTTAGATCAGTTGTAAGTTAGATTATTTAAAATATAGATTATTTATAAGTTAGATTAATTAAAAATTACATTATTTGGAAGATAGATTAGTTAAAAGTTTAATTATTTTGAAGATAGATTAGTTATACTTTAGATTAGTTAGAAGATAGATTAATTAGAAGTTAGATTATTTAAAAATTAGATTATTTAGAAGTTAGATTACTTATAAGTTACATTTGTTAAATGTTAGAAACATAACGTTTCAACATGAAAGAAAGTAGCCCACGCTGGTCAGTTGAACTCTCAGTTTGACTTCTCATTCAGAAGACAATGACACACTACTGAACTACTGAAACTGACAAGAAAATTAACCTTCGGTTCACGAGTGAAATGTCCTCGGAGACTCCCGGGGATCGTCGCTGAAGCTACAAAGTTCGTGCGTTGTGCGACGTTTTCAGCAGGCAGCCCTGTGGAAAGAGTCAGAGCCATATGGAATAAAACCTGGTGCAAGGAAGTCTATCCTCTTGCATTTTAAACCATTTTTTTTCAACATCTCACCTCATCTCATCTTGTTCCTCTTGTACCTTGCGGTGTCGAGGTGAAGTATAAGCAGGGGAGAGTGCCCGCTTATGGGCTTCATGTATCGATATTCCCATAAACTCTGTTATTTCCTGAATGTTATTCCCTGGTATTTCCATCGTTTACGTGGTCAGCCTCTTCCTCTGCTTCCCTCTGGTCTGTACATCATTGCTTGTTGTGGTATACTGTTAGTTAACTAAAATAGACTAAAATAGTTAGAGCAACGTCAGCTGCTAAATTTAGACAACTCCCCATTCAGAGGCCAGTGAGTGGGCGCTAGTCGTATTGAGCCGTGTCCACTGTTGTCTCCAAATCACTTTACAGATTGTAAACCTCCCAGTATAATCTCTCACAGACTCCAAGGCTTAGATCCCACATTGACAAGCACTGTTAGTTCGCTGGTTGTCACGCTGCCTTATTCACGTGCCTTCTAACTCTCATTACACGGAAATATCATTTGGGAGACTTTTTCAGACCTTTAAGACAGTTTATAAATAAACACACATGTGTTTTTTGGTACTAATAGAAGTAGAATATAGAAGCAGAGATTTGAAGACGCACTAGACAACATGCATATTGAAAGTTAGTTACCGAATGGAATTTGAACCTGTCACCTCCAAATGCGATAGCGTCTCGCTGCAGGAACAAGTGTACTGCGATGCTTGACCAACTAGACATCCCTTCTGATTCTTAGAGAGTCTGTGTATGTTAATTATATTCTGTTATATCAACGAATATAGTGTAACATCGCTGTAGAATACGTTTAGTATATGAGATAGTATGGTACAGTCGGTTAGGGCTTGGCTTTAAATATTGATGTAAGTAATGAAGTAGTAAAGTACTAAAGGCGAAGGGGTCAACTTAATTACACGGGTGCGGTTTCTCTTCTTAGTACAAGCTTCTTGCCGAGAGCATGACACAAAGCACGAACTCCAAAGCTCCAGCGATAACACCCTGGAGTACGTAATATTATCTACGTAAGTAGATCTTATTACTAGAAAGAAGATTACCTACGTAAGTAGATCACGGAGCTCCACGGCTCCGTGGCTACAGGCTTGCGAACGCGGTTCGTGGGCCGGGTACCAGGCGTTCGAAGCTCAGCTGCGACCGATTTGTGCAGCAGACCATGTCGCGTTGTGTTATAACGTGCTGGTATGGGAGCCGGTCGTTCAGAAAGCAATGACAAACTACTGAACGTAACACTTGCCTAGTACATCAACAGCAGCTGAAGAATGCTGGTGTTTACTGCAACGTCCCGTAAGGGATACGCAACAAAAAGTAGATAGATAGACAGGCGGGTAGGCAAGCAGATGGGATGAATGGATGGATGAATGGATGGATGACTGATAGACAAACCATCACACACTTATACATACACATACAAGGTTTCGACAGAATGACTGCATTGGCTGATATATAAATATATATATATATTTCTACTTGTCTTACAAAGACAATTGCAAGGGTATAAAAAGATAGTTATCAATGGCAAACTGTATCACAACAGGCGCAAAGGTTTCCTCTGTGCGTGCTACTAACGGTAAAAGACATCTATGTTAGCTGCCACAGTCTCTCGAAAGAAGAAATTAAACAAATGCCAGAACTTTCTTATCTCAGGCTCGAAATGCATTTGCTGTTATTATAATAACTATAAAGATAGCGGGGCATTATGCTGCATTTGGAGGTTGAAGATCTTTTTAGAAATCTGGGAATGTATTGAGAACAGATTTTACAAAGTTGTGTGCCTCTGTTCTCACAGTATCTCTCTCTCTCTCTCTCTCTCTCTCTCTATCTCTCTCTCTCTCTCTCTCTCTCTCTCTCTCTCTTTGTTCTCTCTTTCGTTCTCTCTCTCTCTCTCTCTCTCTCTCTCTCTCTCACACACACACACACACACACTCACACACGAAATGTAGAGACTTTATCCGCACACAAACAAACAGACACCGATACAATTACAGGAAAACATTACATGAAAATATAAATAAAAACGTTAATCCTCCGGATCCTCGTCCTGTATTCTTGACGTTTGTTTCTGTTCTTCTATGTTCACACAAATAATATAAAGAGAAATGTGAAGTTATAACGGGGGGATGATCGACTTCGTTGCACTGGTTTCAACCCTGTCTGGCCGAGTCTCTCTCCACATAAAAGCCTGCCAGAGCATCACAGACAACACCAACTCTGTAGCTCTAGCGATGGCCTCTTGTGCTCTCCGGAAAAAACTGCACTCGTCGTCTGACCTGCACTGTCCTTCATCCTCTTCATCATCTGCTTCTTGTTGCTCTTCTTCTTTGTTCACCCTCGGATGTCAATATGAATGGATGGAATGAAGACAGCAGTCAACTTAAGATTGCTGTCATCTCCATAGTTCTCCTCCTCAACTGGAGCGGGAGTAGGCCAAACTAGTTTTCTCTGTTCTGTATATGTTAGATACTCCTGTAAGAAATGTTTAGCTGTCATTTGAATAGTTCCACAGCTACATTCATTCATCGAAATCTCCCATCTTTAGTTTATTAAACATGTGATATTTCAGCCTTGTATCCTTGCTGAGTTAACCAATTTTATAACTACATTCATCGGTATCATTACCATCAATAAAAGCGTAGTGCAAGCCAAAAGACCATAGTACGTGAGCATGTACACAATTTGGCTACACTCAACCTAGAGTCAGAGATCGTAGACAATAGTGCTGATTGATCCGTAGACAAGGATGTGAATCGACTGTCCTGTTCTTCCCCGAGAGGAGAGTGGGAATCAACAAGTACATCTTCAACTTATTATCTGTTGGGATTATTGCCTGACTTTAGTCTACCCTCCTCTCTTCTGTCTTCCCTTCCATATATCTAGTGGTTTAATGTAGTACTCTTCATCCTGTCTCTGCTTTCACTAGGAGAGTAGAACCTGGAAAAGTATAACAAATCCAGTGATAAGCGTCCGCCCCTTTCTACTACTTATGCAAGTGTCCTTCTCCAGCCATAATGACAAGGCTTCCGAAGTACATCCGCATAAGACATATGAATTCACCAAAGTCTAAACTATCCATAAATAGAAAGAAATGGTAATTGCTATTCACACACATCTATATTCCTATGCTAAACTATATCTAATATCTTTATACCTTATTTAGGCATCTATGTTCTTGGAATCGAAAAAACACTTAGCGAATAACACACTATTATCCCCTCTTTCCATCATTAGGGACGTGTATTTCTATTCCCACTCAAGAACATATCTCCTTCAGGTCAGTTTGGAACACACACTAAACTTACACAAAGAATCGACCCTCTTTATAGGTCATCTCTGCCGCATAGTCCTTGACCTTGCTTGACATCTCAAGTCCCTACTTCATTATCACCTTTTAGTGGAAAATTACAGAACTGGAACTTTTCCGTTATTCATTCACCCAGACCGCAATATGCTGTCCAATAATGCTGTCTGCCTTTGTCCCAAACGAATCTTTCCACTCGACCCTTTTACCTGCGCGGTTAGCCGGCCCCTTCTCCTGTCTTGACCTATAAACACATGCGCCTGGTCTCTCCTTTGTTAATCCTTCTCCTACCTGGGCAGTCGGTGTATACAGTCGTCCATCTGGGAATCATTAACTCTTCAGTATTTCACGACATAGGCCCCCTCTTAAGAGATTAGACCGCGTCGAATCTTTCTCACTGTAGGTTTGATTCCCATGATCCACAATCCTAGTCTTCTTCCTCCGGAGCTGGATGTCTGGATATCAAATCCGATCATACCTTCTCCTTACCAAGGATGTATTCCCTTGTGAAGTCCAGTTGCAGCAACAACGTCCATCACATCCACCGTGCGTTGAGCTTCTGCGAAGTAGCTATTAACATCACGTGTTGATGATATGATTGGATCCTCACGTGGCTCACTTCATTATCCAGTAGGCGCTCTAATTGACACCCTACTATACTACTAACGACTGAAACTAGTGTTGGCTCCTCGCTCCTGTACGTCCGGTCGACCTACTTTCGACTTGCGTCAGCGACGGCTCACAATACAGACGGATTGTCCCATCCTGATTGTAACACTGCTTCCATGTCCTCTTGGTTTCCCCCGGTTTTTCCTCTGGGGATGTTCCGCCTCGTCCTCGTCGGACCGAGTCGTCTTTCCCAAACCTCCTGGACTTTTGCTTCCAGGACCATCTTGGGCGATATTGTATCTGGTCAACCAATCTTCGGTTGGAGTCCTGTGTAATTCTCGCTTTTCCCGACGTTACCCACCCCTTCTGAACTTGGTTACCGGTGAAACTTTCACTCCTGTCCTTTCCCTGACTTGTGATTTCCCTCCTCCTGTCGTTGGGTAAATCTGACCTATCACGTACTGTCCCATAGGCCCTCCTATGTTGTACTGGCGATCTCTGGTCTTCGTCTGGACTGGTAACCTTTGTCCCAATGGCTGCCATCACCATAAAGTGCGAAGCGGTGCTCCCGGATCTCTCTTCATATTTCCTAATGAGATGTCTAGGGAGATTTTTCTTCTCTTCCCCGATCCGTATTTTGTAGATGTTCTTGGACACCACCTTTTCCACAGGATAAGGTCCTTTCCATCCTACTTGGAGTATATTGGTCTCTGCTGGACTCCACACTTCCACTTTGTCTTCCACTTTAAGAGCTAGTTTCCTCTTAATTCGCTTGTTGGGTGGTGCTTTCTGGCACTCCGAACAAGACTTCACCCACCGGCGTACATCTCCGGTCATTCCTGGCCAGCAATAATGGCCGGATATTTGCTGCAAGGTCTCTCTGACACCCATATGTCGATTCTCGCCTATGATGTGTCCACTCTGAAGAATGTGAGGACGGTGGGTCTCTGGAACCACCCACTGCTCGTGCAGGTTATCTCTCCTCCCAGCTCTCCGATAGAGTAGTTGATTCTTCAGAAAGTACTGTCCCCGTTCTGGTAGCTCAGCACTTCTTTGCAGCTTCCTGTAGCAAGGATGCAACGTAGTATCCTTCCTCTGGGCAGTATGCAATTCTCCTATCCCTGAGTTGTCGCATAGAGTCTCTGCCTCTTTTTCCTTCCCCTGAGATCCCCTGGTTACTGTTCCCTTTTGGGCTGGCTGTTTTGGCATCCCCAAAAAGACATATTTCGTGCCAATGATCATTGGGAATAGGGAGTCAGCTAATACCGCCGCAGGAATAATGCCCGTGACGTACCTGGATTTAATCTCCACCTTGGCAATTGGCAGCGTCATGGTAACAGCACTCCTCATTGCCGGCTTTAGCTCTATGGTCTCCCCTGTAAGTTGGTCTGGGCTTACCAAGCTGGCGTCTATCACCGCTTCCCCATCCAAACCTGTATCGTAGAGACAAGCAACCTGCTGGCCATTGACTTCAATCAGTTCAACCACAGGTGGTCTCTCTTGGTCCTGAGTGTCTTTCATCTCCTTGACCGTTTCCTTGCCTTCCTCTTTTAATTCCTCGAGGTTGGTTATGCAATTGGCGTCGTTTGCCTTGCATCTGCAGTCCACAGTATTATGTGTTATCGACTGGCAGTGAGTGTACCCTGTTCCTTTCCTAGGTTTCCGTGTGTCCTTTGTGTTCCTTTCTCCTTCGCCAACCTCAGCCTTGTCTGTGATCACCGATGTAGGAATCACTTTGCATGCTGCGAAGTAAGAACTTTTAGGTTTCGATCTGCAGTCCTTCGTGTTATGCGATGGTACCTTGCAGAATGAACACCACCTCTCAGACCACGGTCGTTTCGCTTGAGAATTCGAGGTGCTCTGGTTTCCTACCTTCACCTTCTCTGAACTCTCCTCTGTGTGCTTTATATAAGGTTCCACTTTTTCTCCTTCCCAGTTTTTAGGTTTCTTTTTCTCTGGTTTCTCCTGACCTTTGGTTTGTGTACTTAGTTCCTCCGCTTCACCATGTACTTCCACGAATCGTTCCGCCAGCTTATTAACAACATCAATCCGTTCCGCCCCTTGTTCTCCCAAGAAGGTTCTGAGAGGTTTCGACATTTGCTTTCGCATCTGGTCGACCACCATCATCTCTTCGAGACTCTCATAATCCCTCTTGAATTCTGCCAAGTCCATCCATTTCTGGAGATAGGATTTCAGCCTTAGACTGTAGGCGGCGAATAATTCTCCCGGCTCTCGTCTAGACGATCGAAACTTCTTCCGATACGTTTGTGCTGTGACTTCATAATGTTTCATCAAAGCGGCTTTCAATTCCTCATACTGATTTTCCTGTCCTGGTGGTAGGCGTGTGTAGACCTCGTACCCTGAACCACGTAAAGACTGGGATAATTTAAGAGCCCATCTGGTTCTATCCAGTCCCATAGCGACTGCCATAGCCTCGAACCGATCCAAAAACTGGTATATCTTCTCTTTACTTTCATCAAAGACCGCCAAGGGAAACTTCATGGCATGGTAACCCTGTCCACTCATGTATGTTGCCCCAGGTGAAGATGAACTTCCTTCTGCTGCATCTATTTCACCCTTAGTTTGTGTCTTGAGTTCTAACTCTTTCAAGCGGTATTCATGTTCCATTTCTTGTCTCCTGGCAGTCTGTTCCATTTCCAGTTTCTTGGTCTCCTGGTCCATTTTCTTGGCCTCTTGTTCCATTTCCAGTCGCTTGGTCTCCTGGTCCATTTTCTTGGCCTCTTGTTCCATTTCCAGTCGCTTGGTCTCCTGGTCCATTTTCTTGGCCTCTTGTTCCATTTCCAGTCGCTTGGTCTCCTGGTCCATTTCTAGTCGCTTGGTCTCCACCTCTATTCTTCTCACTTCCCACTCGGTCTTGCGATCTTCTCGTTCCGCTTGACGAATCTCTCGCTCTCTTTCCTGGATGTAATCAGTTAAGTCTGAACCAGCCAACCCAATTTCTTCTCCGTTGGCCCTAAGTTCTGCTGTAGTTAGTTTGGGAGTGGCCATAGTTAAAGCAGGTAAGTCAGCCCGTTGAGTAAAGACACCTCAAGGCAGTAAAGAATACTCACTATAAACCGATAATCTACCTAGAACCTATATCATTAATCTATGCCTATCTACTATTATTAATCTACAACACCACACCGTACATCACAACCACTCTCTCATCCACAAGAGGAGATATAGGATAAAGACTTATGTAGACGTGTGACCGTGTGACTAGGTATGTAATGTGTCTTACCACCTATCCACATTCACTCTGTCTGGAACTTTCTCACTGTAAAGTCACCAGCATTAATGAACTGTTTCTACCATAAATGTAATGGCACCATATATCCAATGGACGTCCTTCCATTAAAAGTCATCAATATATACTTCTTTTTCTTTTATTCCAATCAGTATGTCCCAACATGCAGGTACTCCGCTATGCCTGTGCCAATATGCAGGTACCCCTCTATGTATATGCCCTGTTATGCCTCCAGGTCATATGGGTATTTTTCCTACCCCGCTCGCTCCACCAATTATGTCCTGTTCTTCCCCGAGAGGAGAGTGGGAATCAACAAGTACATCTTCAACTTATTATCTGTTGGGATTATTGCCTGACTTTAGTCTACCCTCCTCTCTTCTGTCTTCCCTTCCATATATCTAGTGGTTTAATGTAGTACTCTTCATCCTGTCTCTGCTTTCACTAGGAGAGTAGAACCTGGAAAAGTATAACAAATCCAGTGATAAGCGTCCGCCCCTTTCTACTACTTATGCAAGTGTCCTTCTCCAGCCATAATGACAAGGCTTCCGAAGTACATCCGCATAAGACATATGAATTCACCAAAGTCTAAACTATCCATAAATAGAAAGAAATGGTAATTGCTATTCACACACATCTATATTCCTATGCTAAACTATATCTAATATCTTTATACCTTATTTAGGCATCTATGTTCTTGGAATCGAAAAAACACTTAGCGAATAACACACTATTATCCCCTCTTTCCATCATTAGGGACGTGTATTTCTATTCCCACTCAAGAACATATCTCCTTCAGGTCAGTTTGGAACACACACTAAACTTACACAAAGAATCGACCCTCTTTATAGGTCATCTCTGCCGCATAGTCCTTGACCTTGCTTGACATCTCAAGTCCCTACTTCATTATCACCTTTTAGTGGAAAATTACAGAACTGGAACTTTTCCGTTATTCATTCACCCAGACCGCAATATGCTGTCCAATAATGCTGTCTGCCTTTGTCCCAAACGAATCTTTCCACTCGACCCTTTTACCTGCGCGGTTAGCCGGCCCCTTCTCCTGTCTTGACCTATAAACACATGCGCCTGGTCTCTCCTTTGTTAACCCTTCTCCTACCTGGGCAGTCGGTGTATACAGTCGTCCATCTGGGAATCATTAACTCTTCAGTATTTCACGACATCGACTATACTAACAACATCAGAAAAAAAAATCCCAGGGTCATTGGTTGTAAAGCCGATAGCCTGAATACACCCATGTAAATAATAGTTGCTATAAGCTAAAACCGGTTAGCGGGGTTGGTGTATCCCCTATCAAAGGAGATGTGAGACGCATCCAAGGTGGAGTACCCGTTTACCCACCCCCCATTCAGGGTTACGTGAAGCCATGTAAGTAGGTGGTGGATGGAGTGTGAGAGCAGCCGACAGATTGTTGTTGGTTATGGACTGCACTCTGCGGCGATAGGCAGATGATCTCATCAGTAGAGACAATGGCTATGGCCGCCGACTAGTACAGTCACTGCCAAGAAGGAAAGCAATGGCAAACTACCTTCTGTAAAACATGCCAAGAAACCATAATAACTATGAAAGAAAACATAATAAGAAAGAGATCTGGTGGCCAGACCCCCAGGCCAGGCAGATCAGATAACTCTGGGGAAGAGTGTGACGCAGGGACCAGTACTAGTAATCGTGATGACAGAGTTAATCCTGACTGTGTTACCAAGGATATCCCCTGTGTCAGACTACGAAACAGAATGAGAATAGGAACGTGGAATGTGAGAAGTCTGTATGAGGGGAAGCTTAAAGTAGTATGTGATGAAATTGAAAGGTTAAATATTCAAATTTTTGGAATTAGTGAACATCGCTGGAGAGGCAAGGGGACATTTTACAGCTGAAAATGGAAGTCTTTTCATTTATTCTGGTAGAGATGTCGGAGGCCAGAGTGGAGTGGCATTTTGTTTAGATAAAACAACTGCAAGAGCTTTAATGGGATATAATCCAGTTAGTGATAGAATCCTCACTATTAGACTTAAAGGCCGTCCAAAAAACACAACTCTCAAACAGATATATGCACCTACTTCAACAGCAGAGGAGGACGAAATTTAAGATTTTTACAACACTCTGCAAGATGCATTAAATAAGATTGGTCATAATGATATAACTAATAATGGGAGATTTTAATGCAAAAGTAGGTACAGGAAAAGCTGAAAATGAGAGACACGTTTTTGGAAAATTTGTATTGGGAAATAGAAATGATGCAGGTGACAAATTGAATTTTGCTCAGAAAATGAGTTGACGACAGTCAACACACTTTTTTAACAACACCCAAGAAGACCCTTCACATGGAAGTCTCCAGACAGTTTTACCAAAATTCAGATATATTATATTTTAAAACAAAGAAGGTGGATATCAAGTATAACATATGCGAAAATCCTACGAAGTGCAGACTGTGATACAGATCATCAGTTATTAGAAGCAGATCTAAAATTAAAACTCAAAAAGCTTACCCGAGGACCAAGGCCACTTCGTTTTGATCTCACAAAAATACCGGATGCATACAACGTAGAAGTTAGGAATCGTTTTGGGGTCTTGATGTCTGTACAAGAGGAAATGATACCTCATAAACTGGCAGTACAAGCTGGAGATATCTTGATAACTGCAGCTAAAGATTTAATTCCTATCAAGAAAAGGCAACTAAAGCCATGGATTACATCAGACACATTAGAATTAATAAAACAACGAAGGGAACTAAAACAGAAAGGAGGTGAATCCGATAACAGCAGAATGAAATATAAATCTTTAACTCGAGAAATAAGAAAGAATACACGTGTCGTGTGTAAAGAATGAATGTCGTAGTAGTTATTTGCTCTTCTTTACCACTTTGGTGTCGTCCCTGGAGTGAGGGGAATCAACACCCACATTTCTTTTAATTCAATATCACTATCCTGGAGATATCCAGTAGACTCCGTCCACAACACTCCCTCAATCTGAAGACACCTTCTTCTCACTCGTGCTCACCTCTGGATCATGCCCCCTCTCATTCTTCCCCAACATAACATACTTGACAACTCTTGCTTCAACAAATAAAAACAAGAAATTTATTAAAGCAAAGAGTATATGTAGGAGAAGTGTGTGTGTGTATAATGTGTAGAATGTGTGACGTATATTCTAAAGTGTCTGTAGACTCAGATCAGTGTTCAAGAGTATAGTAATTCTCATCACTGTGCTGAAAACACACCAGCACCATGTATTCCAGACAAGCAACCTCACCAAGGTGATACTTCTCCGGTCCCGTGAAGAGTTTCTCCGCTATCTCTCTAGGCATCCAGATGTTTGGACATCCATGGCAAACACTGTCTAATGAGAGTCTTCAATCTAATTCACACTATGAATTTCCTCTGTTATGTAATTGAATGTTAATCAGAGAATTCTAACACTATTGTCACTGTTACTGGGGAAATCTTACTTGATCTAGTGTCACTAGTTTTAAAGACTCCCCATATTAACAACACAATCTGAATGTTCCAGGTATCAGTATAATATTTATATGACTGTTTCTGGTATCAGTGTTGTATATGTAGAATATATATAATGTTCTGACTGTTCAGTGATACACCTATCACTTGCTAAAACATAAGTATCCTCAGCATATCCTGCTCAGCAGAAGTCAGGTTCCCGCAACCCAACTGGGGTATAAGCCCAATGTAGCGGCCTCTCAGCAACTTCTGTCTTCATATTCTGAGCCATCATCTTCTAATTTGTGGTCTAGCTTCACTGTTGCATATCATAGCATCCCTACATGGACCTATAAATGGAAGCTGTAGAATAGAGAATACCATGGTGAGGGCAACTCAATCCTGGGCGGAATTAAGTGATTGTGGGCCAATAGCAGCACTCAGATCTATAACAGAGATCCTATCTCTGTCATACGGCCAAATAACTCATCACATGATTTGAGACATGGCAACACCAGGAAAGAATAAAGGAACGGGTAGAAACCCAGCAGATGCCCTACTGGAAGATCCTACCATTTCACATTCCTCTCCTCCCTCTCAACCATCCTTAATCTCTCTAATTATTATTCCACTACATTGTCCTCAACTCCCTGAGTAAAATGATATGTCACACAAGCTAGTTGAAGCCACACAATAGGATACTAGTGCCGACGCTCCTATGATACTTTCTAGCACCGCACTTATAGAACATTCTATCACTAATCATGATACATTATATCACCACACCTATAATACATTATATCACCGCACAGTACTGTCCTCTATTCCTAATCATACTCTAGGTTAGATATGATTAATAGCCTACCATATGCCTATTCCGGTTGTTAATTAAAAACTATGCGATCACAGACTGGATCTATGTCCGCCGATAAACATCAACAATTTGACACTATAGTTTCTTTTATTGAACACAACTCGGAACTGCACCGATCCTTCACTCTTCAGAAATCTTGGTCAACTCACACAACTTGTTTACTTCAACGGCCTTTATATCTGCTTTGAGTGACGTCACCAACAAGTCTAGACGCCAATCAGTCCAGAGTCTGGTTTTCTCCGCCTGTTTTCGACTGACTGGAGTCAATCCGCCGTCCAGTTCACTTTCATCTGGGGAATTCTTTGTCTCATACAACAAAGATCCTGGCTGTCTGTGAACCAGAGACCTTCTCCCCACATCACAGACTCCATCCGACTTCTAGTCAGACATTCCGTCTATCCCTTCAAAGCCGACTCCCGCCTTGCAGACAGATGACGCCGTTCGTCTCGAGCAACAATTTGTTAACAAAATGCCGACCGGTGTAGACATTGTAACGCGACGTATTTGTTTCTCGAACAATCCACATCATAAAGATTCGCCGACCAGGTGTAGACATTTTGACGCGACGTATTTTGTTTCCCAGTTAGAAATGCTGATCGTGTGTAGACAGTTTGACGTGACGTATTTTTCTCATTCTGTACAACATCAAAGGGTCAGTTGTTTTTGCAGACTAGTGTCGGGTCTTGGTTGTCATTGATCGAACATCAAGTTTATTTTCGTGACAACACGAAAGGACAAAAACCAATATATACAAGATTATTGTACCAGAATAGAGCAATATCATAAGACTGGAAGAGATTATGAAATGTTCAAAGAAATGAATTTACTGACAAGAAATGTTCAACCTCAAATGAATGTTATCTGTGACAAGATGGGAAATACCTTAACAGATTCTAGACAAATTCTAGAAAGATGGCAGGAATACTGCAGTGGAATGTATGATTTGTGTGACAATGAGGATATGAAAAAGATACATGAGCCAATGACAGCAGAGACAGAACCTGAACCCTCATTAGATGAAATTGCATGGGCAATAAAGAACCTGAAAAATGGTAAATCGCCTGGATGTGATGAGATACCAGCTGAGCTAATTACAACGGGAGGAGAAGAAAGCATACAAATCCATCACGCATTATGTAGACAGATATGAAAATATGGCATTTGGCCAAAAGATTGGAAGAGAACTATCTTCATTCCAATACCAAACAAGGGCAACCTAAAATTATGCACCAACTATAGAACTGTTGACCTGATCAGTCATGCAAGTAAAATTCTACTAAAAATCATAATAGGAAGACTTCGTAAGAAAATGGAAGAAGAAATGATTGTGGTTCAAGCTGCATTTAAACAAGGAAGGGGAAAAAGAGATCACATTCTCAACATGCGTTTAATCATAGAGAAGAGCATAGAATTTAATGTAAACCTATTCTCATATTTTGTGGATTATTCAAAGACATTTGACTGTGTACAACATCAGAAACTTTGGGAAATCATGAGGAATATGGGCTTTCCATCACATGTAATACAACTCATAAGAACAAGCAGCGATTAGAATAGATGGCGAGACATCAGAATAGTTTGACATCAAGCAAGGAGCCCGTCAAGGATGTGTGCTGTCCCCCTGTTTGTTTATCCTGTACGCCGAAAATATAATGTGAAATGTAAGGGATGATATAAACAGGGAGCTATATGATGCCCTAAATATCGGTGGTCATGACATACCAGAGATTCGGTATGCTGATGATACCGCATTGCTATCCACAACACAGAATGGTATAGAAAACCTAATATCCTCAACCCAATTGAATAGTGAAAATCACAACTTATATCTTAACATAGCAAAAACAAAGATAATGCATACATATAAAACTACTATGGAGAAAGAAATATATGTTAATGAGAAAAAATTGGAGGTGGTGGACAACTTTGAATATCTTGGGTCATTGATTACCAACAACGGTGACACAATGAAAGAAATTAAACGACTATCAATTGCTCTTCAAAGACTAAAACAACTGAATAAATTATGGAGTGGAACAGACAGAACTACAAAAATTAGATTTTTAAGAGATTGCATTTTCCCATTGCAACATACGCCTGTGAAACTTTGACACTTACTAAACAAGCTGAACAGAGCATAAATGCATTTGAATATAAATGTTATAGACGAGTTCTAAGAATATATTGTATAAAGAAAAGAAAAACATGCATCCATACTTCAAGAGCTGAATATTGAAGAAGGTTGGCTATTAAAGACGATAAAACAAAGAAAATTGAAATATTTTGGTCACTTGAAACGCCACGAAAGTTTGGAGAGAACAATAATGGAAGGATATATGCCTGGGAAGAGAGGAAGAGGAAGGCCAAAGAGAAGATGGGTGTAGGATGTGGCGGATGATCTCCAGATGGG
>OY992878.1:26884440-26891940 GCA_963921405.1 Cepaea hortensis | reverse complement strand
GCTCCAACCATTCAGACGAATTGAAGGCTCTAAACATTACAGCATCAGAACAATGTCAATGGCAACAGTTTATATTCCACAATTTCCAATTCCGCAAACCCTCAGTGGTGACAAACAACTGGTATTGAAAAGAAAAAAAAACAAAAAAACAAACACACTAAGCGCTTTGTATACCAACAGAAGAGTAATATTGCGGTGGAAACTGACATATTGTGGCATAACAAGAAACGTGAGAGCAAACACGTTGTCAAATTAGGGGACAACACACGTGCATACGAATCAATCTATAAACTACAATGAAAAAAGCACCAACATCTTGGTCGTTAAGAAGAAAGCCCACTACAGAGACACTGACAACTATTTTCATAGTGCAAAACAGGTAATCATGTTCCGTCTCTGAACAGTAGACAGCAGAGTAGACAATCTTTCACGAAGACCCCTCTCGGGAGTCTCCGTGGTGAAGTGGTCAAGCCGTCTGACTCGGACTCCGAAGGTTGTATGTTCGATTCCTTCATTTCACGAGTGCATGTTTTCGGAGACTTCCGAGGGTCGTCGCTGGAGCTACGGAGTTCGTGCTTTGAGCGACGCTTTCCGCCCTGCGGAAAGAGACTGTGCCATATGGGATAAAAACCCTGTGCGATACAGTCGACCCTGTCGACTTTTAAGCTACCTTTTTTATTGCACCCACTCCCATACGAATCTGGCTACGCCTTATACGTGTGTCCTTACCAGAAATAACGTGGTTTACTGTAAGACTAGTTTGTTAGCGTGAATTCACTACATTTTCCCGAAAACATCAAAGAAATGTCGCCGCTTTCGATAATTTAAGTTGCTTTTGGACCTATCAACGACATATTCCTTGGGTGGGGGTAAATATAAGACGCCAGGAAAAATTTCATAACGATGCAACAGACAGTTTTCAAAATAATTGATCGTGAATGACGGCATTCATTTCTGGACATACTATAGTACACTAGACTGTTGCGTGTGGATTATCTTTTCCTATTACCAGTATCCCTCGCCATCAAGCGAAACCACTTCGACTTGTAACTTACATCCCCAAGTCAAGATCGAGAAGTCAACATGTTAATCTACTGACCGGTATAGGGGTTGAACCCGCTACCTCGACATCAGCACACCGGATGTTTAAGAACGAGCGCTTTTATCCATTTGGACGGGCTGATCTGCTCACTGTATTTGATTACTACGTATTTTCAATGAATGCTTCAATACTTTCACTATTGCAATATCATGATTTCACCAAACCCATTCTAGCTAGTTTTAAAATATTGCTTATTTTCTAATGCACGTTGCTACACTCCCCTAATATGTTCTCACTGCACTGCTCTATGAACCCAGCGACCCTTCCATGGATAACGATCAGAGGTCGCGAACTGCAGCTGTAAGTACTGTCTCATTATTCCCTATTAGTGATTTTCCATGTCCTCTTTGTTGGACACAGCCTCCTCTCACAGTTCACTGCCAATGATTCTTTCTGTGTGGTTATTTTCATCACCGACAACTATTACTCTCGCCGTGTCTCCTGGGGTGTGAGCTTTCTGTCAGCTTTCTCACTGATTAGCCAGTGCTCATTCCTAGAGTTTCCCCCCTCAACTTCGTGTCTCGGTTATTGGTTTGATTATTCTCAGTGAATCGTGAATTCAAGTTTGTGTAACACCAACAAAGATTTGTCTCTCCATATCCACGGACAGACAGACAGGTGGAACATTTCATCCCACGGTTCTTATGTGTAAACAATGATAACTTCAAGGTCAAAGGTAATCTGACTAGATGCCAGCATCAAATGTAAGAAAATAGGAGTAGAAGAAGGCAAGACAGACAGACAGACAGACAGACAGACAGACAGACAGACAGACAGACGGACTGACGGACGGACGGACGGGCGGGCGGGCGGGCGGGCAGGCAGGCAGACAGACAGACAGACAGAGAAGGAAGAAGGCGGGAAGAGCTGGCGACAAAGAACAAGAATAAACTGACAGACTAGCACAAACGGCAATTAGTGTCGGCTATTGGAACTCACCATCCCCATGTGCCATGCCGATAAACATGGGCGTATTTGGATTGTCATCTCACACGATTAATAGTCGGCTTCCGGTTTCAAGATGGCGACGGACGGTCGTGTTGTTTTGTGTTCGTTAACTTTTTCGCGTAAGGGATGGATTTATTCATTTCTTGCGTGTAATTGGTGTGCCAGGATGTAAAACCAGGAGTTTCTACTCAAGATCTGCGCGGGTGCTACGGAGTTCGTGCATCGAGCGAAGCCATCCTTGAGTGAATTTTCAGCAGCGTGTGTGGTTCTCAATCAAAAGTCAGTGTTTACGTTTTTTCAACATGGCGGAACAACGTGTGTTTTCCGAACGATCAGCAGTCAACATACCGAAGCGGCGTGGTAGCCGCGCAGGGAAAAAGAAGCCAGGTAAGCGCGGTGGCTTGAGACGTTTTAGACTCAAGTGTCACCGTCTAGGACTCAGGAACATCCGTATTCTATATTGGAACTGTGCCAGTGTAAAACAACGGGGCTCTATTTTAGAAACCCTAGTTTACAGGAACGACATTGTAGCACTCCAGGAGACGAGACTGGGCGATCAGCTACTCCGAATTGCCGGCTTCAAATGTTTCTATAACAGACGACATCTGGGAACGGCGATTCTCGTTCGCGACAGCATGGTGGCGTCAGAGCTAGACATGTCCAGTTGGAACAGTGACGATATACAAATACAGGCGTTGAGAGTTCATTCCAGTACACCATTCGTGTTGGTTAATGTTTATGCCCGCAATGCGAGTGTGGACGCCCAGAAGTGGCAGTGCTTAAGTGGCATATTAGGCCACGAGAGAAATGTTATTTTCTAGTTAGTTCTAGTAGTAGTTATTTGCTCTTCTTTACCACTTTGGTGTCGTCCCTGGAGTGAGGGGAATCAACACCCACATTTCTTTTAATTCAATATCACTATCCTGGAGATATCCAGTAGACTCCGTCCACAACACTCCCTCAATCTGAAGACACCTTCTTCTCACTCGTGCTCACCTCTGGATCATGCCCCCTCTCATTCTTCCCCAACATAACATACTTGACAACTCTTGCTTCAACAAATAAAAACAAGAAATTTATTAAAGCAAAGAGTATATGTAGGAGAAGTGTGTGTGTGTATAATGTGTAGAATGTGTGACGTATATTCTAAAGTGTCTGTAGACTCAGATCAGTGTTCAAGAGTATAGTAATTCTCATCACTGTGCTGAAAACACACCAGCACCATGTATTCCAGACAAGCAACCTCACCAAGGTGATACTTCTCCGGTCCCGTGAAGAGTTTCTCCGCTATCTCTCTAGGCATCCAGATGTTTGGACATCCATGGCAAACACTGTCTAATGAGAGTCTTCAATCTAATTCACACTATGAATTTCCTCTGTTATGTAATTGAATGTTAATCAGAGAATTCTAACACTATTGTCACTGTTACTGGGGAAATCTTACTTGATCTAGTGTCACTAGTTTTAAAGACTCCCCATATTAACAACACAATCTGAATGTTCCAGGTATCAGTATAATATTTATATGACTGTTTCTGGTATCAGTGTTGTATATGTAGAATATATATAATGTTCTGACTGTTCAGTGATACACCTATCACTTGCTAAAACATAAGTATCCTCAGCATATCCTGCTCAGCAGAAGTCAGGTTCCCGCAACCCAACTGGGGTATAAGCCCAATGTAGCGGCCTCTCAGCAACTTCTGTCTTCATATTCTGAGCCATCATCTTCTAATTTGTGGTCTAGCTTCACTGTTGCATATCATAGCATCCCTACATGGACCTATAAATGGAAGCTGTAGAATAGAGAATACCATGGTGAGGGCAACTCAATCCTGGGCGGAATTAAGTGATTGTGGGCCAATAGCAGCACTCAGATCTATAACAGAGATCCTATCTCTGTCATACGGCCAAATAACTCATCACATGATTTGAGACATGGCAACACCAGGAAAGAATAAAGGAACGGGTAGAAACCCAGCAGATGCCCTACTGGAAGATCCTACCATTTCACATTCCTCTCCTCCCTCTCAACCATCCTTAATCTCTCTAATTATTATTCCACTACATTGTCCTCAACTCCCTGAGTAAAATGATATGTCACACAAGCTAGTTGAAGCCACACAATAGGATACTAGTGCCGACGCTCCTATGATACTTTCTAGCACCGCACTTATAGAACATTCTATCACTAATCATGATACATTATATCACCACACCTATAATACATTATATCACCGCACAGTACTGTCCTCTATTCCTAATCATACTCTAGGTTAGATATGATTAATAGCCTACCATATGCCTATTCCGGTTGTTAATTAAAAACTATGCGATCACAGACTGGATCTATGTCCGCCGATAAACATCAACAATTTGACACTATAGTTTCTTTTATTGAACACAACTCGGAACTGCACCGATCCTTCACTCTTCAGAAATCTTGGTCAACTCACACAACTTGTTTACTTCAACGGCCTTTATATCTGCTTTGAGTGACGTCACCAACAAGTCTAGACGCCAATCAGTCCAGAGTCTGGTTTTCTCCGCCTGTTTTCGACTGACTGGAGTCAATCCGCCGTCCAGTTCACTTTCATCTGGGGAATTCTTTGTCTCATACAACAAAGATCCTGGCTGTCTGTGAACCAGAGACCTTCTCCCCACATCACAGACTCCATCCGACTTCTAGTCAGACATTCCGTCTATCCCTTCAAAGCCGACTCCCGCCTTGCAGACAGATGACGCCGTTCGTCTCGAGCAACAATTTGTTAACAAAATGCCGACCGGTGTAGACATTGTAACGCGACGTATTTGTTTCTCGAACAATCCACATCATAAAGATTCGCCGACCAGGTGTAGACATTTTGACGCGACGTATTTTGT
Organism: Cepaea hortensis; assembly: GCA_963921405.1. NCBI lineage: Eukaryota > Metazoa > Mollusca > Gastropoda > Stylommatophora > Helicidae > Cepaea > Cepaea hortensis. The sequence goes on along the minus strand of OY992878.1, from coordinate 26,887,007 downwards.
TTCCCAGTTAGAAATGCTGATCGTGTGTAGACAGTTTGACGTGACGTATTTTTCTCATTCTGTACAACATCAAAGGGTCAGTTGTTTTTGCAGACTAGTGTCGGGTCTTGGTTGTCATTGATCGAACATCAAGTTTATTTTCGTGACAACACGAAAGGACAAAAACCAATATATACAAGATTATTGTACCAGAATAGAGCAATATCATAAGACTGGAAGAGATTATGAAATGTTCAAAGAAATGAATTTACTGACAAGAAATGTTCAACCTCAAATGAATGTTATCTGTGACAAGATGGGAAATACCTTAACAGATTCTAGACAAATTCTAGAAAGATGGCAGGAATACTGCAGTGGAATGTATGATTTGTGTGACAATGAGGATATGAAAAAGATACATGAGCCAATGACAGCAGAGACAGAACCTGAACCCTCATTAGATGAAATTGCATGGGCAATAAAGAACCTGAAAAATGGTAAATCGCCTGGATGTGATGAGATACCAGCTGAGCTAATTACAACGGGAGGAGAAGAAAGCATACAAATCCATCACGCATTATGTAGACAGATATGAAAATATGGCATTTGGCCAAAAGATTGGAAGAGAACTATCTTCATTCCAATACCAAACAAGGGCAACCTAAAATTATGCACCAACTATAGAACTGTTGACCTGATCAGTCATGCAAGTAAAATTCTACTAAAAATCATAATAGGAAGACTTCGTAAGAAAATGGAAGAAGAAATGATTGTGGTTCAAGCTGCATTTAAACAAGGAAGGGGAAAAAGAGATCACATTCTCAACATGCGTTTAATCATAGAGAAGAGCATAGAATTTAATGTAAACCTATTCTCATATTTTGTGGATTATTCAAAGACATTTGACTGTGTACAACATCAGAAACTTTGGGAAATCATGAGGAATATGGGCTTTCCATCACATGTAATACAACTCATAAGAACAAGCAGCGATTAGAATAGATGGCGAGACATCAGAATAGTTTGACATCAAGCAAGGAGCCCGTCAAGGATGTGTGCTGTCCCCCTGTTTGTTTATCCTGTACGCCGAAAATATAATGTGAAATGTAAGGGATGATATAAACAGGGAGCTATATGATGCCCTAAATATCGGTGGTCATGACATACCAGAGATTCGGTATGCTGATGATACCGCATTGCTATCCACAACACAGAATGGTATAGAAAACCTAATATCCTCAACCCAATTGAATAGTGAAAATCACAACTTATATCTTAACATAGCAAAAACAAAGATAATGCATACATATAAAACTACTATGGAGAAAGAAATATATGTTAATGAGAAAAAATTGGAGGTGGTGGACAACTTTGAATATCTTGGGTCATTGATTACCAACAACGGTGACACAATGAAAGAAATTAAACGACTATCAATTGCTCTTCAAAGACTAAAACAACTGAATAAATTATGGAGTGGAACAGACAGAACTACAAAAATTAGATTTTTAAGAGATTGCATTTTCCCATTGCAACATACGCCTGTGAAACTTTGACACTTACTAAACAAGCTGAACAGAGCATAAATGCATTTGAATATAATGTTATAGACGAGTTCTAAGAATATATTGTATAAAGAAAAGAAAAACATGCATCCATACTTCAAGAGCTGAATATTGAAGAAGGTTGGCTATTAAAGACGATAAAACAAAGAAAATTGAAATATTTTGGTCACTTGAAACGCCACGAAAGTTTGGAGAGAACAATAATGGAAGGATATATGCCTGGGAAGAGAGGAAGAGGAAGGCCAAAGAGAAGATGGGTGTAGGATGTGGCGGATGATCTCCAGATGGGTGTATCGGACGCGGGACATCTTGTTTATGATCGAGAGGTTTTCCGGAAGGTTCCTATGGGAGCGAGGTTCTGCAAAGGACATGCTACTGAATGGATGAATGAATAAGCTAAACACAGTTATCAGTTATCAGTTATCAGTTGGGGTATCTTCATTGCACTCCGGACATGTCCATAGGTGCTCAGATCCTACCCCCAGCATATGCATCAGCGTCCGATGGCTAATAGTGCCAGTTCTGTGTTGGTTGACGAGGCGCTTTGTTTTCCCGATGTACCTCTCGTGTCTGGCTGTGCCGTTTCTTACTCCCAGGTCTTTCATCCTGGACAGCGATGTGGAATCACTGACGTCAAAGTCCTCTGTTCTCGCCATATCTTTAAGGACGTTAATAACATCGGCACGATCCATGGGCTGGCCATCTACAGGGGGTGCAGAGCCAGCCAGTTTGTCAGCTCGTTCATTTCCCTCGACTCCCGCATGTCCCGGGACGAAGATGAAGGTGACTTTACGGACAACAGACTTCCGCGGCGATTCAGTCCACTGTCTACGTACAGATCCAGCTTCTACCTTCTGAATCATGCTCATTGAATCACTTAGTACACACACGTTGGTATAATGCTGTGATTCCAGCCATATGAAAGCCTGTGTAACTTTAATCACCTCCATCGTCATGCTGCTTGTGGTCACCACTGGATTCTTGAACGGTTCGGCCCGCTGAACGGGCTGTAAATGCCCACGC
>OY992878.1:26396940-26881940 GCA_963921405.1 Cepaea hortensis | reverse complement strand
TATTATTATTATTATTATTATTATTATTATTATTATTATTATTATTATTATTATTATTATTATTATTATTTTAAATCTTACCACTTATCGCTAACATTGAAATGTGTGAATATTTGTCAATGGGATTGAATGCGAACTTGTGTATACACTTCAAAGCATCACTATAAAGTTGTACACATATTTTTGTATAGAAGCTGATCGAAGGAAACTGTTTCATACTATTACAAATTCCGAAAAAAGAACAGTGCATGCATTGGGTTTGAGTAAACGGTCATTTCGTCGATGGGTGCAAGAATCTGGAATTAAACCACAACGCAATAACCAAACGTTAGGTAGAAAGGTTATTGTTGACAGCTTTGACAAAGATGTCATAAAGCGAGCTATTATAAAAATGCTTTTAAAAGTCGCTTAAAAGTCGACAGGGTCGACTTCATTGCACCGGGTTCTATCCCATATGGCTCGGTCTCTTTCCACAGCGCGGAAAGCATCGCACAAAGCACGAACTCCGCAGCTCTAACGACGACCCACAGAAGTCTCCGAAAAATTTAACTCATGAACCGAAGGATGCGACCCGGAATCGAACCCACAACCTTTGGAGCCCAAGTCAAAAGGCTTGACTACTTCGCCACGGAGACTCCTAAACTTATAAACATTTTGGATTTTATATCCAGGATTATCCAGCATTATAAAAATACTGGATGCCAAAGAAACAGTGACTGTAAGAAAACTTAGGGTTTGGTTGAGAAAGAACAATAACATGGAGCGATCCAAAACAACTTTGTGGAAAATTATAAGGACAGTATCTTCACTTTTAGAAAGTACAAGGGAGGTAGAAATATTCTTTGCGAGCAACCGCATTTAGGAGCCATGAGAAGCAGATACCTACGTGAAATAAGGGAAATGCACAAAGAAAATTATGGCATAGTGTATTTGGATGAAATGTGGATCAATGCGCACCATACAAGTGATAAAGAATGGCAATCAGTGGATGGACAGATAAAGCGATATGTGCCCAGTAGTATAGGACAGCTTTTGGTCATGGCCCATGCTGGTAATACGCATAATGGCTTACAACAGAATGCTGTGCTCGTGTTCGTATCAAAGCATACAGACAATAGGGATTATCATAATAAGAATAATGGTAATGTATTTAGTGACTGGCTCGAGAATACTGTGCTTCTATCCCTAGATAGACCATCGTGTCCAATTACGGACAATGCATGATATCAATGTTGTTGCTCAAGAAGACAAAATACCTACAGCATCAAGCACAAAGGGAGCAATAAATATATGGCTCCGAATGGAAAACATGCCATTTTCAGAAAGGTATTTCTAGCTAGAATTGTTGCCCCTTGTAAAACAGACGCAAAAAAAAAAAAAGCAAGAAATATCAAATCGACAAGTTGATAGAAGAGCATCGTCATGATTGCTTGAGAATTCCGTCGTGCCACTCTCATTTTAACCCTATAGAACTTGTGTGGGCTAAAATTAAAGGACAGGTGGCAGCTGACAATACTATATTCAAATCGTCTGACGTCAAGATACTAATCCAGTCCGCGCTATTAAATATTGATAAATGTTACTGGGAAAATGTGAGGACCATGTGTTGAAAGAGGAAGAGGACTATTGGAGAAAGGATGGATTGAATGTTGTGCAACCGAGAGCAGTCATCAACCTACTGGAATCGTCCGACACAGATTAAGGTCTGAGCAGATCGCAGACCTTAATCCGCGTGCACGCTAACTGGGATATTTTGCTCCAACCATTCAGACGAATTGAAGGCTCTAAACATTACAGCATCAGAACAATGTCAATGGCAACAGTTTATATTCCACAATTTCCAATTCCGCAAACCCTCAGTGGTGACAAACAACTGGTATTGAAAAGAAAAAAAAACAAAAAAACAAACACACTAAGCGCTTTGTATACCAACAGAAGAGTAATATTGCGGTGGAAACTGACATATTGTGGCATAACAAGAAACGTGAGAGCAAACACGTTGTCAAATTAGGGGACAACACACGTGCATACGAATCAATCTATAAACTACAATGAAAAAAGCACCAACATCTTGGTCGTTAAGAAGAAAGCCCACTACAGAGACACTGACAACTATTTTCATAGTGCAAAACAGGTAATCATGTTCCGTCTCTGAACAGTAGACAGCAGAGTAGACAATCTTTCACGAAGACCCCTCTCGGGAGTCTCCGTGGTGAAGTGGTCAAGCCGTCTGACTCGGACTCCGAAGGTTGTATGTTCGATTCCTTCATTTCACGAGTGCATGTTTTCGGAGACTTCCGAGGGTCGTCGCTGGAGCTACGGAGTTCGTGCTTTGAGCGACGCTTTCCGCCCTGCGGAAAGAGACTGTGCCATATGGGATAAAAACCCTGTGCGATACAGTCGACCCTGTCGACTTTTAAGCTACCTTTTTTATTGTACCCACTCCCATACGAATCTGGCTACGCCTTATACGTGTGTCCTTACCAGAAATAACGTGGTTTACTGTAAGACTAGTTTGTTAGCGTGAATTCACTACATTTTCCCGAAAACATCAAAGAAATGTCGCCGCTTTCGATAATTTAAGTTGCTTTTGGACCTATCAACGACATATTCCTTGGGTGGGGGTAAATATAAGACGCCAGGAAAAATTTCATAACGATGCAACAGACAGTTTTCAAAATAATTGATCGTGAATGACGGCATTCATTTCTGGACATACTATAGTACACTAGACTGTTGCGTGTGGATTATCTTTTCCTATTACCAGTATCCCTCGCCATCAAGCGAAACCACTTCGACTTGTAACTTACATCCCCAAGTCAAGATCGAGAAGTCAACATGTTAATCTACTGACCGGTATAGGGGTTGAACCCGCTACCTCGACATCAGCACACCGGATGTTTAAGAACGAGCGCTTTTATCCATTTGGACGGGCTGATCTGCTCACTGTATTTGATTACTACGTATTTTCAATGAATGCTTCAATACTTTCACTATTGCAATATCATGATTTCACCAAACCCATTCTAGCTAGTTTTAAAATATTGCTTATTTTCTAATGCACGTTGCTACACTCCCCTAATATGTTCTCACTGCACTGCTCTATGAACCCAGCGACCCTTCCATGGATAACGATCAGAGGTCGCGAACTGCAGCTGTAAGTACTGTCTCATTATTCCCTATTAGTGATTTTCCATGTCCTCTTTGTTGGACACAGCCTCCTCTCACAGTTCACTGCCAATGATTCTTTCTGTGTGGTTATTTTCATCACCGACAACTATTACTCTCGCCGTGTCTCCTGGGGTGTGAGCTTTCTGTCAGCTTTCTCACTGATTAGCCAGTGCTCATTCCTAGAGTTTCCCCCCTCAACTTCGTGTCTCGGTTATTGGTTTGATTATTCTCAGTGAATCGTGAATTCAAGTTTGTGTAACACCAACAAAGATTTGTCTCTCCATATCCACGGACAGACAGACAGGTGGAACATTTCATCCCACGGTTCTTATGTGTAAACAATGATAACTTCAAGGTCAAAGGTAATCTGACTAGATGCCAGCATCAAATGTAAGAAAATAGGAGTAGAAGAAGGCAAGACAGACAGACAGACAGACAGACAGACAGACAGACAGACAGACGGACTGACGGACGGACGGACGGGCGGGCGGGCGGGCGGGCAGGCAGGCAGACAGACAGACAGACAGAGAAGGAAGAAGGCGGGAAGAGCTGGCGACAAAGAACAAGAATAAACTGACAGACTAGCACAAACGGCAATTAGTGTCGGCTATTGGAACTCACCATCCCCATGTGCCATGCCGATAAACATGGGCGTATTTGGATTGTCATCTCACACGATTAATAGTCGGCTTCCGGTTTCAAGATGGCGACGGACGGTCGTGTTGTTTTGTGTTCGTTAACTTTTTCGCGTAAGGGATGGATTTATTCATTTCTTGCGTGTAATTGGTGTGCCAGGATGTAAAACCAGGAGTTTCTACTCAAGATCTGCGCGGGTGCTACGGAGTTCGTGCATCGAGCGAAGCCATCCTTGAGTGAATTTTCAGCAGCGTGTGTGGTTCTCAATCAAAAGTCAGTGTTTACGTTTTTTCAACATGGCGGAACAACGTGTGTTTTCCGAACGATCAGCAGTCAACATACCGAAGCGGCGTGGTAGCCGCGCAGGGAAAAAGAAGCCAGGTAAGCGCGGTGGCTTGAGACGTTTTAGACTCAAGTGTCACCGTCTAGGACTCAGGAACATCCGTATTCTATATTGGAACTGTGCCAGTGTAAAACAACGGGGCTCTATTTTAGAAACCCTAGTTTACAGGAACGACATTGTAGCACTCCAGGAGACGAGACTGGGCGATCAGCTACTCCGAATTGCCGGCTTCAAATGTTTCTATAACAGACGACATCTGGGAACGGCGATTCTCGTTCGCGACAGCATGGTGGCGTCAGAGCTAGACATGTCCAGTTGGAACAGTGACGATATACAAATACAGGCGTTGAGAGTTCATTCCAGTACACCATTCGTGTTGGTTAATGTTTATGCCCGCAATGCGAGTGTGGACGCCCAGAAGTGGCAGTGCTTAAGTGGCATATTAGGCCACGAGAGAAATGTTATTTTCTGTGGTGACTTCAACGCTAAAGGCAGATCATGGGGAAACACTTCCTCCAATACACAAGGGGAGGAGCTCGAGACTGCACTGGAAACCATCGACCTGGTTTGTATCAACAGTGGCTGTGTCACCAGGACAGCAAGCCGTCCAGGCGATGAGGACAGTGCTATTGATCTGGCGCTAGTTTCACCTTCACTCACTACAGTGTGTAGATGGGGTGTCCTAGGACACCATGGCAGCGACCACCACCCATGCAGCATATTGGTGGAGAAAGGCAGAACCAGGCAGCACAAGCTAAAGGTAAAGACGTTCCAGTATGACAGTACAGGGCAAGATGTGGTGAGTAAAATAAGACAAGCGCAGAACGTTTCAGGGCAGGAAGAAAAGGAAAAAAAGCTGGGAGCAGCCACCGTGGTGGAGTTTCGAGGTGGAGAAGGCTTGGGTGGATAAGCGTAGTGCTGTAAGGAGATGGCAAAATGCCAAGAAGAACAGAGCTGGTCATCCTAGTCCCTGCTTGCACTTAGAAAGAGAGATGCACACAAAAGTAAGCTATTTCAAAAAACTGGTCACGGTGGTTAAAAGCGAAAAATGGGCAGAGGTGTGTCAAAGAGTAAGCACAGACAAGTCACTGAAATTGTTCTGGCGACTACATAAAAGCATGAGTGGTGTAGTCAAGAATAAGAGCATTTCTGACTTCCAAGGTGCTGACCTCATCTGGCAGAGGACTGACGAGGACAAGGGCAAAGCCCTCTTTGAACGCTACCTTGAGCAGAGCAACCAGACAGACATGGGAGGCCGGAATCTGGCCAAGGAGGTCACCTCAGACAGATGCAAGGCCCAGAACACTTCGGATGAAGACACAGTGACAGTGCAAGAAATCAAGGCTGTGCTTCGACGATCAAAAAACAGTGCTCCAGGTCCTGATGGCATAAGATACGACGACATAAATAGGTGTACCGACAATGAGCTAGAGAAACTAGCAGACATGTACAACAACAGTATAGGGAGTGCTAGCATCAAGGAGGAATGGTTACACAGCTATCTGATTCCCTTGCCGAAGCCTGACAAAGACCACAAGAAAATTCAGGGATATCGAATTATAACCATGCAGAATACAATAGGCAAGCTGCTGGAGAAGGTAATTGCCAGGAAAATATCAAGCCAACTAGAGAGGCAAGGTGTTTTCCCACCTACCCTGGGTGGGTACCGTCCAAAAAGAGAAACCTGGACCAATGCAGCAGTCTTTGCCCATGATGTCTATGAAGGTTTCCACTCAGGCACTGAAACCGTTGCTGCAGCGATTGATCTTGAGGACGCATACAACAGAGTACCACTGGATTTTTTAATGTTTCAGCTTCTTGAACTAAACGTAAGTCCATTCCTCCTTAGTTGGATCGCTGCAGCTCTCTTCCAACGGAAAGTAGTTTTTAGATGTGGCAGTTGGACTTCGGAACCAACAACAATATATCCTGGCCTACCACAGGGATCACCATTATCTCCGGTACTGTTCAACGCCTACACAGTGAGAATCACCAGTGAGCAGATCACTGGACCTGGCAGGACATTGTCATATGCCGATGATGTTTTAGTGTATCGTCAGGGTAAGGATAGAGAGGAGGTTGCTGTGGAGCTACAAACCGAACTCAATCGCATAAGTACTTGGTGTGATGAAGCTGGGGCAATGGTCAACCCAACAAAGGCAACAGTGACTTGGTTCTCGTTGAATAATCATATTGTCAACAATCCAACACCAACTGTAATGCTGTGTTCAGAGACGGTGGAAAGAACGCAGGCAATGAATTACCTGGGGATACGGTTTGATCGAAGCCTTGCTTATAACGTGCACATAGACCAGGTGATAACAAAGGCCAAGCGGGGTTTGGCAGCGATGCGGGTGATGGCGGCAGCAAACTGTGAGCAGCGCCATCTATGTCTTCTGTACGAGGGGCTGGTCATGTCTGTTTTGGAGTATGCAATGGCAATCCTGACTGTCAGCCATAAGCAGATAGAAAGGATGGAAAGGATACAGAATGAAGCTATGCGCATTATTCTTGGATGTACAAGAGATACAGCATGCAGGGCGATGCGCTACCTTCTTGATTTTCCAACCATTGAAGAGAGAATGCAAGTTTGCAGGGCACGCGCCTACCTCAGAATTAACGCAAACACACAGCATCCACTGCATAGTGAAATTAGGAAGGTGAAGGGCAGCAGGTTAAAAAGAGGACGGTCGTGGATGGGTCAAGCCGAGGACATTCTTCAACAGGTGTGTTCACTTGAGGACTTAGAACCTGGCGAGGAGTGGGTGCAAGTGCCAACAGACTTCTGCACATCCTTTTCAGTTTGCATCCAACTTGATAGAAAATGCAGACAAGAAAATCCGGCTGCTGTTGAGGCTGAAGTACAAGCGTTGATTTTCGAGAATTCGCTAGACAGTGACGCTGTCATCTACACAGATGGGTCGGTCATCCGACATGTGAGAAGCTCATGGGCCTTTACAGCTCGGGCCGGAGGGAGAATTGTGAAGGAGGACTCTGGTGCTTTCACTGAAACCACAAGTAGCCTGACCATGGAAGTCATGGCAGTAAGTAAAGCAATAACATGGCTCGAGACACAGACATTCACTAGGGCTTGTTTCCTTAGCGACTCAATGAACATGATCAAGAGGATAGAGGAGGGGTCGATCCGAAGAGAATGGTTGCTGCCTCTGAAGCGGTCTCGGCTGGCAAAGATTAGTTTCATCTTCGTGCCAGGGCATGCGGGAGTACAAGGAAATGAGCGGGCTGACAAGTTCGCAGGTGAGGCTACTGTTGAGGGCGGACGCGCCATGGACCAGGCTGACATTCTGAATGCTCTACGAGAAGTGAGACTTTTGCAAGAACCAAGTGATGACTGTGAATCTACAACAATGGCCAGACTGCGAGAGCAGCAAATTAAAAGAGGGGTGGCCAAACAAGAACACTACGCAGGAAGCCAAAGAAGATTGATAAACCAACACAGAACTGGCGTCGTTAGCCGCTACACGCTGCGGGATTTGCTGAGGAGGGGATCCGAGCACTTATGGACTGAATGGTCCGATGTGCAACGAGGATGATCTGTCGACTAACTAACTAACTAACTAACGATTAATAGTCGTGGATCAGCTCTGTGTTCTTGCCTCGATTATGCCAAATGGCTGAGCCATCCATATATGTATATATCGGCCTTCGCCTCGCTCTTTTCCCAACCATCTTGGGAGCTGTCCTTAAATTTTCTAGTTTGATCCTCCTCATAATGTGCCAAAGCAATCTTGCCTGTCTACGCCTCATTTCTAGAATCAGTTATTATTATCTGTCTATTGTAGGACTTGCTCATTGGTTTTTCTGTCCGTTCATTGCATTCTTATAATTTTCATCAGAAACATTTCCACTGCGACTAGATGTTTATCAGCTCTACTTAGAGCCCATGTTTCACATGCATATACCAGAGAGGGAAGACCAGGAGAACTGTCAATCAGATAGAACGATTAGTAGTGTGACTCTCCGCTGGCTGTTGAATGAGGGGACGTAGCGCGTATGGGAATGTCCTGAGTGCAGTGATGTCAGTTCTTAGCTCAACTCAACACTTAGCTCAACTCAACATTCATATAGCACCAAAAAACTCGTTTTCTCATTGCAATTACTTTCTATTGGAAAAGCCGAAACAGAGAAACATATAATGGCAGTAGAAATGTGGTCTCTGTGGAAAAGGCAACGAGTGCACAAACTCTAACAATGAGTATGTAACTTCGACATTTTCGTGAAACATGAGAATAATGTGAAGGATAGTATAGTTATTAAATGTCTTGACTATTAATGCTAATGATCTCAAAGCTCATCGAAATGAAAATACTAAATGCATCTCCGATGCTGCAAACGCAGTTCTCTGAACTATGTGTTCTCAGGGATAAGTAGGTATCTCTGTAGAACTCTTTGTTGTTTAATTAGGGTGTCTTATATCAGGAACCCGGTTACCCTGAAAGCCTAAACGTTTGATATAGGCTAATTACGTAGTCACAACCATATAGGTGTGTTAGGCAAGGGGAAACTGTCACATTATACAATTTCAGAAACTCCGCGTGGCAAATGATTGAGACTATCTTAGGCCGGCAGTGAGAAGGTTGATATTCTGAGAAGGACCTGTTTCATGATGACGCTGATTTCTGCAGGAAGTTGTTACCTCCATCAAAAGCCTGATCAGACCAACACTTTACATGAAACAGAATATTGGTTGAGGAACTCATGCATGAATCACATTATCCTGAAGGACAAGGGGTGCAAAGGCTAAAAACTCGAGTTCATCACATAGGTTAGTATCTCATATGACTGGTTGTCTTTCCGCAGTGCGATCTGTTGAAAGCGTCGCACAGAGGACGAACTCCGTAGCTCCAGCAACGACCCACCAGGAGTCTCCGAGAAAACTGCACCTAAGAATCGACTGACGGAGACTGGAAACGAACCAACGACCTTTGTAGCTTGAGGCTTAACCACTTAGCCACGGAGACTGTCTCCCCTACCCGTTTTCCTTGAAAGAGGAAAGCTCAGGTGGCACAAGATGCAACACCAAACATAATTCATGACGTCGAATACATTATCTATGAAAGATAAGCTATAGGATAATAAACAGTTCCCAAGGCAAACACTTTTCATCCCCGGCCAACGGGAAATAGGCCGAGTGTGACTAGATATATTTGAGTGTCAGAACGAGGTCATATAACACATCGTAAGTTGAGAACCCCTGCTGCAGACCAGGAGAATCTAAATACCGACCAATATTTTATAGTGGTACAAATCTAACCACGGAAAACACTTCGAAACTCTGTAACTCCCGTCTTTGTGTGGTCCCAGACATGTTGCACGCAACTGGGCAGTAAATCAATAATTTAAAGGGACTGCGAATAAAACATTTCAAGTGTCCGTTGATAAACTTGAGAGGTTTGTAAACTATCCCATCACCATGACGCAGGCGAGCCGGGCATTGTTAGCCGGGAATCCTGAAGTTTGTCCTCTCAGCAAGCACTGAGAGAAGTTGCTTGTAGATTGTAGACACATTTATGATACCTGCGTTCCTGTAAATGTATCTTAGCATTATTGAATTATATGGGATATTTGATTATTTTGGATATTGGAATAAAGTCATTTTAAGTTGTTCATTCCGAGGTCTCCTTTCAGAAGTGTTCTGAACGTGTAACTTCACCAAAAAATATTTTTGATTCATATATGTATTCTGAAGAAATGAATGTACTGGTTTGCCCGAGACTTAAACATCCACATACTAGTTTATCTTAATATAATCAGTTTTCGTTAGCATGTATCTTCTTTTTCTTCTTCGGGTGCCTGGTTTGAATGAGAAATAAGCGACCATGCATCTGTAATCTTCTGTTGTTTTGTAAAGTTAGTATTGATTATATTGTCTGGGAGTCTCTGTGGCGAAGTAGTCAAGCCGTTTGACTCGTGCTCCGAAGGTTGTGGGTTCGATTTCGGGCCGCACCCTTCGGTTTACGAGTTAAATGTTTCGGAGACTCCTGTGGGTCGTCGCTAAAAGCTATGGAGTTCGTGCTTTGTGCGACGCTTTCCGCGCTGCGGAAAGAGACCGAGCCATATGTGATAAAACCCGGTGCGATGAAGTCGACCCTGTCGACTTTTAAGCGACTTTTTATATTGTATGTTGCTCAGTTATTTAAGATTTGCACAGACATAGTGAACAGACGCTAACTTGCTGCCTGGAGCTCATTAGTTCGAATTCACGTGAAGGCGGAATTTGAAAATTGATCTGGACTCATAGGTCGACTCAAACTTAAATAAGAACCAGGAAATGTTTTGGGAAGGGAAGGCGGCCACATCACGTGAAGCGCCGACTAGTCCATAAAATTACACTCCCTATTGCTATGATTTCGGTTCGTGACTCAACTCAGCTTAACTCAGTAACTAACAACGATTGTCTGGAAGAGGCTAATGAAACTAGAATATTATATACACTTATAAGAAAGAAACAAATAGTATTCTATGGTCATGTGATGCGTAAAGAGACAGAAAAGGGGTTTTACATTAAAGACGAGAAGACAAACAGGGTTTTCGTAAGCGTCAATTATAATTTGCAGAAAAAGAGAAAGAAAAGCATGATTTACGAAAATTGCAATGATGATTTATAGAAACAGAGATATAAGGGCATGATTTAGATAAACCATAACGAAAATAATGGCATATGGCAAGGGTAGCCTTATACAAGATGGAAGTGAAACATACTGATTTGTAAAACGTTGTCAACTGCAATGAGAAAAGGAGTTAATATGCTATATAGATCCTGTACTGTTATATGCATGAAAAGTAAGTAAGTTGTTGCGTATCTCTTATGGGACGTTGCAGTCAACACCAGCATTTTTCAGCTGCTGTTGATATAATAGGCAAGTGTTACGTCCAGTAGTTTGCCATTGCTTTCTGAACGACCGGCTCCCATACCAGCACGTTACAACACAACGTGACATGGTCTGCGTATGCATGAAAAACACGGGCAATAAGCAGACAAGCTGAGGAACATCTAATGGCATTTGGAAAGTGGTTTCTGGGGAATATAAACATTACAATGGACGTACAGAAACAACTTTGGAACAAATTAAAACCTTAACTTGATTAAAGAGAAATGTGGCCTTAGGCATTTTATTTTTATTTTTTATTTTTTTTTTTTTGGGGGGGGGGGGGGAGGGGGGGGTGGAACGTTATTGTGAGAATTAAACTGGAAAATTGTGTGACAACTGGTAGTCTGATGCGAAAAAAGCAAAAGGAAGGCAAAGAGATAAATATCAGGATGGCAACTCAAGTTGGTAGAATCCAGACAAGAATACAGAACTGAAGCAAGACTGGTGAGATGCTAAGCCCTGACCACCCACGCTTATCGGCGTGACACAAGATGGTGATTTTGCAATTTAAAAAAAAAAAATAGGAGAAAAGCATGATTTGCGTCAATCGCAATTATGATTTAAATAAATAAATAAATAAATAAATACAGACAGACAGACAGACAGACAGACAGACAGACAGACAGACAGACAGACAGACAGACAGACAGACAGAAAGAAAGAAAGAAAGAAAGAAAGAAAGAAAGAAAGAAAGAAAGAAAGAAAGAAAGAAAGAAAGAAAGAAAGAAAGAAAGAAAGAAAGAAAGAAAGAAAGAAAAACATTATTTAGGTAAACTATAAAGGAAAAAAAGAAGCAAGGATAGAATGATGTGTGAAAACCGCAATGAAGATTTAAAGAAAAGTGTGAGGAACGAAAATTGAAAATTTTCTTGTGTGACAAAACATTGTTCCTATTTCTGCCACGCGTCCCAGCAAAAACTGCTTTCATTGGTCAAACGTAATAGAGAATCCAGAGTCAGTGTGTGAGGGTGTGTGGTCTGGTTAGGGAGTTTGTAATAGCGTGTGTGAGGGTGTGTGGGGTCCAATGGACAGTGATTATATATCTGTGTGTGTATGGGCAGAGTAGCCGACAGGTATCGATCATTTTGTGTCATTATTGGCTGTGAACGATTAGCTTTGGTCGAGTGGGTACATTACATGAAACGTCTTTTACTTTCGTCACCCTTTCTGTCTATCTGTTTGTCTGTCTGTCTTTCTTCATTTTATTCTTATACCTCTCTCTCTCTCTTTCTCTCTCTCTCTCTCTCTCTCTCTCTCTCTCTCTCTCTCTCTCTCTCTCTCTCTCTCTCTCTCTCTCTCTCTCTCTCTTGTGTAGTTATTTTATTCCTAACTTCAATATATCGTTTCAATTGCTTTTCTTTCTTGCTTTTCTTTCTTTTTATTTTTCTAATGTTCTTTGACTATTTCTACTTTGTTATGTTTCTACCTGAATTCCTTCTTTCCTTCTGTCTTATCCTTCTTTCCTTATTATCTTATTTTATCTCTTTGTTTACTATATTTCTTCCCTTTTATCGCTATGTCTTCCATACCCTTCTTTCTTTGTATTTGTGCCATTTTCGTTATTTTGCTTTCTTTTGTTCTTCCCCCCCCCTTTCCCCCTCACCCCCCACCCCCACCCGTTTAGTTCTTTATATAGTTCTATATTTTCTTTTACCAGCAAGCCTTCTGTTTTAAATTCTTTTTATTTTCTTACATGTCGTTTTCTCCTAGTTTCTTTCTTTCTATTGTGAGCTCACCTATTATTTGTTTCTTCAATTCGATCTTTAGTTCTATGCTCATTCATTAAGTTAAGTTTCTATATTCTTTCTTGTTCCTTCAATCTATGTTTTTTTGGAGAGGAGAATAGTTTCTTCTTGAAATATGAAACTTGAACGGCGGCAACACCATTGAACCAGACAACACAAAGTACATGGAAAGGAGAGCTCCTCTACGACAGTAGTTGATCACAGTGTCTCCTAAAATCGGAACTGGGTGTATGTGATATGTATGTGACATGCCATTTATTTTCCCCAACATAATCTTCATTGTACATACTGCTCAATATACGTTTGTCACTTGAGGTACTAAAAGGAGTTCTTGAGGATTAAATCGAACCATTCCTGATGTACTTAAGCAAATCGGTGGCAATAAACAGCCTAGTGATGCAAATATAAAGATATGGTTTTATATAAGAATAATGATAGCACACTGGATAACAAGAGTAATGAAGAATATTGAAAGAAGTTAACTCACAAAGAGAACTTGTTACTCGCATCACAAGATAATGGCTACATCACCCATCGAGTGCAAAGATATAATGAAACATGTTAACTCACAGGGAGAACTGGTTATTCGCTGCCAGAATGTTATTTTGCATTATTCTCAGCTCGCCGTCCAACAAAACAGTCCAGCAGTATAACAGGAGCAACTTTAATAAATATCAAACGACTTGAGGCAGGCTGACATTTCTTGTAATGCGATTTTTATTTGCATAGAATAGCTTGTGACGTCAGTAAACAATTAAATTCAAAGTTCCCATGCTGATGGGAGGGCCGGTACCATGTTAACAAGCATACGCACAATACTGATCATATATACATTTAATTAATCGAATGTAAAGATAATGCTTAACCACCTATCGTTATTTAGATTGCATCCTTGCAGCGCATGTGACATATATGTCATCATCTCGCAGTCTTTTCCAGCAGACGTTGCTAGGATGCGCTACCTGCAGGCACGAGGCTATTAAAAATTCGACGGGAAAATTAACAAAACGAAATTTCGTTTCGTTTTAAGTTAAATGATTGGCCGCGCCCCGGAAACACAGGCTTAATCTAGACAAAGGCTTGGTAGACAAAGCGGTCTGGTCAATCGCCATGTTTCTCCAATGGTAGCGGGTGACCCATTGTTAATGGGTTAATTATTAGCTACGTATTCTCTGCGTTTTAGGTGAG
Organism: Cepaea hortensis; assembly: GCA_963921405.1. Lineage (NCBI taxonomy): Eukaryota > Metazoa > Mollusca > Gastropoda > Stylommatophora > Helicidae > Cepaea > Cepaea hortensis. The sequence continues at coordinate 26,867,964 of OY992878.1, read as the reverse complement.
CATTATATTATATACAACATATCATGTTAGGTATTAGGATACATGCTTTGAGGCAACTAATATCATGATTGAAGTTGTGTGTGTGAAAATTAGGAGAATCGCTTTCATTGAAATTTTGGTTTACGTCACGCAGCCTGGACATAGCCATTTTGTCCAGTCAGCCTTCATAAAGCTTACAATATAATCTTGCTATGAGTCATCTTCTGAGATGATTTTATGAACTTACTTTATTCCTAAATACTTATTTTTCACAACTGGTCTCTGTGTTATAAAGTGTTTTTTTTTTCCTGAGTGCTTATTTTGTATTTCTGCTCTTATGATGGAGAAATATTACTATCTCACATTTGTGTACAACTTTAATATAGGTTGTTAGATAGAGAGAGAGAGAGAGAGAGATATATTCTCGCTTGACTTTTTCATGCACTTAGGAGTTAATCTTTTGTTTACCTGGTTGTAAATACACAGAGATTGTCTTGTAGTCTTTTATTTTCATAAATGATGTTATGGGATTTTCATGTGGTATGATATACATAATCTCAAGTGTATGGGAAAAGATTCCCATGATTTCTCTTTTATGAGTATTTTACCTTTTATGCTCATGATTGTTACTGCTTGATGCTGTAATAAATGATGTTATAAGATTGTCATTTGGTATGATATATCTATATATCATCTCAAGGGAGTGGGAAATGACACCTACTCTTGTGTTTTTACTTTGAGATGTTGTAATACCCACTAGAGAGTTCATACCATGTTTAGTAAAAGTCTAACAAGTTTTTCTGTTATTCATCATATATATCATATGTATATTCTATTCATGATGTTACTGCTGAAGTAGATCTTTTAACTTCACCCCCATTGGGGACAAACACATGATGATGATGATGATGATGATGATGATGATGATGATGATGATGATGATGATGATGATGATGATGATGATGATGATGATGATGATGATGATGATGATGAGGCAAGAGGAGATGACTGATTGGTATCTAGCCTTTTTGCCATTTGTCAGTGGTAGTCACATAATGCTGTTTGTAACTATGGAAAGGAGATTTATGAATTGTTTACATGAGGACAGTGTCTCATGAACTTTTTCCATGGTGTGACAGCGGTACTATCAAAATGTTTGGATGGATTAGGTGGTGCGTAACCCCTCAGGAAGCTCCAGTATCAGTCCAGAAGAAATGTACCTATTGAGTAGATATCTTACTCACTTTTGGAGTGGGTCAAAACTCTACAGTAGGCGATAAGTGCTAGGGAACTAGCTACACTTTTTTTTTCTTCTTCCCTTTTGTTCCCTCTATTTTTAATTATGATACACTGTTATTCATCATATATATGTATAGTTTATTATGATACATTGTTATCCAAGTTTGGATTGTATAACTAATCTATATCAACCCTGTTCTTCTTCACTACATAGGCGCTAGAGATGGCGGTGGAGTATTGGCACTAGTCACCATGCTTCGCACTGGATTTATAGTCAACTTGTTTGGATTTAGAGGCAGGAAACTGGGATATCAGCCTCCTCTAATATTCTACAAAGAGTGCTGGTTACTGCTACTCACCCTGAACCTGAATGTCAATGCCTGGATACTTAACGGATTTTAAATATGCTGAAGTGGCTTCCCTACCTCTGGGAACTTAAAGACGGTGTTAAGCTTTTCAATGTCTGCAAAGACATGAGGCATGCCTGGCCTAGATGGATACAGAGTATAACCTCTTCTAAAAGTCACCGCCTAATTCCACATTCAACTGTCATATTCCAGAGGCTCATGGATAGTCTGGAATTCACCATCATTTACCAGTATGGATTTACCAACTGATTGTGTGAACTCCCAGCTTCCTTTGAATCTTCTCATCCATCATATCCCAGACATGGATAATCAAGCACATTACCAACTCCCGTCAATCAAGTCGTATATTCAGCTGAAGAAAGAATAACCTACATCTTAACCCAGAGAAAGGGGCTGGAATATTCATGCCACATTCAAGTTAGTTCTGTCAGGAAATTCTAATGGATTATGTGATGTCACTCCTCATCCAAAGAGATACTGAAAGTGTTTGTGCCTGATCCTGATCGAATCAATCACATGGACTCCTGTGTGTCACGCCACGCCAGAATGCTTCAGACTTATTTATACCTGTCTGTTATATCACCCTGGAACGCTCCTAGCCCAGTGACTTAGCAACTGTGACTTGAGAGATTACAGTATATCCACATTGGATTCATATGGATTACTCCTACATGTTTTTCGCGATGGATATATGATCCAGAAGTGAAAGTTCTGTGTGTGTGTGTGTGTGCAATCCCCAATTTTCTAAATAGGTGGATATATGCAAAGCAGCTGTTTTCCTGGATTATAGAGAGTGTGATTATGGCCAGACTTTTTCTAGTGGATAATGAAGGAGAGGAAGTCATCATCAGACCCATAAGATAGTTCTAGAGACAGATTAGATAGATTTTCTTTATCTATTTCTTTGTATGGATTATTTACTTTGTTTTGTGTTTGACACATGTATTTGATGTGAACCTTTTTTGGGGAAATATTTTTTGGGACTTCTGGTTTGGGTGTATACTTTGTGTGCATTGCCTGAATATGAATAATTTCTTTCATGTATATGTCATATTGTAGCCAACAGGGTTTTCCAGAACCCAAATGTTTTCCACAATACAATTGTTTGTTTGTTTGGTTTAACCAAGCCTTGCAGTTACTTCATTGTTAACCTGTTGTTCCAAAATTTATGTTTATAGTCCAGTTATTGTTACTGTTATGTGATACAGTGAGTTATTGTTACTGTTATGTGATACAGTGAGTCATTGTACTGTTTTTGTCTAACAGTGGCTGTTTTTCCTCTGTCAATGTAATCCAGTTGTTGCGTCTAACATTGGTTGTTGTCCCTCTGTTGTATAATACTGTGGATGTGCATGACAGTGGATACTTGTCATTGTTTATATATATGTGGGAGATTAAATGTGGGGCGGGGCACTTACACATAGACACACCCTCTGGGTAGAGTTATTAGTACTCGGGTGTCTGTGGTAGAACTTCCCGGATCTCCCAGCCTTCTATGGGAAACATTTCTTTTATGTTAGTGTTGAACTTGCACCCTTTTCTGCCTTGTTCAATACTTGGGGGTTACGAGCCAATATATTAATTTCTATAGAGGGCGTGTTTGGGATTGAAACCCCATTCATACTGAATACCCCTAGCGAAACTTGTCCTTATTCTAATTTATTATATTTACCACCTCACAAGTGGGCGCTCGTCGCGGAATTTTGAACCCTTACCCCATGCCATGAGTGTGGGCGTTGCCCAGAAAATTTGTACCCATGTCTACCTCTCAAGTTGAGACTTTACAACTAATTGGTGGCTGGTGTTCACAAGTATGGGCTTAGACACAAGTTTTATGAACCTATGGTGTCTTAATCACAAGTATTGTTTGTTGTGTTTCAACTAATGTTCACAGGTGATGTCTTTATTCTAGAAATAGAAACCTGCGTTAATGTTTGTATATGAGAATGGTTAACTCATGTATTTTGTATCCTTTTGGTGGGAGACCTTTTCCTTGTATAGGACCTCATAAAATAAGGTCTCTGGGATGGTTAACCCATATAGGATTATTTCTGGTAGGATGTCAGGAATTCTTGATTGATTTTGTGTGATGTTGATGTTAGATGTTATTGTTACTCTGGGATGTTCTTGATTAGTATATTTTGGTAGTATGATAAATATATTACTGTACTATATGTCCTCATTTTTGCATAGACCCACATATGAATCCTGGGCTGTTTAACTATGTTGTCATATATTGCCATTTTATTTTGTGCATGCTCTGTTTGTTGGGGTCATGTACTATTGAAACTTACCCAAAGCAACAGAGAAATCCAAAAAAAATTTTAATGGCTGAGACAGATAGGATATAGCACCCCAAAATTTTTTTTTAAAGAATTCAGTAAAGATATCTTTATTTAAGTGGGACACTACATGCATAAATGAGATTTTAGAACATCAGGGGAAAATAACAATAACCAATTAAGTTGACTTAATGTTAGGGCCAATACTCCACCTGCAATTTTATCCGACATGTATAATGGAAGGAGTATGAATATTGTTTAACTTGCAGTATTCGTAGCCGCCAAGCGGGAAACAGTGGATTTTTATATTCCACCCCATATGTATAACATGTTCGGAAATACTGAGAGTAGATAGATTGACACTGATGATTCCTATAAGGACATAAAGACGCCTATTCAACGCTTTCAGTTTAAGGGTCTGGTATTCATAACAGATCTTTTATTGTCCATGTGTCAGAAATGGCACTGGTCAATTTTATTATTCGGTTGTTGTAACTCTGTAGTGAACAAGGATCTATTTACTATGTGAGAGAAAGCAATTGAATTACAGGGCCCCTTTTACAAGCTAGTCCCTCTGGCATTACCAGTGACAGAGAAGCATACGTCGTTGTGTGACTGGCGAACGAAGGATATGGTTTCGACCGTAAATTTACCCTGTTGTTTTTTATTGGGATGTCATAGGAAGTTAAGAGCTACCGAAAAAAACCTGCCAGTATCTCGAAAAAATTTTTGATGTCAGAAAACAGGAAATATGGTCCTCATCTGCGACATTCCCAATTTTATTCTCATCAGACAATTAGTAACAGGCTCGGGCAGCGTTAGCTCTCATTTTGCATGTTGCTTGTACTGACTTGAAAGACTAGGGACAGCTTGCTAGTTGTCACATTATGTTCTTAAAGTCAGGATTTTTCTCCAAAACATCAAACTATTTTGGTGCTCTAGGAGATAGCCCTATTTATACAACTATTAAATTATGGTTGTTGTTGACGTACCTCTCGACAGATGAAGAGTAGGACGCCTTATTCTTATTTTTATTCATAGACCATGCTAGATTGGGCTATAGCAAGGACTATACTTTTCAAGCACTTGGAAGCCATTGGCTGAGAGTTGCTTGACTTTTTACTAGTTTAGTATTTCTTCTAGGGAGTCTAACTAGTAATATATTTCAGTTCAGAAGGAAAAGCTTTCAAACTCTTCCAGTTTCAACAGATTCATTGTTCTCCGTATTAATCGGTTACGAACAGACCTGGAGAGAAACTTAAAGGTGCCCTGATTTTTTTTATCTTGAGGAAGTTAACTCAGGAAACACCAGAATAGAGGGATATATTTATACCTGTGGCTTTCATTGCTTACAAGTAAGGTAACCCATCAGTAAACTGGGAGTGTACCGACAACTTGGTTGTTCGGATGACTATTACAGGGACCACCTACGGCTTTAAATTTATCTATGAACTGAATATAATGTGGATGGTGATACAGCTATGTGCAATGTTATTACATCTACTTAACGGTGCTTGGGTGGAAATTGTCTACAACATATTTGGAGGCAGATGACGATCAATCTACGACAATCGACGCAGAATTGCTCGCTATTTTCACCAGGAAAGCAACGTATACGTGTTGGAGGGGAGAGAATAAATGCCGGTAACTCATTCTAGTCAGTATAAAGAGCGGATGGACTTATAAACGAGCCAGGACTTTTCGTAGATTTGGCCTCAAAGCAAATGAACCTACACCTGTGCTAGTTATACTTACCCATTTCAGTATGCCACTATGACTGATTTGAAGGAGGAGATCCTGCTGTTAGCATATTTTAAGGATGATATTCTTATTGCTAATGAAACGGTTGTCGAAGCTTTATATCTTCGTTCAAACGTCGAGAAATTGGTTCGATTGCAGTGGAACCAATACCTCATATAGAGATCTCAACGTCCACTCATATTTCAATGGAATGCTGACAACAGTGGAGAGAGTTACACTTCTTCAAGCGAAGCTAGATGAATCTTCAATGTTATGTCCAGTTGTCTTGGCAAGTAGAAACATGAATGTGGCACGGAGAGATTATTCTACAATAGTGATTAAATGTAAAGCATAATTGGAGGACCTGGAAGACCAAATGCATCAGATTAAGAAGGTGGAAGACTGTGGATGAATGTAGCAGCTCTTCCTAGGTGGATAGACCTGTCTAGGTGGGAGACTTGTGACATATATGTCATCATCTCGCAGTCTTTTCCAGCAGACGTTGCTAGGATGCGCTACCTGCAGGCACGAGGCTATTAAAAATTCGACGGGAAAATTAACAAAACGAAATTTCGTTTCGTTTTAAGTTAAATGATTGGCCGCGCCCCGGAAACACAGGCTTAATCTAGACAAAGGCTTGGTAGACAAAGCGGTCTGGTCAATCGCCATGTTTCTCCAATGGTAGCGGGTGACCCATTGTTAATGGGTTAATTATTAGCTACGTATTCTCTGCGTTTTAGGTGAGCATTATATTATATACAACATATCATGTTAGGTATTAGGATACATGCTTTGAGGCAACTAATATCATGATTGAAGTTGTGTGTGTGAAAATTAGGAGAATCGCTTTCATTGAAATGTTGGTTTACGTCACGCAGCCTGGACATAGCCATTTTGTCCAGTCAGCCTTCATAAAGCTTACAATATAATCTTGCTATGAGTCATCTTCTGAGATGATTTTATGAACTTACTTTATTCCTAAATACTTATTTTTCACAACTGGTCTCTGTGTTATAAAGTGTTTTTTTCCTGAGTGCTTATTTTGTATTTCTGCTCTTATGATGGAGAAATATTACTATCTCACATTTGTGTACAACTTTAATATAGGTTGTTAGATAGAGAGAGAGAGAGAGAGAGAGATATTCTCGCTTGACTTTTTCATGCACTTAGGAGTTAATCTTTTGTTTACCTGGTTGTAAATACACAGAGATTGTCTTGTAGTTTTTTATTTTCATAAATGATGTTATGGGATTTTCATGTGGTATGATATACATAATCTCAAGTGTATGGGAAAAGATTCCCATGATTTCTCTTTTATGAGTATTTTACCTTTTATGCTCATGATTGTTACTGCTTGATGCTGTAATAAATGATGTTATAAGATTGTCATTTGGTATGATATATCTATATATCATCTCAAGGGAGTGGGAAATGACACCTGCTCTTGTGTTTTTACTTTGAGATGTTGTAATACCCACTAGAGAGTTCATACCATGTTTAGTAAAAGTCTAACAAGTTTTTCTGTTATTCATCATATATATCATATGTATATTCTATTCATGATGTTACTGCTGAAGTAGATCTTTTAACTTCACCCCCATTGGGGACAAACACATGATGATGATGATGATGATGATGATGATGATGATGAGGCAAGAGGAGATGACTGATTGGTATCTAGCCTTTTTGCCATTTGTCAGTGGTAGTCACATAATGCTGTTTGTAACTATGGAAAGGAGATTTATGAATTGTTTACATGAGGACAGTGTCTCATGAACTTTTTCCATGGTGTGACAGCGGTACTATCAAAATGTTTGGATGGATTAGGTGGTGCGTAACCCCTCAGGAAGCTCCAGTATCAGTCCAGAAGAAATGTACCTATTGAGTAGATATCTTACTCACTTTTGGAGTGGGTCAAAACTCTACAGTAGGCGATAAGTGCTAGGGAACTAGCTACACTTTTTTTTTCTTCTTCCCTTTTGTTCCCTCTATTTTTAATTATGATACACTGTTATTCATCATATATATGTATAGTTTATTATGATACATTGTTATCCAAGTTTGGATTGTATAACTAATCTATATCAACCCTGTTCTTCTTCACTACATAGGCGCTAGAGATGGCGGTGGAGTATTGGCACTAGTCACCATGCTTCGCACTGGATTTATAGTCAACTTGTTTGGATTTAGAGGCAGGAAACTGGGATATCAGCCTCCTCTAATATTCTACAAAGAGTGCTGGTTACTGCTACTCACCCTGAACCTGAATGTCAATGCCTGGATACTTAACGGATTTTAAATATGCTGAAGTGGCTTCCCTACCTCTGGGAACTTAAAGACGGTGTTAAGCTTTTCAATGTCTGCAAAGACATGAGGCATGCCTGGCCTAGATGGATACAGAGTATAACCTCTTCTAAAAGTCACCGCCTAATTCCACATTCAACTGTCATATTCCAGAGGCTCATGGATAGTCTGGAATTCACCATCATTTACCAGTATGGATTTACCAACTGATTGTGTGAACTCCCAGCTTCCTTTGAATCTTCTCATCCATCATATCCCAGACATGGATAATCAAGCACATTACCAACTCCCGTCAATCAAGTCGTATATTCAGCTGAAGAAAGAATAACCTACATCTTAACCCAGAGAAAGGGGCTGGAATATTCATGCCACATTCAAGTTAGTTCTGTCAGGAAATTCTAATGGATTATGTGATGTCACTCCTCATCCAAAGAGATACTGAAAGTGTTTGTGCCTGATCCTGATCGAATCAATCACATGGACTCCTGTGTGTCACGCCACGCCAGAATGCTTCAGACTTATTTATACCTGTCTGTTATATCACCCTGGAACGCTCCTAGCCCAGTGACTTAGCAACTGTGACTTGAGAGATTACAGTATATCCACATTGGATTCATATGGATTACTCCTACATGTTTTTCGCGATGGATATATGATCCAGAAGTGAAAGTTCTGTGTGTGTGTGTGTGTGCAATCCCCAATTTTCTAAATAGGTGGATATATGCAAAGCAGCTGTTTTCCTGGATTATAGAGAGTGTGATTATGGCCAGACTTTTTCTAGTGGATAATGAAGGAGAGGAAGTCATCATCAGACCCATAAGATAGTTCTAGAGACAGATTAGATAGATTTTCTTTATCTATTTCTTTGTATGGATTATTTACTTTGTTTTGTGTTTGACACATGTATTTGATGTGAACCTTTTTTGGGGAAATATTTTTTGGGACTTCTGGTTTGGGTGTATACTTTGTGTGCATTGCCTGAATATGAATAATTTCTTTCATGTATATGTCATATTGTAGCCAACAGGGTTTTCCAGAACCCAAATGTTTTCCACAATACAATTGTTTGTTTGTTTGGTTTAACCAAGCCTTGCAGTTACTTCATTGTTAACCTGTTGTTCCAAAATTTATGTTTATAGTCCAGTTATTGTTACTGTTATGTGATACAGTGAGTTATTGTTACTGTTATATGATACAGTGAGTCATTGTACTGTTTTTGTCTAACAGTGGCTGTTTTTCCTCTGTCAATGTAATCCAGTTGTTGCGTCTAACATTGGTTGTTGTCCCTCTGTTGTATAATACTGTGGATGTGCATGACAGTGGATACGTGTCATTGTTTATATATATGTGGGAGATTAAATGTGGGGCGGGGCACTTACACATAGACACACCCTCTGGGTAGAGTTATTAGTACTCGGGTGTCTGTGGTAGAACTTCCCGGATCTCCCAGCCTTCTATGGGAAACATTTCTTTTATGTTAGTGTTGAACTTGCACCCTTTTCTGCCTTGTTCAATACTTGGGGGTTACGAGCCAATATATTAATTTCTATAGAGGGCGTGTTTGGGATTGAAACCCCATTCATACTGAATACCCCTAGCGAAACTTGTCCTTATTCTAATTTATTATATTTACCACCTCACAGCGCACCATAAGAGTAACTACTTACAAGACCATGTTTGTTGACAACTTGCTAATACTGAGCCATTCTCTCGAATTTTGGTCTAAATATTCATGGCCAACCTTCAGTCCTGACTTTAGAGTGTGCCTTGATAATCTATCTTACATAAATGGTTGTTTACTTCTCCCAATTACATCTTCTGAAAGGGTTTACGATAATAATTAGCCTCTGACAATTTTATGCCACCCTATTGCTATCAGCCCCAGACCTAACTAGCCGGTTTATGACGTATTACGCAGTGACGTTTTTCACATAGTGACGTCACTTGGCAACCCTTGTCGTCTGCTGCTTTGAGATTAACTCTTTGGGTTCTTTTTCACTTTTAAATTCTGTGTCTCTATCTGAAGTGCTACATGGCAGTATGCCCCCCCCCCTCTTTGAAAAATGGTGTAACCATTTTAAAAGTCTGATCGATTATTAACCTGACATGTAGCAGTTTAGAATTACTGAGTCATATCACTCATATATTATATCCATTTAGACATATTCCTACATAAGTATAACCGTGCTAATACGATGGCATGGTCTCCTATTAATCACACACAAAATCTTTTTTTTTAAATAGTATTATTATTACAGGCACGCACTTCTATTTACACCCCTAGTATACGTCGTGTAGCATCAGCCTATAGGCGGGCTGTGCTAACTAAGCTATGAGTTTCATAAGGTTCTCCCCATAGTAGTCCCTCATTTACCCTATAGACAAGCATCCCCAACCAAAGTTATTACGCCCGACTGAGGGGACGTGTGTAATTAAATGGCACCATTGCTCTCTGAATTAGTATTGGTATTTGACATGTGTCATGTATATATACTTATATGACTTTTCTTTCAACTTGCTATATTGTCATTATCGGTTACCGTTTGAACTTTATTCGCTTGTTATATTTGATAGGTGAGGTTTGCTGCCTTCGTAGCTGTAGAATTGTAAAAGTTCTCATGGCATTTCTATTTCCTTCTATTCTATGTGTGAGACCATATGTTCTTATCCTGCTTTGTCCTTTATTTTTCTTTGTCGACTTGTTCTTATAGATCATCATTACGTATGCCTACCCACATGGATGGGTATTATCAAGATAATTCTATATACTTAACTGTTACAGCAAAAATCAAATTATACATTAAAATAATAACACTGTAACATCATATTGACATTCTTAATGTGTCATGTAATATTATGTACAGTAATTACACTAATTGTAGCCTAATTGTATTGTTGGTGGTTTTTACTTGTGTGTCTCTGCATTAGTCTTTATCCCTGCTACAGAGTATGTACCCTCAATGTGCCCCATCGATAATACAGATGAAGTTACGTATCCATACTGTGAGTTTGTGTTGAAACACACCTTAGAGTAACTGGAATGATCATATGTATGAACCATCAATTGTAGAACACTGAAATCTTAGAACCTTTAAACATAACATTATTTAATTATCGTAATAGTATGTCTAACCTGAAAATTGCATGTAGAATTACATTGCATGAAAACATATAACACAATTGTTTCATGTTAATTACTATATACATATTCATCAATGCGATGTTGTGTTCATACTCTCACTCACTCAAGCTATTCAGACCTTGTACTTCAGGTGGTGATGGCTGGAGTTATGTTTAGTCTGTAATGTTCTGTGTGTTTGTTGTTTTGAAATAAATAGTGTATGTTCTATTTGCTGTGTTTTGCTTCCACAATCCTATCCACAAGACAAACAAACAAATAAATAGTGTATGTTCTATTTGCTGTATTTTGCTTCCACAATCCTATCCACAAGACAAACAAACAATTGTCTGTTGTACTGTGATGAATTTGCAAACGCCTGTGGCATCAAGTAATAGTATCACTCGTCCCATGATGTATAAATGGAATGTTACTGATAAATTCAATGTTTAAATGACATGATTCTTTCCTCAATGACTACATCACCCATCGAGTGCAAAGATATAATGAAAGATGTTAACTCACAGAGAGAACTGGTTACTCGCATCACAAGATAATGACTACATCACTCATTGAGTGCAAAGATATAATGAAAGATGTTAACTCACAGAGAGAACTGGTTACTCGCATCACAAGATAATGACTACATCACTCATTGAGTGCAAAGATATAATGAAAGATGTTAACTCACAAAGAGAACTGGTTACTCGCATCACAAGATAATGACTACATCACCCATATAGTGCAAAGATATAATGAAACATGTTAACTCACAAAGAGAACTGGTTACTCGCATCTCAAGATAATGACTACATCACTCATCGAGTGCCGACGAGTTTGTAAACATATGGGCTGCTGCAAGAGAAATGTCAGGAACATAACTCCGAAATGTTCTCCACTTTCATTGACCTTACCAAGCCCTTTGATACTGTCAGCAGAGAAGGACTGTGGAAGATAATGGCGAAATATCGCTGTCCACAAAAATGTGTCCAAATAGTGCGGCTATTTCATGATGGTATGCAGGCAAGAGTACAGGAAAATAGTGAACTGTCTGAGCCTTTTCCTGCCACCAATGGAGTGAAGCAAGAATGTGTCCTGGCACCATCACTGTTCAGCCTCATGTTTTCAGCCATGCTGACGAATGCCTTCGAGAACAATGACATTGGAATAGTCATCAACTACCGCATAGATGGAAAGTTGTTCAATCTCAGAAGGCTGAAAGCCAAAACCACAACTAACAGCGACACCGTCAGAGAGCTCCTGTTTGCTGATGATTGCGCTCTATACGCCAACTCAGAGGCGGACATGCAACATAATGTTTCAGCTTTCTCTTATGTCTGTGCCAACTGTGTCAATATCAACTTGGAGAAAACTGTAGTTACGTACCAGCCAGTTCCAAGGAATAATCACACCGTGCCAAATATCAAAGTGAATGGTCATAGACTAAGTGTTGTGGACAAATTCACCTATCTTGGCAGCACTGTGTCACAAACTGCCACAATTAATGACGAAGTGCATGCAAGAATCTCCAAGGCCAGCGCGGCCTTTGGCAGACTGTACAAGAATTTATGGGACAGAAATGGAATAAGCCTGCAAACAAAGCTGAAAGTCTATAAAGCAGGTGTATTATCCACACTGCTATATGCTTGTGAAACATGGACTGTTTATCAGCGACATGCTAGGAAATTAAACCACTTCCACACAGTTTGCCTTAGGAAGCTATTGAAGATTAAATGGCAAGACAAGATCCCAGACACTTAAGTTCTAGAAATAGCGTCCATGCAAAGTATCCACACTCTACTAATAAAAAATCAGATTCGCTGGGCTGGTCACTTAACTCGTATGCCAGATCACAGGCTCCCTAAACAATTTTTTTTACGGGAGCTGCGTTGTGGTAAACGCTCCCAAGGCGGCCAGAGGAAACGCTTTAAATACACTGAAAATCTCACTGACAGCTTTTGAAATTCATCTTGACACCTGGGAGACTGCTGCTAAAGACCGTAATTCGTGGCGTACATCATTACATAAGTGTGCAGTCACTTGTGAAGCAACCAGGACTGCGAGAGCTGTGAAGAAAAGGCTGGACAGAAACACCACTGCAGGAGATCCTTCTCCTGGAACGTCAAGCATTTTTGGCCACATTTTCAAAGAGCATTTCGATTCAAAATAGGCCTTATCAGTCATCTTATAACTCACGGCTCCATACCTTCAACCCCACTGGATGAAATGAATGGTCATCATCATCCTTGATGGACAAACAACAACAAACATATGGGTGCAGCGAGAAAACGGATCCTTTTCTTTACTTAATTGTTCCCGTTTGCGTTTCATCGATGGACTCGCTACCAAGCAAACATGTCTAGGCTTTAGTTGGATAAAATGTGACACTATTTCTGTATGCGTGGGCTGCACCAGAGAAAATACATAGGAATTCTCTCACTTCGAAAAGACTTTAGACTAGTTCATTGTGACTAAATCTTCTTTCTTCATGTTTCTGATCTATGGCAAACATTGGCGAGCATTACTCTCTACTTCTCTCTAGCATTTGTTGATTTAATGAAGATGTTTTAATGTCATTATTAATTGCGTAGTTTAATTAGCTTGTTACATGCAGTTCTCATTGTATTTCTCTGCTTTCCTTGTATGGTTTTTCACACAACAGGCTGATTTTCTTTTCTAACTCTCTTGTTGACATCACCATCATGAGCCATGCTGAAAAGCGTGGGCGGTAATTGTCCGCTATCTCACACGACCACGAGAGTCTTGGATCAAATCTGTGTTTTTGTCCTGATTTTGCCACGTGGCCAGTCAGGTTTTTATCTCTTTGTCTTCCCCCTTGCTATTTTTCCATCAATTGTGTCAGTTTTCACTAAGTTTTCCAATTTATTTCTCTTCATGACGTGCCCATAAAATCGTGATTTCGTATAATTTCTGTAATTAATTTACGTCTTTCATTTGCTTCTTGATGGACACCCTCATTAACTTCTGTCCATCCAAGGCAATTTGTTTATTCGGCTACCTCCACCCATACATTTCATTTGCCTTTTCTTCATGGTTTAGATGAGTAATCTAGTGCGATAGTCGCTGTAATACCGCCGAGTTTATTTTCTTCTCTGACAACGATTTTTCAACACTATTTTCAAAAACCACATCTCCACTACCCATAGTTTCCCCGGCATTTCATGACTCATTGCCCGGCATTCTATTTCATAAATAAGAGCACAGCATACGCAACTTGCTATTAAGCGGAATTTTGTTGATGCTTTGGGGATGTTTCTATTTATCATTTAACTAAAAGATAAAACGGGATAAAGCAATAGCCCTCATCATTATTTCGTTATATTTTCCATCGTGTGGCACAATGCAAGCTAGATATTTTAAGATATCGATCAAGACGCCAATAAGATATTTCATAAATAAACACATACAAAAATAAACACATAGAAGGGGGGCTGCGTGGTCTCGAGGTATGGTGTCCGCCTCCAGTGCTGGAGGTCCCGGGTTCAGGTCCCGGTGAGGACTTCTAGTAACAAAATGTCCCCTGCTCTCTGGGTAGTGAGATCGAACGCCCGTGTGTATTGTTGCGCACTTAAAAATCCCTTGTCAGTTGGAATCGAAAAAGAGTAGCCTAACGGAGCTGCCCGGGCAAAATTTCGAGTTAAAAATCTACCCAAAGTATTTCAGGATCCTCGCCGGTGCTACGGAGTTCGTGCACTGAGATAGTTTCTCCAGACTCAAGTTTGAGTTAGGAGGAGAACGGAGCACTTATGGGTTACACCCGTGTGCCGTGATGTTGATCCATCGACTAAACTAACCACATAGAAGTTACAGAAATTCGGTAACTATAGCTTTAAATATTTATGTTGTCTAGTATTTCCTCTAGTCTCTATCCCTTTCTTCTACTGCTCAGAGCGCTAAACAAGTATATTTACATATGAACTGTCTTAGATATTTTAAAAGGTTGATCTGTTTAATCTTCACATCTGTACTACATGTAGCAAAGTATCTTACTTAACGGCTGTGACAGGCCGGCAAAACCAGGTGGGGGTAATCGATTCGGCGTCAAACCAATTGGTGAACTAAGGTATGCCAAACCAGCATGTGAATACAAGATTCGGTAGACTGCGCGGATGAAATCATCGATGATTCAACGGGCAAGACGGCGTTTAGCGTTGAGGAGCGTAATGAGTGCTGCAAGGCACGTAGAGCTCCCTGGTCTTCCACTGCACCTATATTCGTCTTCAGTCGTCTTGACTTGTCTTGCCACTGGACTCAGATGGACTCAGGCGTGAGTGTATAGTCGACTACTTGCCCAACTTTTCCTCACTTTAATCCAATTCATCGAGCAAGTTATTCTTCATCTAACTTCATCTATCACCTTCAAGCCCTGTGGCGATGGGCGAGAGGCTAAGCGGCAGGTGTGGGTACGCAGGCAGTCGTAGTCGCAGACCTACACATAGGCAGCTGAAGGCCTTATGGTCGTCTTCTACTGACTGAAGCAGCAGTGGGATTCGGTAGTGTCCTGGGCGATTGAGCAGCACTCTATAGAAAAGCACTGCTCACCTCCATAGCATGAGTAAGGGGCTAGAAGACTGCCCTAAACATTGTCTGCTCCATCATTACTTAACCAGCTAGCCGCGGTTGGTGGGTACTCTAAAACTGCGATCGTACAACCAATGCAAAACCAAGTAAAAAAAAAAAAAACGTATTCCCTTAGCTTTTGGAATTCACTACGACACTTGGGGGACTGCTGCCCAGCATGAGTAAGGGGCTAGAAGACTGCCCTAAACATTGTCTGCTTAACCAGCTAGCCGGGGTTGGTGGGTACTCTAAAACTGCGATCGTACAACCAATGCAAAAACAAGTAAAGCACACAAAAAACCGTATTCCCTTAGCTTTTGGAATTCATCACGACACTTGGGAGACTGCTACCAAAGACCGAAATTCATGGCGTACGTCATCACGCAAGGGTGCAGTCACTAGTGAAGCAACCAGGACTGCACGAACTGTGGGGGGGGGGGGGGGGGGGAGAGAGAGAATAGACTGAAAAAATAAAAAAACAAAAACACAGCAGATCTTCCTCCTGGAACGTCAAGCTTTCTTTGCCCAAATTGTAAAGAACATTTCGAGCCAAAATAGGCCTTATCAGCCATCTTAGAACTCAAGGTTTCAAACTGTCAACCCCACTGGAAGAAATCATTCTTGATGGACAAACACCATCTTACGCAATATGCCACTATCGTTGAATGTAAGAACAAGAATGAAATATTATATAGAATCTCTTTTGTTGTATGGCAGCGAATCGTGAAACTTTAATGAATAAACTAGGAAAAGCTTGGAAGCAACGGAGATGTCATTTCTGTGACTAATGTTATGAATGCGTTCGACTAATTGTCTGGAAAACTAAGAAAACTTAAATTTTTTATACGACTATAAGAAAGTTAAAAACAGTATTCTTTGGTCTTGTGATAAGAAGAATAGTACTGGAGAACACAGTGACAACCGGAAAGAACAGTGGGAAAACAGGCAGAAGCAGACCGAGAAAATGATGCTGGATGATCTGAGACAGTGGCATGGGGGAATATCATCAGCATAGTTGATCAAGAACACCAAAGACCGAGATCTGTGGAAAGATCTGAATGTATCCCCCAGTTGGGAAGGCGCATGATGATGAAGATGATGATGATGATGATGATGATGATGATGATGATGATGATGATGATGATGATGATGATGATGATGATGATGATGATGATGATGATGATGATGATGATGATGATGATGATGATGATGATGATGATGACTACATGTAGAGAATATTGGGGTTTATTATAAACTCCCATGCATTCAATTTTCCTTATGCTTAATGATATGATTTGCAAACAATTTTCAGATGAATCCCATTGCATATGTTCCTCTGGATCAGGTTCCTCTAACCGGTTACCCTATGTAAGGTACATATGGTGTTTGTCCATCAAGAATGTTGATTACCATTCATTTCATCCAGTGGGGTTGAACATTTGAAGCTGTGAGTTCTAAGATGGCTGATAAGGCCTATTTTAGCTCGAAATGTTCTTTGTCATTAAGGGCAAAGAATGCTTGACGTTCCAGGAGGAGGATCTCCAGCTGTGGTTAATTTTATTATATCGTCTTTTTTTTCCACAGCACTTGCAGTCCTATTTGCTTCACAATTGACCTCACACTTGCGTAATGATGTACGCCACGAATTTCGGTCTTTGTATCCCAAGTGCCATGATGAATCCCAAAAGCTTTTAGTGTTACCTTCAGAGTGTTTTTAAAGCGTTTCCTCTGGCCGCCCTGGGTGCGTTTATCACAGCGCAGCTCACAGTAAAATAAATCGTTTATGGAGCCTGTGATCTGCCATACCGGTCAAGCGACCAGCCCATATAATTGCATATACTAGAGTGTTGTATACTTAAAAATTAAGCACATTAAAACATTCGTCTCAATCACACAAGAGACCACTAAGGCGCGTGGGCATTTAATTCTGTTTGTCATACAACACGTCGCAATTAGCTCTTTCCATTCTTAGCAATTGCTGCTTCAAATCTTTCTATTCTAAATATTGAGCACAACCCACTACTGGCAACGCTGATCGTATTCTGGTACGAACCTAAGGCCTATCCACGTCAATATGGAAGCACTATACTCGAGTTTCGCTCTCGTTTGAGCTCGTCAGTAGTGCATATCCCTGACCGGATCCGGAAACAAGCCCCGGATCACTGGCGTGTGAAGTGGGTGTGTAACCACGCGGCACACGCTGGACACGTCAAATTATCATAACAGAATATCACAACGTTACCCATCGTAGGCTATGCTCAAGATTGCCCAATCGCCGCGACTGACATCCGTCAATCGATGTGGACCCGAACGATCAGGACTTCTCACTGACAAGGAACACCAGGCCACCTCAGCGTTGCCAGTAGTGGGTTGTGCTCAATATTTAAATTTCAAATCCTGAAATAACCAAATAATCAATTTGATTATTGCTCACTGGATTTAAGGAGGCCTGGTGTTCCTTGCCAGTGAGAAGTCCTGATCGTTCGGGTCCACATCGATTGACGGATGTCAGTCGCGGCGATTGGGCAATCTTGAGCATAGCCAACGATGGGTAACGTTGTGATATTATGTTATGATAATTTGGCGTGTCCAGCGTGGGCCGCGTGGTTACACGCCCGCTTCACACGCCAGTGATCCAGGGCTTGTTTCCGGATCCGGTCAGGGATATGCACTACTGACGAGCTCAAACGAGAGCGAAACTCGAGTATAGTGCTTCCATATTGACGTGGATAGGCCTTAGGCTCGTACCAGAATACGATCAGAGTTGCCAGTAGTGGGTTGTGCTCAATATTTAAATTTCAAATCCCGAAACAACCAAATAATCAACTTTCTTTTCTACGCAGTTATATCTGAAAGTCAACTACATTTGCGCATAAAGTAGTTGTATGCGTTCGGATTTCGAGCAGGTGTGTTTTACTACTGCTACTACTACTACTACTACTACTACTACTACTACTACTACTACTACTACTACTACTACTACTACTACTACTACTACTACTACTGCTGCTGATGCTGCTGCTGCTGCTGCTGCTGCTACTACTACTACTACTACTACTACCACCACCACCACCACCACCACCACCACCACTGCTATATGCTTGGGCCTGAAGTAGTTTTACTTAAAACTCAAATACTGTGGGAGGAAAAGCAGAGTAATAGTACTGTTTGTGTTAATAACTCAATGCCAGCATGGATGTCAGGGTAAAAGAAAATTGTGGAATGAAAACTGGAAAGGAAGCGGTGAATCTAAAACCGCCGAAGCTGCATCCAAAATATGGCGCCAAACTAGAGAAATAAAAAGTAGCTAGAGTGAACAAATTGTAAATGGTTTCAACGAGCTTTGGAATCTGCCTGCAGTGAACAAGCCCACTATTCCACGAAATCTCCATGGCTCGAACTTTACAGCAAAGGTGTTGCTGCTTGCCTTCTCAGCGTACATTGAGTATTATGGAGGTCACCGTGGGAGAAACATTACGGGCTATCGTTGTTAAACTTCCGGTGTGCTGATGCCATGGCAGCGGATTCAACCCCTAAACCGGTGAGCTGAATTAAAATGTTGACTTCTCGTCTTTTACATGGGACATAAATTACAAGTACCTGTGAAGATGGAGTGGGTTCGCCTGATGGCGAGGGATACTGGTAACAGAGAAAACTAATCGACATGCAAAAATCAATCCAGAGCACAAGTAGTAATAGGACGTGTACGGACTACGTTTGAGTTCAAAGCGAGCGATCGAAAATAAAACACTACAAAACGTCTTTAGTGTATATATAAAAAAAAATAACGTATATGTTACATTTTATAGAGTATTGTATTGTCTCTGACATCAACTCCTGTTCTAGACTACTATGAGAACCATTCGATACATGAGATTATTTACGATGTTTTTTATCATATTCTCAATGGTTCCCAGGCAATTGCTATTCATGTGTAACAGCGCATATTGCTTCTGTGTCTTACTAGGGTCAATACATTGAGCAAAGAATAGTACAACTGTAGCACTGTAATCTACCATGCATATCGTACTGGGCGACTAAAGAGGATTGGCTTACGACTAGATTCTCCTTCCCATAGAAAACGTTTCACTGCAAAAGCAAATCAAACATGAACAAATCTTGGCTTAGTGTGAGTTGTTCCACGTAAATGCTCCACTTTGGGATTCATACGGCCAGATTACCGACTTCATTGTACCTGGTTCTAACCCATATGCTGAAAGCGTCACATAAAGTACGAATTCCGTAGCTCTGGTAACGATCCCCGGGAGGGGTATGAAAACTATGCCCTCGTAAAACGAATGGCGGATTTCCGGAAACGAACACAATACCTTTGTACCGAGAGGCAGGCGGCTTGACGTCACAACTCCCATACTCCAGAAGGGACAGGATAGATCTCCAGCACAACTCTCATACTCCAGAAGGAAAAGGATAGATCTCCAGCACAACTCCCACACTCCAGAAGAGAAAGGATAGATCTCAAGAAAAACTCCCATACTCCAGAAGGGACAGGATAGATCTCCAGAACAACTTCCATACTCCAGAAGGGAAAGGGTAGATCTCCAGCACAACTCTCATACTCCAGAAGGGACAGGATAAATCTCCAGCACAACTCCCATACTTCAGAAAGGAAAGGATAGATCTCCAGAACAGCTCTCATACTCCAGAAGGGACAGGATAGATCTCCAGCACAACTCCCATACTCCAGAAGGGACAGGATAGATCTCCAGCACAACTCCCATACTCCAGAAGGGACAGGATAGATCTCCAGAACAACTTTCATACTCCAGAAGGGAAAGGGTAGATCTCCAGCACAACTCTCATACTCCAGAAGGGACAGGATAGATCTCCAGAACAACTCCCATACTCCAGACGGGACATGATAGATCTCCAGCGCAACTCCCATACTCCAGAAGGGATAGGATAGATCTCCAGCACAACTCCTATACTCAGGATCGCTATCACAACTTTCACATTCAAGAAGGAAAAGGATAGATCTCCAGAATAACTCTCTAACATAAGAAAGGAACGGGTAGATCAGCATCACAACTGTCACACTCAAGAAGGGAAAGATCACCTGCACAACGGGTACTTCCAATAAAGAAGAGAGTTCAACAATTCAAAAACCATAGAGCTGTGTCTAATGTAGCATTTGCTTTGACATCAGTTCGGACAAAAAAAACAGCGTGTGTGAGTACGTGTGTATCTGTGTGTGTGAATGTGCGGGGGGGGGGGGGGGGATTAGTTTTGCGAACAAATCAAAAGCATAAAGTGCACCAATGCCCCGATGGAGACGAGAAATGTGTAGCTATGCACGTAACAAAACTTAACAAAACTCAAATTTAACTAAGCAACGCTGAATATATTATGAGTTTTATTCTATATATTTCAATGTGGATATTTTCTTTTCTGTACATATATTCTGTTTTCATTGATCAGTCTCATTCACAACGCAACAGTGTCTCGCGGCCCTCCCCCATTCACATACTTTACAGCAAAACTAATGCAGCTTTTTAATTAATATTTTCCTCCCTGAATGATTGATAGAATTTTTTTTATAGAAACTGGTTTTATTTCTTAGCGGTTTAATCGGCGGACAGGTTTCAAGTGCTAAAAACATAGACTGCCCGCTTTTTATCGGCCTCGTCGATTTAGCTGCTAATGAAGGTTTGGGCAGGGTGCCAAAGGCATCAAAGTTGAGCTACAATTCGACATTAATTTTGTTCGTGAAAGGAAAGAATTGTTCAACATTGATATTAGAAGATTAGAAATCTAGCCGGGATTAAGGCTCGAGGAAAATGCTTAACCTGAGGTCAAAATTACATAATTAAAATATATTAATTGTCAAGGAGAGTGATGCTTAGCTTGGTAGAACACTATTGCTTACATATGCTTCAGTAGGGTTATGAAAATATGATATATGGTGTTATTTGGGATGCTGGAATGTGATAATGTAATGTGCGGTTTTTATTTTTTGTTTGTTTATATTTGTTTTTCGGTAACGTAAAGAGTTTTGAATACATTAACAGCAGCTGAAACATGCTGGTGTTGACTGCAACGTCCTGTAAGGGATATGCAACATTAAAGAGTTTTTGCATTCTTGCTTTTGTTGTTCTTGTTGTTTGTGATGATGATGCTGCTGTTATTCTTATTTTTCTTCTCCTCCTTTGTCTTTTATATCGCCTTCTGCTTCTTTGTCTTCTCCGTCTACTCTTCTTCTTCTTCTTCTTCTTCTTCTTCTTCTTCTTCTTCTTCTTCTTCTTCTTCCTCTTCTTCTTCTTCTTCTTCTTCTTCTTCTTCTTCTTCTTCTTCTTGTTCATCCTCCTCCTCCTCTTCCTCCTCCTCCTCCTCCTCCCCCTCCTCGTTTTCCTTGAGCTTCACAACAACAATAACCCTTAGTTTGATGGTCATCTTTCATTTCTAAGTTTGCGGTGACCAGATCTCTACATCGTCAGTATACCATATCGAGGTTAAGTGTGATACACTCTGCCTGGCTCATTTTGCATTCTTTGTGTGTATTACGAATGGCATACACATATATATCACAATATTGTTTCAATTTTCGTAATTGTCTCGATACACAGTCAAATAGTCAACCAACCAAAAAAACAATCAACACACACACAAACAACTGCACAACCCATCAATCAAACATCTCACTAATCCAGACAAATAACCACACAACCCATCAGTCAAACATCTCACTAATCCAGACAAATAACCACACAACCCGTCAGTCAAATATCTCAACAATCCACACAACCCATCAATCAAACATCTCACCAATCCATATAAACAACAACACAATCCACCAGTCAAACATCTAAAATTCACACAAGCAACCAACCACACAACTCATCAATCAAACATTTCACCAATTCACACAAACAACCACACAACCCATCAGTCAAACATCTCATAAATCCACACGAAAATCCACATAATTCATCAGTCAAACATTTCACCAATCCACACAAACAACCACACAACCCATCAGTCAAACATCCCTCCAATCCTCACAACCTATCAGTCAATCATCTCACCAATCCACACAAACAACCACACAACCCATTAGTCACACATCTCACCAATCCACACAAACCATCAGTCAAACATCTCACCATCCACACGAAAAACCACATAATTAATCACTCAAGCATTTCACCAATTCACACAAACAACCACACAACTCATCAGTCAAACATCTCAACAATCTACACAAACAACCACACAATCCAACGGTCAAACATCTCACAAATCCACACTACGAATCAATCAAACATCTCACCAATCCACACACACAAACAGCCACACAACGCATCAGTCAAACATATCAACAATCCACACACATAAAACACCAGACAACCCATCAATCAAACATCTCACCAATCCACACAAACAACCACATAATTCATCAGTCAAACATCTCACCGATCCACACAAACAACCGCACAACGCATCTGTTACACCTCTCACCAATCCACACAAACGACCACATAATTCATCAGCCAAACATCTTACCACTGCACACAACTATCAATCAAATATCTCAACAATCCACACGTTATTGTTCCCCTAGCTATTATTGTCCCACGTGTGGTTATTTTCCCCTTGCAGTTATTGGTCCATTTGCGGTTATTATTCCCCCTTGTGGTTATTGTTCCCCTTGCGATTATTGTTCCCCTTGTGGTGATTGTTCTCATTGAGGTTATTGTACCCCATGTGGTTACTGTGTCCCCCCCCCCCCCCCCACTGTTTGCGATTATTGTTTCCCTTGAGGTTATTGTTCCCCATGCGCTTATTGGTCCCTTTGCGGTTATTGTCCCCCTTACATTTATTGTTCCCCTTGTGGTTACCCCCCTTGATCGTCTACTAGACAATATGGGATATAATAAGCCAAAGCGGCATTGATTCATCATTTTGTAGCAGATCCTTCGCAGAACGTCGCTCTCATCACGGCTGGCCATGTTTCTCGATCTATGGCCATCTCCTGCACCCTCATCCCCAAGGTGTCCGCATTGTTTTCGATCTCTGGCCATGTCTCCCACCTGCTGCACCCTCATCCCCAAGGTGTCCGCATTGTTTCTCGATCTCTGGCCATGTTTCCTACCTTCTGCACCCTCATCCCCAAGGTATCCGCATTGTTTCTCGATCTCTGGCCATGTCTCCCACCTGCTGCACCCTCATCCCCAAGGTGTCCGCATTATTTCTCGATCTCTGGCCATGTCTCCCATCTCCTGCACCCTCATCCCCAAGGTGTCCACATTGTTTCTCGATCTCTGGCCATGTCTCCCACCTCCTGCACCCTCATCCCCAAGGTACCCGCAATGCCCTATGCCCATCTTCGTGCTGGTCGAACCCTGAATCTTCATTCTGGAACCATCACTGATCTCCCATGACATTGTGAGCCTTAATGCGACCAAAGTATTTCAATTTCCGAGACACGATAGTGATTGCGAATGGATTTCCATGATGTTCAGACCTTTCAGAATGTCCTTACATTTCTTAATCTCGTTTTATGATATTCTAAGAAATCAAAACAATGTTTTCCCGTAGTGAATTTGAATAACGAAGACACAACATTCCGTCCTGCAGCTCCAGTTATCAGCTACAGAACCACACCGATTCCCACCCCAGTAGTCAAAGAACATGTAGCTTTGTACGCCAAATCCAATTGTATTTACCAATTTACATGCAAGTGCGAGACCACCTACATTGGCAGAACAGAGCGGCAGTTACACAGCACGGTTATTGAACCCATTCCTATCTGGATCGACAAGATACTACACACAGGCGGTGGTAGCCTAGGTAGGCCGACACACCAAAACATTCCCGCTTCATCGATCGCTAGGCATGTGCTCGACAACGGTCATGTGATTGGGATAGACAGTGCCTTCCGTGTGTTGTTCAACACTTAAATTTGTCGCTTATTAAAGGTTGCAGAAGCCATAATGATTAACCTAATAAGCCGGCCTTGTGCAAGCAGAAAGACATGTTAGTCAGTTTAAAATTGCCGTGGTAGACAATCGACATTACTGTGCGAACATGTGTACATTTCAATTTGAAGGAGTTATCTAGTCATTTCACTTTATGTTGTGTGAATTCTGCAGTATGTACCTGACGAGATGCAGCGAAATGTGCCAGGCAATAAATCGTTTTTTTTTTTTTTTGTGTGTCTTCGTTATTCAAATACTAAGAATTGTTCTGTACTTCTTCTTCTTCTTCTTCTTCTAATTCTTCTTTTTTTTTTTTTGTGTGTGGTCTGGAATGTTTAATTTGGACTTAATTGCGTTGTGCTTGTTTGCAGTGGAGCTGTGATATTTGCGCCTTTTGAACACATCCGACTTCTTCTGGCATTTGTTGATCGGGTTAACTTTCCCGGGTGTTCTGTACTATTTAAGCTAAAGAGCACCAATATTTTTATTTAATTATTGCGAAATGGTCCATGACTCACATTCACATCTTTCCACAAGAAATATGCGTGTCCTCAAAAATTGTACTTTAATAGTATGTGTTCGTGTTGCGCCATAGATTCTTAATACTGTTTAACCTGTACATTACTTTGGGCAGTCTATGGTATTGATTAACTCAACTAATGTTAATTAAACATGTATTGGATAAGTTAAAGAATGCACTTTACTGAACATTGGCTAAGTCAAAGCATACACTTTACTGAACATGTGAATCAGCGGCAAAGATAAAAGAAGGCTTAAATGGGGTTTTGTGACTTCATATGAGAAAGTCGAAACATGTGGAACGAAACGCTTTTATTGGCTGTTGTGGCTCAATGGCAAATGCAATTTGACAGAAATAATCTGGCCTTTGTTTTCTTCTTTGTGATGGCAAATACATTAGGGTTATCGATGATGTTAAATTATTGCAGGGGTTAGGAGGGTGCGCTGTCTGTCTGGGATGTATTCCAGCAGATGTGGTTGCTGTAGAAAACGGGAATAATTGTTTTCATTAGTTGGCGTTTCAGACAAGACTTGGAGAGATGGCATAAGGAAGTCTAATTAGAGAGAGGGGGAAGAAAGAGGAGGATAGAGAGGAGGAGGGGGGAGGATAAATCGTCTGTAGGGTGATAGTGATTATAAGAGAGGCACGCACGAGCCAAGATCCAAAGAGGCGGGAGATAGAAAGAGACAGGGTGATAAACAGAGAGAGGAAACGTGAAAGAGAGGGAGAGGGAGAGAGAGAGAGAGAGAGAGAGAGAGAGAGAGAGAGAGAGAGAGAGAGAAAGAGAGAGAGAGAGAGAGAGAGAGAGAGAGAGAGAGAGAGAGAGAGAGGAGACGAGAAGAAAAGACAGTTGAAGATATTTGATTGAATTGGAACCTTACTGCATTCTCGAATAACATCCATCGCCACTGTAGTTGTAAATACAGTAATTATAAAAGCATTACTCATGAAGCTTTAGAGTGAGAGCGAGTGAGTGATGGGAGGGATAGAGTGAGAGAGAGGAAGAGAGAGAGAGAGAGAGAGAGAGAGAGAGAGAGAGAGAGAGAGAGAGAGAGAGAGAGAGAGAGAGAGAGAAAGGAGACGAATGTCAAATGAAAGTGATTTTTAAACAAAAAGAGAAACACATACAACTATACACACATATACACACATCCACATGCAAACCCTGAAACAAAGAGCCAAGGAAAAAAGTGAGACAGACAGACAGACAGACAGACAGACAGACAGGCAGGCAGGCAGGCAGGCAGGCAGGCAGGCAGACAGACAGACAGACAGACAGACAGACAGACAGACAGACAGACAGACAGACAGACAGACAGAGAATATATGGAGGAATTAGACGATGAATACTGTGAATGAGTGTTTGGAAATGACAGAAGTTTATTCATTTCTTAGATAACAACTCTGCCGATACTGTAACAGTATCCTTTGTGAACAATGCAGCACTATTTATGTGTGCCAGTGCCCGTTGTGAATCCTGTAGCCCTATTTCGGTTTGCAGTGCCGGTTGTGAATCATGTAGCCCTATTTCGGTTTGCAGTGCCGGTTGTGAACCCTGTAGCACTATTTATGTGTGCCAGTGCCCGTTGTGAATCCTGTAGCCCTATTTCGGTTTGCAGTGCCCGTTATGAACCATGCAGCACTATTTCGGTGTGCCAGTGTTCCTTGTGAACCCTGAAGCACTATTTCGGTGTGCCAGTGCCCGTTGTGAACCCTTTAGAGCTGATATAATCAATATAACTCTTTAAAACATAGATGTAACCAGTGTCTAAACACACGGGGAAATTTTGATCTGTTTTTTCGTTTACTCCATTTGTTTACTCTAATGTAGTCCACACGTGTGCTACTATTACTAGTTGTTACCATTAGCAGTGAGTGCACTGGACTGATCTTGCGTGAAGGTTAGCTTTTCCTATTACCAGTGTCCCCCGTCATCAGACCCTCTCCGATTTAGGAGGTATTTGTAATTTGTGTCCCCAGGTCAAGGAACGGAATTCAACATTAAGCCCAACTAACCTTGTTTAACCGTGTTAAACGTCTCAGCCACGCCAACCCCAAATTAAGACGTCCATGGGTAGGTTGGGAAGTAGAATTCTTAATGCGTATTTTGCCTGGTATAGACATAAACTATGAGGCCAAGAGATGTATAAGAAGTAATTAAAAAACTAAGTGGAAATCAGAGCATCCTGGTTACCAGAAAGATGACGCTATTACAAACACAAGCGAAAAGACCAAGTTACAATCTTCAGACTACAGACTAGCAACGACAGCTGAAATGCCATCTTATATATAAAAAAGACTTGTGCGTATGTATCTCTGTATGTATTTATGTATCTCTGTCCGTATGGCCTTTATTTGTTCGCGAACGGCCCATCCGATTGAGATGAAATTTTCTACACGCCTTCCTTTCATTCCAGAGCTGACAACTGTGATATTTTGTTAGTGTGAAATCGCCTGCTTACTCAGTATTATTTCATTTTTCATTTTTCATCATAATTTCATATATTTCAGGGGACCTAACTCTGTAAAAGTTATTTCAAGGGGCATAACTTTTCTGTATAACTTATAGTCATATTGTGGCATCGTTTTCAAAGATTTATAAACTCTTT
Source organism: Cepaea hortensis (assembly GCA_963921405.1). Taxonomy (NCBI): domain Eukaryota; kingdom Metazoa; phylum Mollusca; class Gastropoda; order Stylommatophora; family Helicidae; genus Cepaea; species Cepaea hortensis. The sequence goes on along the minus strand of OY992878.1, from coordinate 26,840,291 downwards.
GTCCATAGTTATGTACCGGCATATGAGTTATAATAAATAATGATACAATCTGTAAGGCATTTTCAAAGTTTTCATAAAAATGATGCACAATGCATAACATTGTAACTCATCTTTTTTTGCTTAAGAAGTTACTGTAGTCATGCAGGTGATTAGAAAGGGTTTTCATTAAAAATAATGGATGGTGTGTAGAAGAACGTTCTTTTAAGTTACTTTTTTTGTTGTATGAATTTAATGAAGCCGGACAGGGTCAGGCAGACAGATAGACAGACAGATAGACAGTCGGGAACGGGAACTTATATGACTACTTATATGAATTAAATGAGATGCTCCACATCAGGAGCTGGGAAATGCCGGGCCGGGTCAGACAGACAGACAGACAGACAGACAGACAGACAGACAGACAGACAGACAGACAGACAGACAGACAGACAGTCGGTAACGGGAACGAGAACTTATATGACTACTTATATGAATTAAATGAGATGCTCCCCACCAGGGTCTGGGCGAAGCCGGGCAGGGTCAGCTAGTATTTAATAAACCAAAGATATGAGATACTGATTAATGTCATCATGGCATTGATGAATTGACAGCTAAACATTTGCTGCAGGGGTGTCCAACATTTGCAGAACAGAGAAAACTTTGTTGACCTATACTCGCTCCATTTAAAGACAAGCTCTATAGGGATGTCAACAAACTGAACTTGACTGCTGTTTTCTTTGCATTTAGTCACATCGACGTCTGAAGATAAACGGACTACGGACTGGCCATACCAGGTTGAAATACTACATATTTAGTAAACTAAAGGTAGGAGATACTGATGAATGTAATACGCCAATTGTGGAACTGGTAAAACGACAGCTAAGCATTTGTTACATAAGTTTCCAACAATTGCAGAACAGATAAAACTATGTTGGTCTATACTCGCTCCATTTGAGGGCACACTCTATGGGGATATCAACAAGTTATGACGGTCATATATGACCGATACTTTCTTTGCATGTATGCGTAGTGACGTTTGAAGGCGAACAAAGATGAAGAAGAAGAATGCGATAATACCGGGGCATGCAATGATTATAGCATTACCCCGGGTATGTGTCTTATGATCAAAGAGATGAGGTACACGGCGCCAACTAACCAGTCTCGGTGGATTATGTGAGGGACTGCGATCGCTTCCGCGGGGCCCGAAACGCATGCATCTTTGTCACTGAGTCTAGACAAAGCGAGCAAAGTGTCTGATGTTACTGTATGAAGAGTTTCATCGCAATCTGTGCAGAGCATTTAGAGACGGTTGGCGCTCACTTTGCTACTGTCATATATTTCTCTCTCTTCTCCAGCCCCCCAGCCCCCCCCCCCCTCTTTCTCTCAAATAGTGACAGAAGAACAGACAAACAAATAAGGCGGTCTTTCAAGAAGCAGATGAGAAACTCAGATTGATTAAAGAAACTACGAATAAATGTAGATAGTGTAGCTTATTGGGACGTATGTAACGAGGAGAAACAGCCTTGAAAACATGGCCGAAATGGAAACATCAAAGAAAGGGCATGAGAACTATTTTTATATGCAAGAAGAAATACGGACAGTTTTTGAAAATTTAATCATCATCAAGTGGCGTGGGCGACCACGATTCTTCACAATTTGCGATTTCCAGCAGTATGTATCAATTCGTGTGCTGTCATCCTTTCATGACATGACACAAGCTTTGTCAAGAATCTTCAACCATTGTCTTCCTCTTTCTCTCTTTCCACAAATATTTCCAGGTGTCACCACATGCTCCAGTTTTTTTTTTCCTATAATGTGGCAAGAAATATCGATAGCTTTCTTCTGTTTTTGATGAGTTGTCTTTGTCTTAACCTCTTTCAAAGTTGGTCAGGGGTTGAACCGGTGTCATAAAATGGGTCCCCGGGGAAGGTTAACCCGGTCAACAAATGCCCGCAGAAGTCGGATGTGTCGGCCTAACGGCGCAAGAACGCAGCTCTGCTGTAAACAGGCACAACGCAATCACGGCCCCCCCCCCCCCCCCCCAAAAAAAAAAAAAAAAACTCAGGATGAATGCAGAAGAAGAAGATAAAATGGGTCCTGGATAATTTTCAGAATTTTCTAGAAACTGTCTTGGACGAAAAAACGGCGTAAAAAAAAAGTAAACACTTATTACGCCGCGGTCTAGAAATACGCAGGCGGGTTGGTGTAATGGCCAGGACGTTACGCTGACAATAGCATGATCGCTATGAGGATACTGCACTACTCCAGGGAAAGACTGGTCAACTATCCCTCCGTGTAGTCAGGCGTACACAATGTGATGACACTTCACATTTCGACCGTTGTAGTTTCCTGCTATGGGGTTTGTCTTTGTGGGAGCAGCGATATAATTATTTTACTGTATGTCAGTGAATCTTGTAGCGTAAATGAACACATTAGTAAGAACTTGGAGGAAACAGAGATGTGGTTTATGAGATGAATGTTGCGAATTCCTTGGACTGCTAGAGTAACTAACGACGATTGCCTGAAAGAGGCTAATAAAACTAAAACATTATATACAAGAATAAGAAAAAGGCAAACAGCTTTCTTTGGGCATGTGGTGAGAAGAAAGGCATTGGAGAACATCGGGACGACTGGAAATATCGAGGGGAAGAGAGGCAAAAGCCTTCGAGGATAAATGATGCTGGGTGGACTGAGACGGTGGCATGGAGAAATATCATCAGCATAATTGATCCAGAACACCAAAGACCGAGATCTACGTAGAGACATGAACTCCTACGATAGCTGGCAGGGCACTTGATGACGATGATGATGATGGAATAGTGGATAGGCGCTCGTCTGCGGTCCGGTAGTCATGGGTTCAATCCACGTAGGGTCGGATTCCATTTATATTTAATAACCTGGGCTCATATGTCGAGCCAGCATAGAATGGCTACCAGGAGATGTCGTGGGAAGTAAAGATGACGACCTTCACGACATTGACTACTTCACCCATCACATGCTATCTGATCTATAGAAATATGGAACTAGCACCTCACGCCCTAGCGTCTTAAGGCATGAAAATGGGTTCTTTTCTTAGTTTACTTACAACTGTACTAGACATTATAAAGACCAACACTTCACATCTTAGCGTTAGTATCTACCCAAGGTATACTTTTTATTTTGCACTCGCTCGCTTTGAACTCAAACGTAGTCCACGCGCACTACTTCTGGTAGCATTGGACTGAATTTTGCGTGTGGATTAGCTTTCCTTATTATCAGTGTCTCTCGCCATCAGGCGAACCCACTCCGACTTCAGAGGTGCTTGTAATTTACGTCCCCAAGTCAAGGACGAGAAGTCAACATTTTAATCCAAATGTCCGGTATAGGGGTTGAACCCCTTATCTCGGCATCAGCACACCGGATGTTTAAGAACACACTTTCTTATCCATTCGGCCATGCCAACCTCTAGGCCTACATTTAACTGTAAGCACATTTCAACCAACGAAGTACAAGTGTGTCTTCATTGGGACTGTTTTCATTGAATTAAATAAGGAAACCTTTTACGGGTGATCCTAAAGTGTATTGAGCAAATGATACTAGACCCAAATGTTTATAGAACAACCGGCACCCAGTGGGTGTGTGGTCAGTATCACACTCGCCGCCTCCACTTCCCAAGAAATATTTGGGACCTATTTTAGGCTGGGTCGATCTGGAAGCCCAGTTCAATTTTAAGAGTCCGAATCCGCCACGACCACCAGGTCGGCAGGCCAGTCTCTAGCCTATATGCTACCGCGCCTCACTGAATGTGGTTTTGATGTGACAAATTCTACGAGGGTAAGTTAATAAGTAAGTCACAAATGACTGTAGAAAAATAACTAAAGATGATAACAACTTGGAACAAGTTTATTTTTATACATACATTGTCGCTTTATTTCTCAACATAATTTCCACAAACATTGCTGCATTTATCCCATCGTTTTATCAGTCCTCCCAAACCGGCTGCATAGAATTGCGTGCTTTGTTTTCATTTACCGGCCATCCCACAGAACTGTGTGACTTACTTATTAACTCCCCCTCGAAACGTGTTCTACCCAGCTATGCACCGCTTTACGGGGAAAGCAATTGTCAGCATAAACACTGACAACTCACCTTGGCGGGAGACATTTCGCGAGTGACGCCGAAGTTGAATGTGGTGTGAAAACGTGGTTTAGAAAACAGAGCACGAAGTTCTATGTGGGTGTGCCTTCAGGTCTTAGAGAAAAAAACTACGTCGCTACAGTCACGCTTGCCTGCCAACTCCGTTAGAATTGGTTCAGTCCGCATGGAGTGGATTGTTTTCCTCGCATACTTTACAGGACATCGCTACCAACATCAGCACCTTTCAGCTGATTGTTGATTTCTTGGCAAGATTACGCTCAGTAGTTTGCCATTGCTTTCTGAGCAACCGGCTCACATACCCCTAAGTTACCAACACGGTGAGAACCGCTACTGATTCTCGCGCACGTCACGTTACTCACGAGAGTATATATGATTACGGATAAAGACGTTAAACCCCTAGGCCATGGAGACATGGAGTGGATAAGAATGCTTACAATTGATCCCAGGTGGATGCAGCCTTAATGGGTTCCATAAAATGGCTTGGGAATTGAAGGCGGGTGATGTTACACTGAGCACACCAGCCGCCGCGTCGCGATTGGTCTATATAAATATGAGTCTACCATCAAATGTCCAGAGGGCCCTCGGCGTGTAAATGTGTCCATTACATACTGCTGTTAGTGTTCTATTGTCTGGTGTGAGAACAGGGCAGTGCGTTTAATCAATGATGATAAGCTTACAGACAATTCTAACCTACATGAACGTCTTCAGTTAATCCACAAACGCCTGCTTTTTAATAAGGCTAAACTAATTCACAAAATCCTATTCCATAATACTCCAAGCTATCTTTCGCCATTCTTCAAATATAAAGCAAAGACATAGCGAACGGCTAAATATATTTCATGTCCCTAAACCTAGGATCGACTTATATAAAACAAGCTTAGTATACTCTGCCACTCAGTTGTGGAACAATCTTCCACAAGAAATCAAAGACACCACCAACATTTATACATACAGTCGCAACCTGTTTGAACACTACCTCAGTACAGACTACATGCCTCCCTAAAAATAAAAATGGTAAATTATCTCAAACGACAACTAGTTAATAAACATTCCCATAAGTATGGCACGTTACATCTTCCTTGGGTATTTATCATGCCCATGGTAAACATTGCCTCCGTGAGTCATGTATTATTGATTATTTTTCATGCATATTAATGCTTATTGTTCATTTGTTGTCTAAGATTAGCCTCATAATTGATGTTGAATGAAATAATGTATGAGAGGAATTAGAGAAGAATGGCAGAATCTCAGACGGGCCTGCGTGCTCAATTCTTACCCCTTTGAAAATAAAGATTGTTCGTTCGTTCGTTGTGTCACATGATAACTGCCCTTGTCCTCTATGAGTCACATCAATACTTGTGCATGTTTTTATCTCGCTACGAAGGTCTCAAACAAATCACTTAACAGTATGACCGAATAGATAAGAACGCGTTGTCTTAAACATCCAGTGTGCTGATGCCAAGGTAAAGGGTTCAACTCCTATACCGGTCAGTTGGGCTAAAATGTCGACCTATCGTCCTTGACGTGGGGACATAAATTACAAGTACCTCTGAAGTCAGAATGGGTTCGTCTGATGGCGAAGGACACTGTAAATAAGGAAAGCTAATCCACACGCAAAATTCAGTCCAGCACTACTAGTAGAGTGTGTATGGACTACGCTCGAATTCAAAGCCAGCCAGCGAAAAAAAATAACTAACTTTCTCCAGCACACTTAAATCTAACCATACATACTTGCCGGTGTTCCTAGAGGACCCATTGGAATTCCAATAGTCTGCGTGTTTAACTCTCTTATTGACTTAACCCTACAGAGAGATCCCGAGAACTCAAATCACCCACGCTAGAAATTGAGCTGATTCAATCTGAGCTTCAAACCGTTTTCCCCTGTTGGAAATCAATGCAGCCAACACCACAGCACTAACAACAAGCAGAATTACACCGCAGTTACACGCTGGCCTAAGGGGACTTCTTCGATTGAACAAACACCGCCTGAAACCTTCAGCTGGACACTGCTTTAATATCTATAATTGTAAGCGCAAGCTTTACTGCTGAAGGACACACTTGCCGTGGTATGGGCACACCATAGGTAACTATAATATTCTCTGTGGGTAAAACGATTTCATTAGCCCGCGCTCTCCATTTCTTATCACAACAGTGTACATCTACTCTGAGTTCTTTATTGCCATTGGGATGAAAGATCAATACATATTTCATAAGCTGGGCTCCTTATGCTCGCTGGTAGGCGATTTCATTAACGGAGATGCTCGCGGTTTACCGTCTTTACCCAATGTTTTCTGACTATTCAACTTTGGTCGTCGTAGGGAAGAAAATCGGGCCAAAACACTTAAGAGTGGTCTTTCTTTTCGGCCATTTTTCATTCATCTTGTGTCGATGTGACACCAATGGGAATCTTTTCTGGTTCTGTAGTGGTTGTTCAGGCTTTAGTGATACCGGCTGAATAAACTAAGAGAGTCGAGATTTTCTCTACATAGAGAATGTATAGAGATTTTGCGACCTGGTAGAATGCATGGCTTCAAAAGCATTTGCCCAAAAGATAGGCGGTTAGAAATAATATAATCAAATAAGACGTAGAAGTAATTGTTAGTGCTGGTTATGTAATTTCAAATGAATAAAAGTCTGAATCACGGAAAAATGTTAAGTCATATTGTCATAGATAAATATTTTTGTTGTTGCGTATCCCTTACGGGACGTTGCAGTCAACACCAGCATTTTCGGCTGTTGTTGATGTACTAGGCAAATGTTACGTTCAGTAGTTTGTCATTGCTTTCTGAACGACCGGCCCCTATACCTTTTTCGAAAAAACCAGCACCGCCGTGTTTCGAACCCGGGTATACGGGCTCACAAACCGCGTTCGCAAGCCCTTAGCCACAGAGACCGGTTGATAAATAAATATTACGGTTATATAAAATATGTTTTTCAAAAAGATAGTTGCGGTCAACATCAGCATTTTTTGCTGTTGTGTTCTCTTGGCAAGTTTTACCTTCAATAGTTTGTCATTGCTTTCTGAACGGCCGGCACCCATACCGTTTCGTAAAAAACCCTACACAAGGCGGTCTGCTGCCAAATTGCGCGCAGCTATGTTTCGAACACGGGTGTGCGGGATCACGAACTGCGCCCATAACGCCTTCGCCTCGGAGCTGGCATATAAAAGACAATATATTAAATATAGTTGTATGAAACATTTTATTGAAGTAAACACAGACTAAAGAATAAACGGAGTACGGTAGTTGTTGATATAAAACAAAGAACTCATAGTTTCACGATATTCACGAAATACATGAGTAGAATTTGTCTGTCAGCGCACATTTAGCGGGAGGGGTGGGGGGGGGGGGGCAACTTTTGTAAAAGTAGGTTAGCTCTTAGGTTCAACAAAATGAAAGGAATGACTCACAACACACAAACTAGAAAAGTAGGCGGTAAGCTTTACTAGGACAAGATCACAAGGAATAAAATAGACGTTGCTATAATGAAACTAACAAGAAAGAAAATAAAAATTGAAATTGGTGAAGAACAGTATGGATTTATGGGAGGAAAGAGTATAAGCGACCCAATATATACATTTCTAGCACTAATAGAAAGATGAATAGAGACGTAAATATACATATATGTGTGCTTCATAGATTGTACCAAGGCATTCAGTAAAGTAAACCATGATGAACTGATTAAGATGTCTGTCTGTCTGTCTGTCTGTCTGTCTGTCTGTCTGTCTGTCTCTCTCTCTCTCTCTCTCTCTCTGTTTTGTTTTGTTTATCTTCCTGTTTCTCCCCCCCCCTCTCCAGACGTCCACAACCTCACTCCTTTATCTATCTATCTATCTATCTATCTATCTATCTATCTATCTATCTATCTATCTATCTATCTTTCTTTCTATCTATCTAACTACCTACCTACCTACCTAACTATCTACCTACCTACTTACCTACTTATCTATCTACCTATCTATCTATCTATCTATCACTCCTCCTCCTCCTTCTTCTTCTTCTTCTTCTTCTTATTCTTCTTCTTATTCTTCTTCTTGGTGTGTGAGGATGTGTGGGTGGGGAAATGTGTGTGGGTGGGGGTTCAGTGGGTGGATGGTGGCATGTATGTTTGCCTGGTTCTGTGTGAGTGCATGGAGGTATGTGTGGGTGGGTGGGGGAGGTTTGGTGGGTGGGGGATGTGTTGGTGGCTGCGGGATATGATGGTGGATGGGGGATGTGTCTCACAACATTGCAATATGCACTGTTTATGTTTTCAACTTTCATTTGACAATGTTTTTTTGTTTTCTCATGTGAATGTATCATGCGTAATATGCATTGTTTATGCTTACAAAATCCATTTGACAATGTGTTTTTCCCCTATGTTAATGTAACATGCACATTTGATAAATGAAAGATGAGTGATTGAAAGGGCCGAATGTAAGACGGGCCTGCGTGCCCAATTTGTTACCCTTTTAAAATAAAGTTTGTTCGTTCGTTCGTTCGTTCTATCTATCTATCTATCTATCTATCTATCTATCTATCTATCTATCTATCTATCTATCTATCTATCTATCTATCTATCTATCTATCTATCTATCTATATATCTATCTATCTATCTATCTGTCTGTCTGTCTGACTGTCTGTCTGTCTGTCTGTCTGTCTGTCTGTCTGTCTGTCTGTCTGTCTGTCTGCCTGCCTGCCTGCCTGCCTGCCTGCCATTCTCTCTTTTTTAATTGTTTTCTTTATTCTATTGCAAACTCCTTGTTTCTGGAAAAAAAAAGCCAGAAAGGAAATGACGTACACAGTAATGCAAGCGTTCTAGCCACTGAGTTATGGCAGCTGACGTCTGTCTACGATATTTATTACTATTATCACCACATCATGATCCTCATCATCACATCATCATCTTCAACAACGATGTTGTTCAAGAACCAGAGGTTACAAGTCAACTCGCATGACATATTGTAGGTCAATTCCAAGTAAGATTGCCGGGAGCGCTAATTAGTCAAAATTGTCTGCGCGTTCACTACCTTAGGCTTAGTATCATATTTTCCTTGTCACGTTTCAATATTATTATTATTATTATTATTATTATTATTATTATTATTATTATTATCCCGCCTTGTGGTCATTGTCTTTGATGATTACTGTCGAGTTGTCTTGATAAACTCGCGAGGTAATCTTTATTCTACACACCGAGGGGTCTGCAGAGCTAAATGATAAAGCGGTCTTACTCGTTCTCAGAAGGTCGTGGGTTTCTTTAAGTACTACATTCACGGAGGATTCACGTGCGTTTGTTTAAGTACTCCAGTCACGGAGGGTTCACTGCGTTTGTTTAGTGCTCCATTCACGGTGGGTCTCCTGGGGTGCACAGAGGACACACCAATTATATGCATGAGGCATATCCTGGCGCTACCAACAATGACGGATAGACATAGGGTCCTTCAGGCCAAATGGTGCCTGAGAGTTGCTGCAGGCAGGGATCACCCGCTGTATGCAGCAATGGATATGGTAAAGGGTCATAGACTAAGACGAGGCAGGTCCTGGATGGCACAGGCAGAACTTTCTGCAAGTCAGGTGTGTGATCTGGAGACCATCAATCGTGAAAGAGAGTGGGTGGAAGTTCCGGAAGACATGACGGACTGGAACAATGTAATAATATCACTGGGTCGTGAGTGCAGAGAATGGGCAGCGGGCCGCACTGAGTTTGAAGTGCAACAGCTGATCCAGAGCAACACACATCAAGGTGACAGTCATCTACACCGATGGGTCAGTGGTGAGAAACAGGCGTAGTGGCTGGGCTTTAATGCAAAGGCTAATGGGCGAGGCTTGAAAAAGGAGAGTCTGGCATATGAGACTACGACCTCCAGCATGAGAATGGAGGTGGAGGCAGTAACAGTGGCATTCCGCTGGCTAGATGAGACTACTGCAACACACGTTGTATTCATTACGGATTCAATGAGTATGCTTAGCAAGGTGGAGAAAGGAATGTTTCGTTTGAAATGGCTCTCGTCGCTTCAGAGGTCACAGATTGTGAGAATTGTATGGATATTTTGCCCTGGCTATGCGGGTGTACGAGGGAATGAACAGGCTAATAGGCTAGCAGGGAGGACACCTCTTGGTGGCATTTTGCCTATGGACACGGGGGAGGTGGTCGTGCGCTTGTGGGACCAGGTGGAGAAGGCGGAGGAACAGATTGAGAACCCATATATGGAAAGAATGAGATTGCGGGAGATCGGCAGGGGTTCTGGAAGAATCTCAAAACTGAGCGGGAAGATCAGGAAAAATTTGAATCAGATAGCTGTGGGAGCGATTAGTAGTATGACTCTTCGCTGGCTGTTGAACGAGGGGACGGAGCACGTATGGGAATGTCCTGAGTGCAATGATGTCGGTTCTTAACTCAACTCAGCTCAACTCATTGTGGGTCACATGGTTTTGTTTAAATACTCCATTCACCGAGAGTTCACGTGAGTGTGTTTAAGTACTCTATTCGTGAGTGCTATTTGTTTCTTTTCGGAGACTCCTGGAAGGGTGTGGTGGGGAAAGGGAGGGGAGGATGTTGTATCCGGAGCTACGGAGTTCGTGCTCTGTGCTACGCTTTCAGCAGGCGGTTAGCTGTCCTGCGGAAGGGGATTGAGCCAGACGGGATAAAACACGTTGCAGTTAAGTCGATCACCGAAGTTGCATTGGACTAATGGGACTAGACTCATATTTCTTCCATAGACCAAAAGGCACTAATTTGGTGATGTTTTCTGTTCCACGCCGGCCGCCTTCACTTTCCCAGACATTTCCTGTTACCACTTTTAGGCTGGATATACCCGGAAGCACAGGTCAATTTTTACAAATTCGATGCCACGGGACGGCAGGCGAGTGTCTAACCATTACGATACAGCGGCTTCCTAATGAAACCAGCTACGTGGCGAAGGTGTTACGGACGCAGTTCGTAATCCCGCATAGCCGCGTTCGAAACTCAGCTTTGGGAGGTTTGGCAGCAGATCGCCTTAGGTTGGTTTTTTACGAAATGTATGGGTGCTGGTCGTTCAGAAAGCAATGCCAAACCACTGAACGTAAACTTGCCCAGGAATCACCAACAGCCCCCCCCCCCCCCTCCAAAAAAAAAAAAGAACAGAAAAAATGAAGACAACAGTGATCATATTGATAGTGAGAGTGACAGCTTTACACAGTTCTAATGACATGTTTACTCTGTAATCCGTTTTATTATCAAGTGCGACACTTAACAACACTTTGAGATTCGTCTGCAGCCATCCGTCTCTTCAACAACTCGCAAGTGAGACAAGGTGGCAAAATGGCCGCCCTGTAATAGATTTTCGATGAATGCTTTATTGATACAGCTCCATTTTAGCAGTTACAACTTGGATAATTTTCTGGAAAGATCTCTTGCCTACTAAAGCTATCATTCATGTTCATTATCGTCCGAAGAACTCATACTTGCAGAATTATGCGGCTGCTAATTTCAGGAAATTCCCGCCTGAGTCTGTCTTGAGATTTCTGCTTGAAGCAGGGAAATCCGGCTCTTTCAATGTTCTTGCCCTTTTAAGTAACCATCTGAGGAAATAAAACAAAAATTCAGACTGAATAAAATATAAATATATTCCGAAAAATATGGTTATATTCTTCCTTGACGAATGTTTGTGCTTCTAGTAATGTTCCTGTTTTTGAAGAGGTTTACTTATTCTGCTATAGGAATCTCTTATTTTATTTTTTTTTAAATCATCTTCATCATGTACAAGCGTGGGCTGTCATGATTCAACATCTTACACAATGGTCAGGTCTGTGTGTACTAGTCCCGTTTATGCCGCGGGTTCAGGTCATCCAGGTATTTTTCCTCTGCCTTCCAGTTCCTCTCTTCCCATCAATCTTGCCGAATCACCTCGTTTTCTAGAAAATTACAGTTCCTTGTCGACGGAAGCGGCAGTCACTAGAAATACAGCAGCTTCACATACATTACTGCATAATGCAGTATACTTTCTTGGCAAAATTGTTAGAGGTGCGAAACCTACTTACTTGTAGGTAAAACACGTTGCAGCGGACGAATTCAGTCTACAGAAATTAATTTTACACACACGGACGCTTAAGTTGGACATAATGACCTCTGAGTTTGAGCGGTACACAGCTAGGTATGGCTTACTTTGTCAAGCTTTTGGAATTCACCTTGACACCTGGGAAACTGCTGCTAAAGACCGTAGTTCGTGGCGTGCATCATTACATAATGGTGCAGTCACTTGTGAAGCAACCAGGACTGCAAGAGCTGTGAAGAAAAGGCTGGACAGAAAAACCACTGCAGGAAATCCTCCTCCAGAAACGTCAAGCATTCTTTGTCCACATTGTCAAAGAACATTTCGAGCCAAAATAGGCCTTATTAGCCATCTTAGAACTCACAGCTCCATACTTTCAATCCCACTGGATGAAATGAATGGTCATCATCATTCTTGATGGACAAACAACACACACGCACACTTTGTCAATTCAGGGACGAATGCAGAAGGGAGGGGAAAGGAGGACGAAGAAGAAGAAAAGGAGGCGGAGAAAGAGAAGGAGACGAAGAAGGACATGACAAGAAAGAGAATAAAGAGGAAGTAGAAGAAGAATGCAGTAGAAGAAAAAAATACCAGATTTTTTAAAATTTAATTTTTTTGCGTCCTTGCAGATGTTTATGTTAAAATATTCACAGCGTACAAAAGAAGGAATTTGTAAATATCCCATAATTTGTATTTTACATGTTTAAAATTTTAATTCTTAATTTAATTCTGATGTTCCCTTAAATTTTACATCAAATTTACAATGTTAATGTACCTGGCATCGAATTTTAACGCCTTCAAAACAAAACAAAAAAATACACCATTACCATATCTATGGAAACTGTGCAGTTTAAGCGTCTCGAATACCACATCGGTTTTTCGTTCGGCCAAAACCGCTCCGTTCAGTGAAAATTTGACTATTTGTGTCGGCAAAGATTGTTATTGGGACTCGTGGAGGGCGAAATTGGATTATGTCTGGATGATGAGCACGTCGGAAGAATCTATCTCTGGGCACTGTGGTGACGTTTTTTAGCTCCAGGCAGGGTCGTGCCTTAGTGAGATAGCCAATTGCCGAAGATTGCCTCTAAATTGTTTGTAGCCATCAACATTGATAGAAGAAACCTGCGACCCCTCTTACAGAATAGGAAAGCTGATCCTTACTGTTAAGTGGCTATAAAGGTGGCCACTCTAGCGCGCGGCTACCGCCATTATTCGTCTGTTTCTGTAATGTCTTACTATTTGTACCTGTTTCGAGACATCTCCAGTAAATTCACTATCTCTTTCAAGTATCGCTGTTTCATTTTCGAGTGTCCGAATGCTAGGCTGCGTCGACCCGAGTAACAAGGAATACTCTCCTTACCAGACAGACACGTAACTAGTTGTTAAAATTGTGGTTTCACCAACATCAATGACACAATGAAAAGATCGATTCTTGGTGATTGATGTCTCTGTTCATCTCCACAAGTTAGGAGTGTTTTCGGCAGTAAAATGCGTTTATACGTTTAAATGTTTACAGTAAAACAAACAGAACAGCTTGGTAAAAAGTAATATTAGTATTATTAGTTTGTTTTATTTTTAAATCAGTACTGCTGTGTGGAGCCGAAACCTTGAACGCAGCCGAAAAAAAAAAAACTATAAACATTAACATCTTATGAGCTATAAAACATCAACATCTATTAAACTATCAACATTAACATCTATTAAACTATCAACATTAACATCTGATAAATCAATCAATCATGTGCCATGTCGGAAAGAGTGGGCGGTCATGACTCGCCATTTCACTCGATCACCAGAATCGTGGATCAGCTCAGTGTTCCTGTCTCGTCCATGCCATGTGGCCAAGCCATCCAGGTATTTTACTCTCGGTCTTCCTCTTGGTCTGTTCCCTTCGATCTTGCCAGTTGTCACTAAGTTCTCCAATCCATTTCTTCTCATAACATGTCCAAAAAATTTTGACTACGTCTAATTTCTCTAATCAGTTTACCAGTTTCATTTGTCTCCTGTAGTAGTTGGTCATTGGTTTTTCTATCTGTCCATGGTATTCTTTGCATTTTCCTCAGAAACCACATTTCTGCAGCCATCAGATGTTTTTCAGCTTGACTGCACATTGTCCTAGTTTCACTTCCATACAAAATAACAGGCTCTATGTATCCCCTCAACATCTGATAGGCTATACATATTAACATCTAATTAACAATCAACATTAACATCTAGAAGACTATCAACATAAACATCCAAAAGACTACACATATTAACATCTAATTAACTATGAGCATTACTTTACTGGTACCAGCAAAGAATTGGACTACAATGATGTGGACAGAATTGGACAAGCCCCAGGTTGGAGCACAACATATAGTTGGGAATGTTTCCACTAAACATTGGCATCTAATTATATCACCCCCCCCCCCCCCCGAGCTCCTGCGTTATGAGATCGGAAACACAGGCGTCTAGGAAAAGGGCAACAAACAAGAGGTCCTTTGTGCAATTTGTGCGCATTCATCGTCTGGATCTTTTCTCCGGGGCATGTTGGTGTGCTGGGAAATGAACAGGCGGACAGATTGGCTGGCTCTGCAAAACTTGGTGGAGTATTGATGCATGATCAGGCAGATGTGGTTGCGGCCTTGTGGGAGCACGTGTACACCTCGGAGGAGCAAATGGATCACCATGGTCTGGCAAGAATGCGACAGCGAGGGGTGACGAGGGGATCTGGCCGACGATCGACGCTCAGAGGAAAGGCGAGACGGACATATAATCAGATTGCTACTGGTACTATTAGTGTTGGAACTCTTCGCTGGCTGCTGGGGATGGGGACGGAGCGCTTATGGGAATGCCCCGAATGCAGTGATGTCGGTTCCTAAATCAATCAATCAATCATGCACATTCAATATTCTACAGCAGATGGAAATCACAAACAGTAGGCCGTAAACTCACCGCAATGACAAAAGTTATTAGGAAAGAAAAACTGTCCACTGGTCAAAACAGCCCGTTAACATGGATGGAATCTGTTTAGAGGAAGCAAACGTTAGACAAATGCGTACCAATGTCGGACACACTGGCCTTTGAGGTGCATGTCTAGGGGTGATGCACTTATTTCGATAAGGAGAAGGATGACTCATGCAGGACCTGCAAAATTTAGTAGGTGCGGTTGTTGCACACAGTGAACAACTAGTGTTAGAACTTAACATTAAGAAGACACAGATTATGGTCGTCACTGGGAAGAAGGAAATATACCACAATGTGATATACGAGTAAATGGGCATATTCTTAAGCAAGTGAATCGATACAGTTATATCGGCACAGTCATAACATCTGATGGGAGATGCCTTGAAGAGATTAAAACAAGAATTGCCATTGCGAAGGTAGCCTTTTGCAAGATGAAAAAAAAAAACATACTGACCAATAAAAAGATATCAATTGAAACGAGAAAAAGAGTATTGAAGTGCTACATAGAACCTATACTTTTGTATGGATGTGAAGCGTGGACAAAAACAGCTGATGGCTGTGGAAATGTGATTTCTGAAGAAAATGCAAAGAATACCATGGTGAGACAGAAAAACCGATGAACAAGTCCTTCAAGAAACAAATGAAGATCGTAAACTGATTAGAGGCATTGGACGTAGACAGTCAAAATGTTTTTGGCATGTTATGAGAAGACATGACTTGGAAAACTTGGTGACGACTGTCAAGATTGAAGAGAAGAGACCAATGGGAAGACCGAGAAGTAAATACCTGGATGGCTTGGCCACGTGGCATTGTCGAGACAAATCAAATCATATCAAATCAAATCAAATCAACTTTATTTTAAAAGGGTCACAAATTGGGCACGCAGGCCCGTCTTACATTCGGCCCTTTCAATCACTCATTTTTCGTTCATCAAGAGCATTATACATAGGCTGAAAAATAAACATTGTGAAATGAATGTTGTAAACATAAACAAGGCAAATTACCAAGTTATGAGGCCCATCTCCCACCTACCCATGCATCATCCCACCCACACACACCCCCACCCACCCACACACAAACACACCCAGGGACACTTACATACCCCACCAACCGACCAATCCCCCTCCCGCACATCCCCCACCCACAAACAATTCCCATCTGTTCCCCCAACCAAAACACACTCGCCACCCACAAACATCTCCCACCAACCCACACATCAAACGCCCACCCACATACACATCCTAACCCACACATCCTCTCCCCACCCACACCTCCAACCACCCATCCCCCAGCCACACCTCCATCGACCACATATTCCCCACCCAAGCACACAAATCCCCCACCAACCCACACATCGCACTTCCACTCACACATCCCCAAACCATACACACACACATTCCCACCAACTGACATCTCCCTATCCACACACACACACATCTCCCTAACCCCCTATACATCCCAAATCCACTCACACACACCCCGCCACACACACATACATCCTCCACCCACCCACACATTCCCTAACCCAATCCCCCACCACACACACCCCCACCCGCACATCGCATACATCCCCTACCACGCAATATTCCCAATCCACGCGCCACACACATATATCCCTCACCAACACATCCCACACCCACATACCACCACACAACCCCACCTACACACCACACACATATCCCCCACCCAGATACCACACAATATCCCCACCCACACCCACACAGATACCCTCACCCACAAACCCCACATACCCCCACCCACACACCACAAAAATCTCCCACCCACACACACATATCCCCAACCAACACACCACACACCTCTCCCCACCCACACACACATTCCCCACCCATCCACCAACACACACTCACTCACCCACACATCCTCCACTACGCACCCACACACCCCACCCACCAATCCCCAACCAAACATCTCTCGATCACAATACCTCTTTGATGTGGAAAAAACGCTGTTGCTGGATATGAGACACAATCAGAAAGAGTGAAAATAGTACCACTAGAAAATCTATTTTTCTTTCTCGAACCCACAGTGTAAAGGGAAAAGAGGGAGGCCTAACACACACACACACACACACACACACACACACACACACACACACACACACATACACACACACACACACACACACACACACACACACACACACAGAGATGAACATCATGGGGAATATATATGGAAAGAGCTGCATGACATAGCAAAAGATATGATTATTGGCGTGAGTTGGTTAAGGGCTCTAGTGGGTATGAACGGCCAGAAGAAGAAGATCAGAAAACATGTTTTACATTTCAGTATAAAATGCCTGCTGCTATTGCTTTGTCGTCTTCTGCATCATTACCATTATCATCATCTTCACCTTCTGCTTTTCTTCTTCGTCATTTTTTCTGCTGCTGCCTCTTCCTCCCCTTCTTCGTCTTCTTCTTCTTCTTCTTCTTCTTCTTCTTCTTCTTCTTCTTCTTCTTCTTCTTCTTCTTCTTCTTCTTCTTCTTCTTTTCTCCGCGTCCTCCCGTCCTCGGTTTCTTCCTCTAGTTTCTTCTTCCTCTCCTCAACCTCCTACTACAACTTCTTCTTATTCCTCTTCTTCTTCTCGTTTTCTTCCTCATCTCCACGTCCAAACTTCATTATCCTCCTTCTCCAGCTTCTTCTTCCTCTCATACCATCCACATTCTCCTACTCCAGCTCCTCCTTCTTCATCTTATTATTATTTTTCTTCTTCTTCCTCCTCGTCCACCTGCTTTTAATTCTCCTCTTCTTTCTTCTCGTTCGCTTGGAACTAGCCAATCGTGTTTCCCGCGTGAATTGCGCCGTCTCCTGTAGACCCTTCTAGTTTGCTTGAGTGTTCACATCGAGGCTTGTTTTATCTGGCCATAGAATAGATCTTTTCATCTTATTACTTTGGTCTTCGTTTCTCCCCTCCTCATCACGCTTGCCCTAAGTTTATTACTGTGTTGTCCGTTGTCCTGTAATTGCTCCGACGGTCCCTTCGCTCAATATCGGTGAACATATGGCTACAAAATTAATCAAAGTTCAATATCTGAGACGACAGACTTGTCGCTGAGTACAGCAATCATTAACTCAGGTTCATACGTCATCTCTTAGCACGATACTGATGGAATATCGATACCTGCATCCAAGGAATCGAGTGGGCCCAAGAGATGGCTAGTGATGTCTCTGTTATTTATGATATAAGAGATTTCTCCTACAAATCGACAGAATGACTTTACAGATGAAGCACGGGGTGAAAATATATTTCTCTGCTGAAAATATACGTGCAGAATTACAGATGGGTGGACAGCTGCGTTAATGGAAAGGCAGAAAGGAACACTGCCAGGAAAGTCGATGAGTAAAGAGGGATAGACATTCTAACAGACAGGAATTCTGACAGACATTCAGAAAGACACATAGATAATAAATAAGAAGTTACTGACCGTAACGGTTGTGGCAATACGAAATAAAACAAAGAAATAATGTTTAAGTTTGGAGTTTTTGTGAGATACATTGGAACATTGCAAACCTGCTGTTTCCCGGCAGCATCTCTACACACACTTTATTACTTTTAGACAACCACACAGACAGACACATCATCATCATCATCATCACCATCATCATCATCATCATCATCATCATCAAGTGCTCTGCCAGCTGGCGTAGACGTTCATGTCCCTCCACATATTTCGGTCTTTGGTGTTCTGGATCAACTCCGTTGAAGATATTCCTCCATGCCACCGTCTCAATCCAACCAACACCATTTCCCTTGGTCGACCTCTGTCTTTCTTCCCGTTGATCTATCCAGTCGTCACAATGTTCTTCTCATCACATGACCAAGAAAGCTGTCTGTCTCTTTCTTATTGTTGTATATAATGTTCTAGTTTCATTAACCTTTTTTTAGGCAATCGTCGTTAGCTACTCTCGCAGTCCAAGAAATTAGCAACATTCATCTCAGGAACCACAACTGCTGCATCTAAGTTCTTCCTAATTTGTTTATTTACATTCCAAGGTTCACTCCCATACAGAAAGACAGGTTCTATAAAGCACTTCAGCACTCTCTTTCTTACATTCAATGATAGTGACTTATTGCGTAAGATATTTTTTTTTTTTCATTTTCTGAAATGCCGCTTTTATTTCCTATTCTGTTTTTAAACATACACCGGACGGTGGGGCGGGCGGGCAGACAGACAGACAGGGACAGACAGGGACAGACAGACAGACATACACAGACAGACATACATAACGTAATTGTCAAAGGATTAAGAATTTGGCACACAGGCTCATCTACTTCGGTCCTTCTTATCTAGCTTGAACATGGAGATTAAAGATTATATTTCTATCAGTGATAAGACCCAGTGCGGTGTGCTCAGTTACACTTTCTATACATATGTCACTAATGTTGAGCTGAACAGTTCTCCGTGAGTTTAGAGTGAGAAGTCTTTGCCTGGTTGTTGTTAATATATATTCTGTTTTTGTAATCTTAAATTGCATATGGTTTGCATAACTCCATTTAATTGACAGGCAGGCAGGCAGGCAGGCAGACATATAGTAAGATAGGCAGTAAAACTGACAGACAAACAGTTGTCAACGCTGTTGTGCAGTGACTTGTGCTGTATAAAACATGAATGACACTTGATAAATGAATGGCAGAGGCAACTCCAGCCAGACAAACAACAACCACACAACTGCAGTTGGAAGCCGCTGTGGCCGAGACGCTTGCCTGCCGTCCTGGTATCCACATGTTCGAATCCCCATCTAGACGGAGATGTCTTTTTTTTATAAATAGACCTGGACTCCCAGGTCGACCAAACCTGAAATTGACACCAGAAATTACTCTGGGGAGTAAAATCGACCATGTGATATTGACCACTGCACTCACTGAGGACCCATTCTCATGGGGTTGGCACCATTACGCAGTACACCTTGTGACGTAGAAATGAATCGTGGAATTGTTTTCACAAATGTACTCTACCGTTAGTTAATTGCATATCCTTTACATGATGGCGCAGTCAACCCCATAATGTTTTTTGGCTGTTTGTGATTTATTGGCAAGTTTACGTTCAGTAGTTTGCCATTGCTTACTGAACGACTGACACTCATACCTTGTTGTATGGGAAACCAACGCAATGCGGTCTGCTTCCAAATATCACGCAGTTGTGTGTAGAACGAGATTACGAATTGCATTCCGTAACCTCCTTCACCACAGAACCGGCTACTGTACAGTAGTTACATCAATTTACGCTACAGTAGTCACACCAATTTACGCTACAGTAGTTACACCAATTTACGCTACAGTAGTCACACCAATTTACGCAACAGTAGTTACACCAATTTACGCAACAGTAGTTACACCAATTTACGCAACAGTAGTTACACCAATTTACGCTTCAGTAGTTACACCAATTTACGCTACAGTAGTTACACCAATTTGCGCAACAGTAGTTACACCAATTTACGCAACAGTAGTTACACCAATTTACGCTAGAGTATTTACACAAATTTAAGCTACAGTAGTTACATCGATTTACGATACGTAGTTACACCAATTTACGCTACAGTAGTTACACCAATTTGCGCAACAGTAGTTACATCGATTTACGATACAGTAGTTACACCAATTTACGATACATTAGTTACACCAATTTACGTACAGTTCATTTATTCATTCAGTAGCATGTCCTTTGCAGAACCTCGCTCCCATAACAATCTTCCGGAAAACTCGATCATAAGCAAGATGTCCCGCGTCCGATACACCCATCTGGAGATCATCCGCCACATCCTGCGCCCATCTTCTCTTTGGCCTTCCTCTTCCTCTCTTCCCATGCACATACCCCTCCATTATTGTTCTCTCCAAACTTTCATGACGTTTCAAGTGACCAAAATATATCAATTTTCTTTGTTTTATCGTCTTTAATAGCCACCCCTCTTCAATATTCAGCTCTTGAAGTATGGATGCATTTGTTCTTTTCTTTACCCAAGATATTCTTAGAACCCGTCTATAACATTTATATTCAACGGCATTTATGCGCTGTTCAGCTTGTTAGTACGTGTCCATGTCTCACAGGCGTATGTTGCAATGGGAAAGATGCATGCTCTTAAAAATCTAATTTGTGTAGTTCTCTCTGTCCCATTCCATAATTTATTCAGTTATTTTAGGCTTTGAAGAGCAATAGGTAGTCGTCGTTTAATTTCTTTAATTGTGTCACCATTGTTGGTAATCAATGACCCAAGATATTCGAAATTTTCCACCACCTCCAATCTTTCCTCATTAACATATATTTCTTTCTCCATAGTAGTTTTATCTGTACGTATTATATTTGTTTTTGCTATGTTAAGATATAAGTTGTGATTTTCACTATTTCTTTGGGTTGAGGTTATTAAGTTTTCTATACCATTCTGTGATGTGGTAATACTGTATTATCAGCATATCGATTCTCTGATATTTCATGATCACTGATACTTAGGGCATCATATTTCTCCCTGGTTATATCATCTCTGACATTTCTCATTATATTTTCAGGTTAAACAAATAGAGTTACAGCCCACAGCCCTGACGGACTCCTTGCTTTAAGTCAAACCAATCTGATGTCTCGCCATTTATTCTAACCGCTGCTTGTTGGTCTAGATAGAGCATTTTTATGAGTTGTACTACATGTGATAGAAAGCACACATTCCTCATGGTTTCCCAAAGCTACAGTAGTTACACCAATTTACGATATTATCTTAGACCCATAATTTTAAGTTGATCGACACTCAGTGGATAATGTGGTCAATATTCCACCGATCGTCTTTACTCCTCAGGACAATAGTTGTACCCAATACATGCTGAGTCGGCCACGGAGTAAAGGTCACGTTTTAAGATTCGAACCACCCCCCCCCCCCCCATTCGGAACACTTCTTGATAACTATATTAACTGATAACATTGCCATAGCATGATTAATCGTCTTAAGCAACATCCCGTATCTGCCATGGGCTTACATATCACCGAAATGTTGTCATTGTGTTATAATACAATATGTCTGCTACCGCATTAAAAATTTTTAAGTCATAACGTCATATTTTCCCCCAGCCTTTGTTGTTAGAGCCTGCTCCCTGGCCTAGGTGTTAGCGACTTCCTCCGTAATCCCGTATTCTCTCGTGAGTAACGTGACGACGGCGAGAATCGGTAGCGGTTCTAACCGCGTCGGTAACTTACGAGATATGTGAGCCGGTCGCTCAGAAAGCAATGGCAAACTACTGAGCGTAATCTTGCCAAGAAATCAACAATCAGCTGAAAGATGCTGATGTTGACAGCGATGTCCTGTAAAGGATATGCAAACATTCTTTTTTTTTTGTTTGTTGTTAGATCCAAACCTATTTATGTTTTGCACAGAATCTATTAAAAGCGTGGCTGAAACTGCACTCAATCGGTAATGATGGTCATTTAGTATCACCGACTCTGATGATATCGCCCAGGAGGTTCCGCATCCATTACCCGGTGACGCCTCTGCAACGATTGCTTCAGCCATGATCTGGCAATCACGTCCTTATCTCCATTCAATCTTCCAATAATTAAAGGTGAACAAATGTCATCTAGTGCGTCTGCAGCTTCCCTGTGAGACAGGCCCTTTCACCGAGAAGGCCAAGATGATGCGAAAAGCAATCAACGGGGGCAGTCTAGGAGTTGTGGGTTCAAGTTTCCTGGGACCCAGGTACGTTAGGTGATAGATGGCAGCCCAGGGACCTTTGAAGTGGATCTGGCTAATAAAAGACTTTCCTAAGTGTGAGATAATGAAGGGCTAGAGATAAATCTGCTCCGTGCTTACACATACTATATATAACATAGGCGTGGCGGCGACGTCTAACTGCTTAAGTGACATGGGATCATTAATCGTCCTAAGCAACTGCCATTATCTGCCATGGGTTTAGACAGTAGTTTTCCTTAAGCCATCCATCATGTGCCATGCCGGTAAGCGTGGGCGGTCATGTTCTGCCATCTCACTCGATCACCAGAGTCATAGATCAGCTCTGTGTTCCTGTCTCGACCATGCCATGTGGCCAAGCTATCCAGGTATTTGCTTCTATGTCTTTCTGATTATCGATAAGACTTCAGTACGTGATACTCTTGGCATCTGTAAAGAAGGTAGTTTACCATTGCTTTCCTTCCTAGCAGTGACCATACTGGTCGATGACCGTAGCCATTGTCTCCCAAAAAAGAGATCCTCTGCCTAGCCCCTTAATTTAATATGTAATACAATATGAATGTTACAATATAACAACTTTTCAGTCATAACTGTGACACACTCCTACTTTCCATTATCCGCCATTCATTTTTGTTTGGTCCAAACCTACATTTGTTTGGCACTGAATCTGTTAATACGCTCGAACTTCCGGTGCGCTGATGGTGAGGTAAGGGGATCGTTCCCTACAAAGGTCAGTTGAACGTCAACGTTGACTTCTCGTTCAGACAGCACAGGCAAACTACTAAACGTAAACTTGTCTAGAAAATAAACCTGGGATTGGAGGTTATCGCATCGTCCTGCAAGGGACACGCAGCTGCAACACATTTCTGGTCTGTGATTTAGGGGATTGTGAAACGCAGGAAGATTGCCTAATAAATCACAAACAGCCAATAAATACCAGGGTTGCTTGCAGCGTCCTGTAAAGGACATGCGAGTAATTTTTTTTTGCTTCAAAGCAAGCAGATTTGCAAAGATATTCAAAACCTAATAGAGCAAGTACATTCACTCACGCTCAGATGGCGGCCTCTACAATGCTCAGAGATTGAAGGCCAAGACCAAAATTAGGAGGGTACTAATCAGAGAGTTGCTTTTTTGCAGATGATGCTGCAATTACGACCCACTCTGAGGAAGAATTGCAATGTCTACTATCTGCATTCTCCAATGCTTGTTTTGAAAATGATTCAACAATTAACAAAAAGAAGACACAGATTATGTCACAAGGTGCACATGGGGTACCATCAATCTTTATTGACGACACCGAACTGGAGATAGTAGACCATTTTACATATCTAGGAGAGGTAAATCGCAAATTATCCCTAGATCAGGAAATCAACATCAGGATTGGTAAGGCAGCAACACCAATGAACATGTTAGCAAAAAGAGTCTGGGAGAACAGGAAACTTACTGCCAAAACAAAAATCCTCGTCTACCAAGCCTGTCTTTAGTACTCTTCTTTATGGCAGTGAAACCTGGACAACTTACTCACACCAAAAGAAACGTTTAACAGCTTTCATATGCGGTGTCTGCGAAGAATACTTGGTATCAAGTGGCAAGACAAAATCACAAATACTGAAGTATTGGAAAGATCAGGTTGTGTGACGGTGTATTCCATGCTCAGTCTTCGTAGACTTAGATGGATAGGACATGTTAGGAGGATGGATTATGGTAGAATACCAAAGGGCATCTTTTTTGGTGAATTACAGATGGGTAGGAGATCTCAGGGTCGGCCTCTACTACGATACAAAGATGTGTGTAAGCGGGCTGATTGATACGGGCATTGATAATGCACATTGGGTAACGCCGTCGCCACGAAGTGGGATAGGCAGGCGGGCCGTTAATATTTTGGCGAACAAGTTGTCTCCAGGTGCGGGTTACTATGCGTTTTCCCAATGTGTGGTCTTGGCGGACCCGGTTTCGTTGCCCAGCTACTGAGTTACGTGCTTGTTGCGACACTGTAAGCTAAAAATGTTATTCGGAATATTGTCATCAATGACTGTGTAAATGGCTGATGGCTTGCTTTCCCCTACGCCGGACGGACACCTTATGCGCCAATGCGTGTGCAAGCTGCGGTACTTCAAGTTCTTAAACATTGTGGGTTCTGGTCGTGTGACGTGACATTATCACAGTGCAAAATGGTACAGGTAATCTTCCATCTCCACAGATCTTGGTCCTTAGTGTTTTGAATAGATTGTGCTGATTTACAGGTTCTGTAGTGAAGGCGTTACAGACGCAGTTTGTAATACCGCATACCGTATTCGAAACACAGCTGACGACTATTTGGCAGCAGACCGCCTTGCGTTGGGTTTTTATAAAACGGTATGAGTGCCGGTCGTTCAGAAAGCAAATGGCACACAACTAAATTTAAACTTGCCAAGATATCACAAACAGGCACAAATGATGGGGTTGACTGCAACGTCCTGTAAATGATATGCAACTAGCTTTATGTATTGATAAAATTTTTTTCATGCCACAACCTTGGACCATCAAGAATTATTTAAATCGGTCTGCCTCTCATCTTTGCAGTTATCACATGCCCTCCAGTGTCAGTCTTCTCACTAATTATTGCAAAGAACACGATTTGCCTATTTCATATAGTTGTGTATAATGTTTTACATTCCTCTTCCGGGCAATCGTTGTTGGTTACTATGGTATTCACAACATTCGTCTCAGAAACCACATCTCAGTTGCTTTCAAGCTTTTTCTAGTTTGATCATTCACATTCCAAGATTTCCCGCCATATAGAAGAACTGTATCCTATAAGTATCCGTAGTAGTGGTAGTAGTATTAGTATTATTATTGGTGGTGGTGGTGGTGGTGGTGGTGGTGGTGGTGGTGGTGGTGGTGGTGGTGGTAGTGGTGGTGGTGGTGGTGGTGGTGGTGGTGGTGGTGGTGGTGGTGGTGGTGGTGGTGGTGGTGGTGGTGGTGGTGGTAGTGGCGGCGGTGGCGGCGGCGGTGGTGGTGGTGGTAGTGGTGGTAATAATATTGAAGATTAAATGGCAAGACAAGATCCCAGACACTGAAGTTCTAGAAAGAGCGTCCATACCCAGTATCCACACTCTACTAATGAAACATCAGATACGCTGGGCTGGTCACTTAACTCGTATGCCAGATCACAGGCGCCCTCAATCCGAACTCAATCGCATAAGTACTTGGTGTGATGAAGCTGGGGCAATGGTCAACCCAACAAAGGCAACAGTGACTTGGTTCTCGTTGAATAATCATATTGTCAACACTCCAACACCAACTGTAATGCTGTGTTCAGAGACGGTGGAAAGAACGCAGGCAATGAATTACCTGGGGATACGGTTTGATCGATGCCTTGCTTATAATGTGCACATAGACCAGGTGATAACAAAGGCCAAGCGGGGTTTGGCAGCGATGCGGGTGATGGCGGCAGCAAACTGTGAGCAGCGCCATCTATGTCTTCTGTACGAGGGGTTGGTCATGTCTGTTTTGGAGTATGCAATGGCAATCCTGACTCTCAGGCAGATAGAACGGATGGAAAGGATACAGAATGAAGCTATGCGCATTATTCTTGGATGTACAAGAGATACAGCATGCAGGGCGATGCGCTACCTTCTTGGGTTTCCAACCATTGAAGAGAGAATACAAGATTTCAGAGCACGCGCCTACCTCAGAATTAACGCAAACACACAACATCCACTGCATAGTGAAATTAGGAAGGTGAAGGGCAGCAGGTTAAAAAGAGGACGGTCGTGGATGGGTCAAGCCGAAGACATTCTTCAACAGGTGTGTTCACTTGAGGACTTAGAACCTGGCGAGGAGTGGGTGCAAGTGCCAACAGACTTCTGCACATCCTTTTCAGTTTGCATCCAACTTGACAGCAGACAAGAAAATCCGGCTGCAGTTGAGGCTGAAGTACAACCGTTGATTTTCGAGAATTCGCTAGACGGTGACGCGGTCATCTACACAGATGGGTCGGTCGTCCGACATGTGAGAAGCTCATGGGCCTTTACAGCTCGGGCCGGAGGGAGAATTGTGAAGGAGGACTCTGGTGCTTTTACTGAAACCACAAGTAGCCTGACCATGGAAGTCATGGCAGTAAGTAAATCAATAACATGGCTCGAGACACAGACATTCACTAGGGCTTGTTTCCTTAGCGACTCAATGAACATGATCAAGAGGATAGAGGAGGGGTCGATCCGAAGAGAATGGTTGCTGCCTCTGGAGCGGTCTCGACTGGCAAAGATTAGTTTCATCTTCGTGCCAGGGCATGCGGGAGTACAAGGAAATGAGCGGGCTGACAAGCTCTGAGGCTACTGTGGAGGGCGGACGCGCCATGGACCAGGCCGACATTCTGAATGCTCTACGAGAAGTAAGACTTTTGCGAGAACCAAGTGATGACTGTGAATCTACAACAATGGCCAGACTGCGAGAGCAGCAAATTAAAAGAGGTGTGGCCAAACAAGAACACTACGCAGGAAGCCAAAGAAGATTGATAAACCAACACAGAACTGGCGTCGTTAGCCGCTACACGCTGCGGGATTTGCTGAGGAGGGGATCCGAGCACTTATGGACTGAATGGTTCAATGTGCAATGAGGATGATCTGTCGACTAACTAACTAACAGGCACCCTAAACAAATTTTTTTTTTTTTTTACGGCGAGCTGCGTTAAGGTAAACGCTACCAAGGCGGTCATACGAAACGCTTTAATGATACTCTGAAAATCTCACTGACAGCTTTTAGAATTCATCTTGACACCTGGGAGATTGCAGCCAAAGACCGTAATTCGTGGCGTTCATCATTACATAAGGGTGCAGTCACTTGTGAAGCAACCAGGACTGCAAGAGCTGTGAAGAAAAGTCTGGACAGAAAAACCACTGCAGGAGATCCTCCTCCTGGAACGTCAAGCATTCTGCGCCCACATTGTCAAAGTACATTTCGAGCCAAAATAGGCCTTATCAGCCATCTTAGAACTCACAGCTCCATACTTTCAACCCCACTGGATGAAATGAATGGTCATCATCATTCTTGATGGACAAACAACAGAAGTAGTAATAGTAGTAGTAGTAATAGAAGTAGCAATAGTAGTTGTAACAGTAGTAGGACACGTGGTAGTAGTAGTAATTGTAGTAGTAGTAGTAGTAGTAGTAGTAGTAGTAGTAGTAGCAGTAGTAGTAGTAGTAGTAGTAGTAGTAGTAGTAGTAGTAGTAGTATAGCTCAATTTCATTCCATTCTACCATTACCCCTACATCCCCACAGTTTTATAGCCCAATTCCATTCCATCATTACCCCTACAACCCCACAGTTTTATAGCCCAATTCCATTCCATCATTACCCCTACAGCACCAGAGTTTTATAGCCCAATTCCATTCCATTCCATCATTACCCCTACAGCCCCACAGTTTTATAGACCAATTCCATTCTAGCATTACCCCTACAGCCCCACAGTTTTATAACCCAATTCCATTCCATTCTATCATTACCCCTACAGCCCCACCGTTTTATAGCCCAATTCTATTCCATTCTATCATTACCCCTACAGCCCCACAGTTTTATAGCCCAATTCCATTCCATTCTATCATTACCCCTACAGTTTTATAGTCCAATTCCATTCCACCATTACCCCTACAGTTTTATAGTCCAATTCCATTCCACCATTATCCCTATAGCCCCACATTTTTATAGCCCAATTCCATTCGACCATTACCCCTACAGTTTTATAGTCCAATTCCATTCCACCATTACCCCTACAGTTTTATAGTCCAATTCCATTCCACCATTATCCCTATAGCCCCACAGTTTTATAGCCCAATTCTATTAACCTCTACCATTACCCCTATAGCCCCACAGTTGTATAGCCCAATTCCATTCTACCATTACCCCAATAGCCCAACAATTTTAAAGCCCAATTCCATTCCATCATTACCCCTACAGCCCCACAGTTGTATAGCCCAATTCCATTCCATCATTACCCTTACAGCCTGTCACAAAAATAAAACCCTGCGTTTAACCAGTTGATTACTATAGAGACTTTCTGATTAACCGGCCTATCTGCAAAGCCAAAACTATTTTAACTAACAGAGAAAACAAATTGGATGTCAAAATCCCCAGGACGGTCAAAAGTTACAGCTGCACGTGTTTACATCTGGTCGACAACATGGGAACATTTGGAAGTGAGTGAGATGAGTCCATACATCGCTTTGACAGTTGGATTGAGAGCGGAAGTACTCAGCTCGGAAGAAAACAGTCCGTCTGTCATTTAGAGTTTCCGGACATCAAGAAGATTGGCGGTTTGTTGTGGAAACCCGTTGTTGGGAGCACACAGGAATTCGCTAGCTTGTTGTGGGAGTCAAAACAAGTGATGACAACTCTGACATTGATTGAGCCAGGGAGGATAGATTCTTGACAATGGATGATGTGCCCAAATAACACCTGTGTGGACAGGAAGAATACTGTCACGTGACCAATTTTAGGTTTCGCCATAAACCATGATTGGGAGAAACAGTGTTGACCAAAACCGTGGATTATGATGGACGTGTTTGTGGGAGAGCTCTACAGTGTTAGATTAATTTAATATTAACTAGCATGTGTCGTTATGGCAAAGTGTAGCAGCCATCCCGGAATGAGGCGGTTTTGCATAAGGTAGTCAATATAGTCTATTTAGGCCTAATTAATATAGGCAGTAGTCTTGTTAAAACTAGAGTGTGATGATTAGCACTGTTAGTTGAGAACTAGTTAGAGTAGTGAAGTGATAATTGGCTCTGCTAGGATGAATAGGATAGCGGGGTGATAATTGGAGAGATTTAAGATGGGGAAAGTGTCCAATGGGGGGATCTTTCAATGGTTTGCCCACTGAAGTTGTGCACTCTGTTTATGGGTCTTTCCTTGTCATCGCCTGATTCGGACGTAGGTGAGGAGCTAATATGCTCTATGACAGAGTTAAGTTAGCTATAAAATAACTGAGCAAGGCAATAAACTTACACTCAGCCGGTAGGATCAGTGACTAGTACTATCACAAGATGTGTTGTTTCTCTCACAGGTTCCATACCAGTTACGAGGAAGTTCAACACTGGGTTTGATGAAGTGCAACGTCAATTAGACATAACACCAGTTGGACACAAAAATGTTTTCTTACAAAAAAAGGAATAACGTCCGAGAAGAAAGATGGTTCACCTAAGATGGGTGATGATTGTTGATGCATCACACAGCATAAGAACATTGGTACCTAAACAAGAACATTAAAATATAATAGTCACATGGTGTGATATATTCTAGTGAAATAGTTCAAAAGACATTATACCTGAACCTAGATAGACACTAGTTAGGTTCAAGTATAGTAACAATAACAGTGATACCTAAATACTCACTACAAAGGATTTGTGCAGTCTTTAAGAACGATAGGAAATTATGTGCATTGGGCAACCGGTCCATGATCAGCTGTAATTTACAAACAGTATCTATTTCGGATGATCAGGAAGATGGAGTACCAGGTAGCTACAGATGACAGTCGGTGTCCGGCAGGAGAGATACAGTACCGGGTGAGGTGGACTAGATCTGACTTAACGTGCTGTGGTGTGTCCTTGCAAGGATGAACTGACTATGCTATTATCTGAGAGTCCAATCATACACACATTATAGAACACATCACACATTTTCTTCGCATGCACGTCTCATATACGTTCCACTTTTCTTTTAATAAATTAATCTGTATTAATTTTTAGAAGCAAGAGTTGTTGAATATGTTGCGTTGGGGGAGTATGAGAGGGGGCATAGTACGACAGTGAGAAAGTGATAGGAAAAGGTGTCCATGGGCTGATGGAGTGTGTTGGACGGAAGCTGGTGGATTCTCCAGGATATTGATAGGGAAGAAAAATTATAATGTGGGTGTTGATTCTCCTCACTCCAGGGACGACACTTTAAAGGAAGTCACGACACAGCCCCACCGTTTTATAGCCCAATTCCATTCTAACATTATCCCTACAGCCCCACAGTTTAATAGTCCAATTCCATTCTACCATTACCCCTACAGCCCCACAGTTTTATAGCCCAATTCCGTTCCATTCCACCAATACCCCTATAGCCCTACATTTTTATAGTCCAGTTCCATTCCACCATTACCCCTACAGTTTTATAGTCCAATTCCATTCCACCATTATCCCTACAGCCCCACAGTTTTATAGCCCAATTCCATTCTCCTCTACCATTACCCCTACCCCGTTCAAACTCAGAAGAAAATTTATAGTAGGGTCCGTCGCCAGGCTCAGATGAATAATCCGGTGACCTAGTCAGCCAGAATTCGGATACTAATGTGAAGATGATTGTTGCCAGCACGCGATGGACGATGTGGTCAGTATTACATCGGCCAAATATGTTATATACATACTGCAGTTTGAAATGTACATTGGCCACGGCCAAATTAACCTGCTCCTTTAGATGTCCAACTTTCAAAGGACTTGTAGCCTATGCCTGTATCCACACAGCTGGCGTCCGAAGATTAGGGGTAGTGATCACAATTTCATAATACTGACATACCAATTTTGAAGACAGCAGCAGGAAAGCTTACCGCTTTGGGCTGGTTTTCATAATGGTAAGAGCGTCGGCCATTTAGAAATCAACGGCAAACTTTTGTTTGTTTGTTCGCATGATTGTTTATTTCTTGGCAAGATTACGCTCAGTAGTTTGCCATTGCTTTCTGAGCGACCGACTCACATACCCCGTAAGTTACCGACGGGGAGAGAACCGCTACCTATTCTCACGCAATGTCACGTTACTCACGAGAGTATACAGGATTACGGAGAAAGTCGTGTAACCTCTACACCAGGGAGCCGGCAATGGCAAACTACTGAACGTTAATTTGCCTAGAAAATCACATACGGCTATACAATTCTGATATTTATTGCAATGTCCAGTATAAGGACATGTAAATAACTTTGTCTCCAGACAAGCTAGCTATCCATACTACTACACTACTACTACTACTACAGGATTTTCAAAATAACACCTCCGTGTTCATAATTTTGCAACAACCCATACTGTCCACACCGAAAATGATAACCGGTATGCTAAAGTTAGAGACAAATATCTCACACCTAACCCACAGGTTGGAATCTTATTTACAAGGGAGACAACAAGTATTTATTTGACCTGTCTAAATAAGGGAGACAATGCACATGTTCACCAGTTCTAAACAAAGGAGACAAGCATTTATTCAATTTGTAAACACATAGGATAATTAACAATTAATTCAAGACTATTTCTAAAATATACCATACCGTTTTCATGATAATTACAATTACCTGAAAGCAACCAACAGAGCACAGACAAGCAGATGCATGATACAATCACCATCAACTAAACATTCAACTGACCTCACAAAATTCTAGACCAATAACACATGGACACAAGATTTTTAATACTTAAGAGATACCTTTTTGATTAATTTTGATCCCTTTTCGGCCTTTTGGCTTACTCTGGCAGTTGGCTTTGGTGGACCACTATGGGCTAAAAAGAACAAAGTGGGGCTAAAGGTCCCCAAAAGAAATAAGGTAAAAACAAACAAATACCAAACCACTGGTAAACAGGTCTTGGTGAAACATATTGGGCTGATAGGTTCACTGTGGGATTAGAAGGCCTTAAACAAATCTGCACTTAATCTGGCCAGCAGAGGCGGTCATCACAATGACACACAGGGACATGGAACCTCATAGGGTGGCTCTTGCCGTGTGAAACCACAAGCCCTTATTTGTTTTTTAAAAGTGTAGTCGTCTGCACTATGATCTAACCTTGGCCACATGCAGAGGCAGTAATCCGAATGACACACAGATTTAAATATTCATGAGGCGGCTCTTGCTCCTGGAGAACCTTGAGTCAAAACACATACGAATCACTAACACTGGCAAACGAACCTCGGTGGACCACACTGGGCCAAAAGGCTCATGTGGGATTAAGAGGCCTAAAAACTATAAGATCAAAGTGTAGTCATCTGCACTTTGATCTAGCCATGGTCACTAGCAGAGGTGGTCGTCATGACACACAGGGACTTGGAATCTCAGGGGGCGGCTCTTGCCTTTGGTGAACCTTCAACCCGTTAAAAAATGTTTAAAAAATACAGGCAAAGGGATTAACTTCATTGCACTGGGTATTACTCCAACTGACTTGGTCTCTCTCAGCACAACAGCAAGCCCTCTGTTGAGATCATTAATCACAAACTCCTAACTCCACCATTAACACACAGGCATCTCCAGAACATTGCACTATTACTCCGAACGGCATACTACGAAAACAAATCCACCACCTTTAGTGTGAGAAACAACGCGTTTCTTAGTTAACCTCTTTCTTACTGGCCAACAATTTTGCATCCATGACTTTCCTTCATGTGGTGAATTACTTAGAATAAATTAACCTATTTTTAGAGTAATGCAAAGGATGATTACTGGGCTCATGGTGCTAGCCCCATATTTGTACTGACCAATCGACACTAATGGATCATGTAGTCATTATCACACCATTCAACTTTAATTCCCAGGACATTTTCTGTAGCCGAGGTCAGTTAGTAAAAACTCGCCCCAATAGAGATCTGAACACATAATCACTGGGCCAGCAAGCAAACATGCTAGCCACTGTACTACCTCCTATTTATGAAGACTTACTATAAAAGTGAAAACTGCAGTACTATGTGGTTAGAGCACTTGCTTATCATTGAGTGGTCTGAGTTCAATTTCCAGCAGTGGTATTATTGTTTTTGTTTTCCATATTACGTACTTTCCTACATTGTTTCACATTGTTTATTACAGTCTGTTTAGTAGTAGTGCCTGGGCGAGTGGCTAGAATGTCAGAGTTTGAATCCTGAGTACAGCGAAAGACAACCTTAACCTGCACAGCTCTCAGTGACAGCACTAGCCAGGAGGCCTTAAGGCCCTAGGCTCAAGACTCTCCTGTCCTACACCAAAAGGTACTTTAGGCGATAATGACAGGTTTTTTTAAACAGTTATTATGGTCAATCATGTTTAATATACACACAATTAATATTATGAAAATTGATTTTATTTTCTAAATCACATATGTTTGTTTTTCAGGCATTTGCTCGCTGTTCACAACTCGAGTGGAGTACACATGTGCTACTACTAATACTAGTAGTTACTACCACTATTGAGTGCGCTGGACTTATTTTGTGTGAGCGTTAGCTTTAACTATTATCAGTGTCCCTTGCCATCAGGTAAACCTTATCCAACTTTTGATGTACTTGTACATAATTTACATCCCCAAGTCAAAGACGAGACGTTAACATTTAAGTCCTACTGACCAGTGTATGGAATGAAGATTTTAGCACAAACATGTTAAATCTCTTGGCCATTCTGACCTCCTAATTATGAGATATAATATCATGTTCATTTATCACAGCTGGTTAAATTGGGGCAGCATGAAATATAATAATCTGATTTCAAAGTAACATATGTATAAACAAATGTATATTTTCACTTTCTCATATCTCAAATTTAAAAAACGCAATCACAAACCAAAGACACTTAAAATAAGAGCATCCAAGTCTTGCTAGAAGAAATGAAACTGGCACAAATAAAAATCCAGAACAATGCTGCTGAACTAGCCAAGACGAAAGAAGAAAACACAACATTTGTGTTAGAAACCAATAATACAAGGCAGCAGAACTGCAATACACTGGACACCCAAAGAAGTATGCAATGTGAAAAGAAATAAGGACCAAGCATGAAAATTCAGTCACTGGAAAGGCAATAAATGATGGCACTGAAGTATATTGACACATTATTTTGTTAAGAAATACACAAAACAGACACATCTGTTCCAGTCTTTGAGGAACTCATGTAATGGAGAACTGACAAACCACAGGACAAGCATAAGACAAAGACAGGACAATGAACCCCATAAAAAGGTAGTCCCATAACAGGTATTGTTGTTAGGGTATGAAGTGTTGGGATTTCATATTCTAGGCCATGATATCTGACATGGGAAAGCCAGTTTTCATCCTTATCACCTTTCCTTGAGACAGGCATTGAGATTGAGTTGACTCTAGAGCCATACTCCAAAAATAAACCTGACTCTCCTGGGGCTTGATTCTGGATGACTGTCTTGGCAGACCAGCAAACTAACCATTAACCAATGCAGCTCCTGAAGAACCCACTATGATGCCCTAATTATAACAGTGTAGTTAATTAGGGCAACACTCCACTGCATACAGCATACAAATTAAGCAAATACAATTTTCATCCCTTTGCTCTTTCATCTAGTAAAGGAGTAAAGGATCCACACCTTTTGGCATATTGGTATATGGTGCTAATCTCATATTTTTATAGACACATCAGCATCTGTGGGTGATGTGGTCAATATCACACTAGTCAATTTTACTTACAAGATCATGTCATGGTTCCTATGATAGACTGGGTCGACCTGGAGGACCGAGTTTATTTGTTTTTATCTGATTAAGTGACATGGGAAGATAAATCGTCTTAAGCGACTTTCCATATCTGCCATGGGTATATAAATCACCAAAATGTTGTCATTGCATTATAATATAACTTGTCTGCTACCATATTAGCAACTTTTAATTAATAACTGTGACACACCTCTACTTTACACTTTCCGTCATCCACTTTTATTTGGTATAAACCTACGTTTTGTTTAGCACAGAATCTGTTCATTTCTGGCTCCTTTATCTGTTTTCACTAACAAAATGTTGTTTCATTCTCCAAAATATTTTTGTTTTTCATCAAATTTATGAAATCTTCCATGACATCAATGAATGTCCTGCAAAAAAAACTGTTGATTTATTTTTAAAGTTGTCTTTAATTTATTTATTCCTCTCAGTATCTGAGGCTTAGAGGTGATGAACAGTTTCACAATCCCAACATACCAGCCTCAAAGTCAACTGCAGGTGATGTGGGAGTAGATCATTTTGCATTGACTTTCACAATCTTATGAGCGTCAGCTGTTCAGAGAGCAATTGCAAAATATTGAATGTAAAATTGCCATATGGGCTATGCTGAATCATGACTAGGTTACATACTAATATGCATCTCAGCAGACGCAAAGTTCCTGCTTGGTCTTGCATACTCCGCTGGATTCTGAGCTTGGAGAGGGGAAGGACAGCTCTATAACACACTGACCATGGAGATGATAGTTTAGTACTAGGTCGGGAGGAAAGTCTCTACAGTCACTTTACTCCAGTAAATGTAAAGCTCTTTACAATACTCAAGTGACCTCAATGTCAATACATCACACTTAAGAGTTTAAACTCAAATCTTCCAGGAGATTAACCAACAAACCAACCACTCAACCAACTAAAACAGTTAATCTATGTCAGATTGAAGTTTATCAACTTTAAAGTTTATCAACTCGTAAAGGAAGTGAGGTTTTGCACAATATTTTTCTCTCAGTTTTCATTTACTGTCAAAGATGAAAGATTATATATATTTCAACTGTTATAAAAACTATACTGATTTTACCAGTGTTAATGAACAGGATATTTAAAATATATAACCAGATCAACATGAAACGAAAGATCTCAGTAGGAGTCATCCCACCATTAATTCTAGGAAATACCAGCCTCAAATACAGACATTTTTTTTTCCTGTTCGCTCCTTTTGAACTTGAGCATAATCGATGCTGGACTGATTGTGCGTGAGGGCTAGCTTTCCTTATTACCAGTGTCCCACACACTGATTTCTGATAAGAGGTCAACATTTTAGTCCAACTGACAGATGTAGGGGTTGAACCTGCCAACTCGCCATCAGGGAGGTTTAAGAGCAAACTGCTCATATCCATTCAGCCATGATGACCTCCACTGGCCTTTTGATCTTGAAGACTTAACAACCTCAAATACTGATTAATCTATCTCTACACCTGTAAGACTTAACCTTAAATACTGGCTGCTCTATCTCTACACCTGTAAGACTTAACAACCTCAAATACTAGCTACTCTATCTCTACACCTGTAAGACCTAACCTCCAATACTGGCTACTCTGTCTCTACACCTGTAAGATTTAAGTGGCTACTCTATCTCTAAGCCTGTAAGATTTAAGTGGCTACTCTATCTCTACACCTGTAAGATTTAAGTGGCTACTCTATCTCTACACCTGTAAGATTTAAGTGGCTACTCTATCTCTACACCTGTAAGACTTAACAACCTCAAATACTGGCTATTCTATCTCTACACCTGTAAGACTTAACAACCTCCAATACTGGCAACTCTATCTTTACAACTGATTGATTGATTGATTGATTTAAGAATCAACATCACAGCATTCGGGGCATTCCCATAAGTGCTCCGTCCCCATCCTCAGTAGCCAGCAAAGAGTTCCAACACTAATAGTACCAGTAGCAATCTGATTATAAGTCCGTCTCGCCTTTCCTCTGAGCGTTGAGTGTCGGCCAGATCCCCTCGTCACTCCTCGCTGTCTCATTCTTGCCAGACCATGGTAATCCATTTGCTCCTCCGAGGTGTGCACGTGCTCCCACAAGGCGGCAACCACGTCTGCCTTATCATGTATCAATACTCCACCAAGTTCTGCAGAGCCAGCCAATCTGTCCGCCTGTTCATTTCTTACAACTGTAAGATTTAAGTGGCTACTCTATCTCTACATCTGTAAGACTTAACAGCCTCCAATACTGGCTACTCTAGCTCTACATCTGTAAGACTTAACAACCTCCAATACTGGCTACTCTATCTCTATACCTGTAAGACTTAACAGCCTCCAATACTGGCTACTCTATCTCTACATCTGTAAGACTTAACAGCCTCCAATACTGGCTACTCTATCTCTACATCTGTAAGACTTAACAGCCTCCAATACTGGCTACTCTATCTCTATACCTGTAAGACTTAACAACCTCCAATACTGGCTACTCTATCTCTACACCTGTAAGACTTAACAACCTCCAATACTGGCTACTCTATCTCTACACCTGTAAGACTTAACAACCTCCAATACTGGCTACTCTATCTCTACACCTGTAAGACTTAGCATCCTCCAATACTGGCTACTCTATCTCTACATCTGTAAGACTTAACAACCTCCAATACTGGCTACTCTATCTCTACACCTGTAAGACTTAACAACCTCCAATACTGGCTACTCTATCTCTACATCTGTAAGACTTAACAGCCTCCAATACTGGCTACTCTATCTCTACGACTTAACAACCTCCAATACTGGCTACTCTATCTCTATACCTGTAAGACTTAACAGCCTCCAATACTGGCTACTCTATCTCTACATGTGTAAGACTTAACAACCTCCAATACTGGCTACTCTATCTCTATACCTGTAAGACTTAACAACCTCCAATACTGGCTACTCTATCTCTACACCTGTAAGACTTAACAACCTCCAATACTGGCTACTCTATCTCTACACCTGTAAGACTTAACAACCTCCAATACTGGCTACTCTATCTCTACACCTGTAAGACTTAACAACCTCCAATACTGGCTACTCTATCTCTACACCTGTAAGACTTAACAACCTCAAATAATGGCTACTCTATCCTTACACCTGTAAGAATTAACACTTGGTGACACTGAGCTACTAAATGTTGATGATTTATCTCAAATCTTAGTTTCTAGTCACATTTTCAGCATAAAATTCATGTTATAAAGATATCATTTCAATATACTTTCAAGTATACAAATTCCAATCTACATATTTTGGTCCAAATGATTTATAATGGAATCTGGAAGCACTTTTCAGGGAATGAAACATATCAATAATATGTAACAAGTAAACTTTTATGAAGCGGCAACATGTTATGTTAAAAACATGATAAATGGACAATACAGAATTACATGAAAGGTGTTCAGCAATGTAAAACATACGTAGTGCTGGGAGTTTATCCTAGAATCAATGATATCTAATAGCTGCCTGATCTCTTGGATAGTGAGATCAATGACATAGCCTTCTCAAATAAGTGTGAACAACAGGAGGTCCTGTGTGCAGACTGTGCACAAAAACAATCCCATGACAGTTTGAAATTGCAAAGAGTAGGGTGGAAGGCCACTGCCCTGGCAAAATTATTATGAAAAGTAAACCTACTCAAAGGTAGATTCTCTGTAGGTTCGCCGGCTTTGTGGCGATGGGGTTATGGATGCAATTCATAATTCCGCATACCACGTTTGAAACACAGCCGCGGGCAATTTGGAAGCAGACTGCCTTGCGTTGGTTTCTATGCAATGGTATGAGTACAGTGCCGATTGTTCAGAAAGCAATGACAAACTACTGAACACATACTTGCTCAGGGGTTAACTGCTACATCCTGTAAAGGATATGCAACTAACTTTTAACCCAAAGCAGATAGAGCCCATCAACTTGGATGGAATCTGTCTGGAGGAAGTAAACTGTACACAAATGCCTGTCAAATTCAGGTACACCAACCTCTGAGGTGCATTACTAGATGTCACCCACTCCCCTCGATAGAGGAATGAAGAAGAGAAAGAAACAGAATAGGATTCATGAGAACAGGAAACTGTGATATAATACTGCACATGAAGCATATCACCTTACGAGTTTGAAAAGTACAATCATTCATCCGATTTTGCTGCAATAACATTGGATTATTCCACAAATAATTTATACTATACCACACACAGAATTGTATAATTCAGGTAATCTAACATTTAACATTGTTCTAACTATAAAAATAAATAGAAATAATAACATTCTGATGCACACAAATGAGATAAAATATCTTTAAATGCAATTTTAGCTTGTCTAGTGTTCAAGCACAATGTAGCATTATCACTGAAATTATACTTGCACTTCCTTGCCA
Organism: Cepaea hortensis; assembly: GCA_963921405.1. Taxonomy (NCBI): domain Eukaryota; kingdom Metazoa; phylum Mollusca; class Gastropoda; order Stylommatophora; family Helicidae; genus Cepaea; species Cepaea hortensis. The sequence continues at coordinate 26,800,721 of OY992878.1, read as the reverse complement.
GGAATAGCCTTTAATAAATAATCTTTCATATTATAAGCTACACATGAATATACTCAACACGCCACAAACATGACAGAATCAAATGCCTGCAGGAGTCAAGGACTACCCGTCTCACACCCGTTAACTCATTCTTTACTAAGTCATCATATGTTGAACAATGTCCTAAAGCACTTTCCTGCTATGGGTCTATGATGCGACAGGGTTATCACATTTTGAAGGCCGGAATGCACAAAGATAATGAAACGCTAGACATATATATGTTTCGTACTTATACATACTATAGAACAGTTAGACAATGAATGCAGTCACCATACAACCAATAATCCGAACATGCTCATGGCATTACCACTGCACACAAAACAACTCATTGTATGTTCATTGATTGCTCCATATATCATATGATTGTTTAACTTTTTCTGTCATAGGAAATTGTTATGTAACACTCTGGATCAGAAGGAGTTAGAGAATTAACTGCGTTGGAATGAACAAGTTAAAGTACCAATTATGGCAGAAGCGTTAGATGAAAAAACTAGGACAGAAAGTGCAGAAATAATACACATCTGGAACTGAAGGAATGAAGAAACTGAAAAATGTTGGTAACGTAAGGGCAAGTGCAGAAGTATGCTGGGCATAACCATAGAAGTAAAGACAACTGATATATTTTGGTTATATAAGGAGGGCACACAAACTTGATATTATTTTGCCCTTATGAGGAGGAGTACAGAAAAGTTAAAGTAGGTTAGTCATAAAGGAGAAGCTTATCAGTGTAAGGTGATGTACAGAACACATGAAGACATTTAAACTGTTTTAGTCATGTAACTCATCAATGTAAGGTGAGGTACAGAATGAATTAAGACAATTAAACTGTTTTTAGTCACATAACTGATCAATGTAAGGTGAGGTACAGAATACATGAAGACATTTAAACTGTTGTAGTCATGTAACTCATCTATGTAAGGTGATGTACAGAATGAATGAAGACAATTAAATTGCTTTGGTTGTGTACCTGATCAAAGTAAGATGGGGTACACAATTAATTAAGAAAACAAACTTGTTATGGTTGTGTGAATGATCAATGGAAGATGAGGTACAGAATGAATAAAAACATAAAACTGCTTTGGTTGTGTTACTGATCAATGTAAGGAGGGGTACACAATGAATCAAAACCACTAGACTATTTTGGTTTTGTCACTAATAAACTAATACTGTTTTCTTGGTACAGAATTAGTTAAGAGGCTGTAACCAGTACAAATGTTTATCTACAGAAATGTTGCTACATTTCAATCACACAGGTAATATAGAAAAACACTGTATAAGGTAGTACATAGTTGCAGATCCTGCTCATAGATTTACAATAAATTAAAATAAATCCAGATCAGATTAGAGGGCTCAGTAAAGGTCAAACCAATCAGGTGAGACATTGCTTTGGAACAATATATCTTTCCTGTATACACATTTGAAAACAATTTGCTGAGACAGTTTGTCTCCGTTTGGTGATTAATTTAATTGATGAGTTATCGCATGCCTCTAGCTAACGGTTTTGCTGTATCAAGCTTGCTTTGAAGATCTTCTATCCTAAGGTCTTTCAGTTGAAGGAGATGCTCAAGTCTGCGTACTTTTGCTTGAAGGATCTGTGTAAAGAGACAATATTTTTCCTGAACAACTGCCTTTGAAATGTGTATTAAGTACACAGCAGCTTAAAAAATTGACAGTGATAAATTGAAATCATTATCAATGTGAACTCTCTATGGCTTTTTTTTTCTGACTGAGCCATACAGCATAAAACACAGTGCAATGAAATCGATCATCTTGCTTTTTAAGCCCTTCAGTATATTTGTTAGTTTTCCATAATGAAGAATTCTGCATTTTATGTCTTTATAAGCTGCTCTTATGAAGTTAATAATTTTCTGTGAAATACCATAGTTCCTCAACAATTTGCAAAGAGATTCCCCACCAGTGCTGTCAAAGGTCTTCTCATAGTCCACAAATCCATCATAAAATGACAAGTCCAGGTCAATATTTTGTTCTATTATTATACAAATGTGGCTATTTGGTCGCTGGAGATCAGTTTGGGAGAAAGTCTGTCTGTTCACCCCTTGTTCACCCCGGCACTCATACCATTTTATAAATACCAATGCAAGGCAGACTGCTTCCAAATCACCCGCAGCTGTGTTTCGAGCACGGGATGCAGGATTATGAATTGCGTCCATAACCCCTCCGCCACAGAGCCGGCGTTAACAGTATACTTAACAATAAACCTGAAAATGTTAAGCTGTAGCAGTATATGAAAACTACAAGAGAGAGAAAATACCTGGCATAAAGCATGGAAAAGAGAGAAATACCTAGCATAAAGCATGGAAAAGAGAAAATACCTAGCATAAAGCATAGAAAAGAGAGAAATACCTAGCATAAAGCATGGAAAAGAGAGAAATACCTAGCATAAAGCATGGAAAAGAGAGAAATACCTAGCATAAAGCATGGAAAAGAGAGAAATACCTAGCATAAAGCATGGAAAAGAGAAAATACCTAGCATAAAGCATGGAAAAGAGAAAATACCTAGCATAAAGCATGGAAAAGAGAAAATACCTAGCATAAAGCATGGAAAAGAGAAAATACCTAGCATAAAGCATGGAAAAGAGAAAATACCTAGCATAAAGCATGGAAAAGAGAAAATACCTAGCATAAAGCATGGAAAAGAGAAAATACCTAGCATAAAGCATGGAAAAGAGAAAATACCTAGCATAAAGCATGGAAAAGAGAAAATACCTAGCATAAAGCATGGAAAAGAGAGAAATACCTAGCATAAAACATGGAAAAGAGAAAATACCTAGCATAAATCATGGAAAAGAGAAAATACCTAGCATAAAGCATGGAAAAGAGAAAATACCTAGCATAAAGCATGGAAAAGAGAAAATACCTAGCATAAAGCATGGAAAAGAGAGAAATACCTAGCATAAAGCATGGAAAAGAGAAAATACCTAGCATAAAGCATGGAAAAGAGAAAATACCTAGCATAAAGCATGGAAAAGAGAAAATACCTAGCATAAAGCATGGAAAAGAGAAAATACTAGCATAAAGCATGGAAAAGAGAAAATACCTAGCATAAAGCATGGAAAAGAGAAAATACCTAGCATAAAGCATGGAAAAGAGAAAATACCTAGCATAAAGCATGGAAAAGAGAAAATACCTAGCATAAAGCATGGAAAAGAGAAAATACCTAGCATAAAGCATGGAAAAGAGAAAATACCTAGCATAAAGCATGGAAAAGAGAGAAATACCTAGCATAAAACATGGAAAAGAGAAAATACCTAGCATAAAGCATGGAAAAGAGAAAATACCTAGCATAAAGCATGGAAAAGAGAAAATACCTAGCATAAAGCATGGAAAAGAGAAAATACCTAGCATAAAGCATGGAAAAGAGAGAAATACCTAGCATAAAGCATGGAAAAGAGAAAATACCTAGCATAAAGCATGGAAAAGAGAAAATACCTAGCATAAAGCATGGAAAAGAGAAAATACCTAGCATAAAGCATGGAAAAGAGAAAATACCTAGCATAAAGCATGGAAAAGAGAAAATACCTAGCATAAAGCAAGGAAAAATAAGGAAGCTGCAGTAGCACAGAGGCTAGCATACTAGCCTGCCAGCCTGTTAGTCATGTGTTTGAATCCTCTTTGAGTTAGGGATGTTTTTAAGTGACCTGGACTCCCAGGTTGACACAGCCTCAAGTGAGACCAGAACATTTTCTGGGGAGCAAAGGTGGCCTTTCAAAAGCATTTCATGTCACATATGACGACTTGTCCCTTGTCAGAAGTTGATAGGGATCAAGAAAAAGTCTAGAATCTACATAAAACTTGATTTGTGGGTCTACTTACGTTATAAAACGAATTTCATTAGGGCGAGAAGTACAGAACCGTAAAATTTAGATGCAAAACAATATCAAGTAATTGGTTCTTGTATTAATGCGATCTTGAAATAATCTTAATCCCCCCCCCCCCCGAAATCCTAAAACTCCCTCCGGGGGGGGGGGGGGGGGGGGGAATTCCCCACCGGTTAAGAACCACTGACCTATGCAGTATATTGATAATCTTTTGTTATAATTAGTGAGAAAGAGAAAAATAACTACTTGTATAGTCTCCTCTTTTGATAAACACTCCTGCTCTTTTTCTTCATAGACTGCCCGTGGAACTGTCTCATCATTAGATCTCACCTTCACATTTCTAGGGAGAACAATTGAAATGAATACATACATCATTTCAAGAATGCAAAAAATAAGTAGACTAATATACAAAACTAGTTTAATAAACACAATAGGCAACCGAAAGAAATGTAATCTAAGTTGGAAGTTTTGTATAATCAACAGAAGACAACAGAAATGTAATCATCTAACATAACAAATTCTACATGTTGGAAATTCTCACCAATGCAGACAAAATGTAATTAAAGCTAAATGTAATAACTACAATAAAAAGCAAAGGTAGCTCCTGCTAGGTTCTGTCAAATGGATCATCATCCACAAGTGCCATGCCAGCTGGTGTAGGCGTTCATGACTCTCCACAGATCTTTGTCCATGGTTTTCTGGATCAACTCTGCTGATGATATTCCTCCATGCCACCTCTCAATCCATCCAGCATAATTTCTCTTGGTCTGCCTCTGCTTCTTTTCCCCCTCGATCTTTCCAGTTGTCAAGATAGACTTTCACTTATACTAGGTCACAATAAAGTGAAGTGATTAGTTTCATTCAGTTTTGTCTCTCCACCCAACGTTTTCTATATCTATTTGACAATGCTGAATCAATTCCCAGAGCTAATCTTCTTCTTTCCTTTACCTCCCATGTGATTGTTCATAGTCTCCACACTAGTTTAGAAGATACACGCAAAATATACTTTTCAAAGGGTCACAAATTGGGCACGCAGGCATATCTTCCAGCCACTCATCTTTTGTACATCAATTATCCATTGTGCATGTTACATTCACATAGAAAGGACACTGTCAAATGATGCATATTACCATATTGTGAGACAGGCATGTATGTGGACACACACACACATGTATAAACATATACATACATACCTACATACACACATTCATACATCATTTACACAAACTCGCACAGTTATACACCCACTCAATAACTCACAAATACACACTCTCTCGCATGTACACATAGGTTAACAGGTAATTTAAATATTGCTAATGTTTGTAATGTACATATTGTAAGAAATGTTATTTAGAACCTATTCTACTGTATGCCAGTAGTTCTTGGAATATGAATGAAGAAATCAGGAAATGCTCAGAAGAAATCAAGATGTGTTTTTTGAGATGAATGCTGCGAATATCTTGATCTGCCAGAGAAACCAGCACTTGCCTGGAAAAAGTAGAAAAATATATAAAATTATAAGAGGCAAACAATGATCTTTGATATATAATGAGAAAAGAGGCACTGAAGAACATTGTGACAACTGGAAAGATTAGCGTTTGAAGAGGCAGAGCAGACTGAGAGAAATTATGCGGGACGGTCTAAGATTGTGGTAGGGTGGAATAACATCAATTGATCCAGAACACCAAAGACTGAGATCTATGCAGAGACATGAACACCTTCATTCAATGCCAAGAGACTGAGATTTACGCAGAGACATGAACACCTTCACTCAACACCAAGGACTGAGATCTACACAGAGACATGAACACCTTCATTCAACACCAAAGACTGAGATCTACGCAGAGACATGAACACCTTCATTCAACACCAAAGCCTGAGATCTACGCAGAGACATGAACACCTTCACCTTTTAGCAGGCCATATATTGATGATCGTTTCTTTACTTATTCAGTCAGTCATTCTCGCTCGTCGCGAGATCTGCACAGTGAAAGGATGGGAGATTTGCTCGCAACAGACGAGCAATATCTCCAGCGATATCTCTGGCAGGCCTATTCCCGGTGGTCGCGGGGTCCGCAAAAGTCAGGCGGGGAGTCTGTCGATAGTGCACGCTTTACACAGGTCAAGACAATTGTGGGTGACAGATGTGCGCGACCCTACGGTTTAGGCACGTACGAGGCCCTCACCTATGCGACTTGGCTGAATGCCTCTAAGTCAGGTCCTTGGGTTCCAGGGTCTGGCCACCACTCGCCTCCTGCTTGTGGAGGTGAGGTCTCGGAGGATTGACGCTGAGCCGCCAGGGTCTGCAGCCCACCTTGTGCCAGACGTATTGGTTACCCATTCCTCTGGAATACACAGGGCGAGGCCGAGAGAGGGAACATGTCGTTTGGGCACCACATGTTTCTCTGAAGCTCTGCCCAGGCATTGTGATGGAATTTTGGCCACATTCCAACTCACATACTTTGGTCTGTCAAGACTGCAAGGTGCCACTCACTCATATTGATGATACATCTCACAGACAACATTTTAATTTATAAGAAAATCTACCTACCCCCGTTCAGCTGCTTGAGTATGCAGTTGTTTTAGTCTGCCAGGAGACACTGTTGAAGATAGCAACAACAACAAAATAAACTGAACAAGTTTAAACAATATTGCCTACAGTATTAATCACATGGCAATCATGGTAGAGCAGTGGCTAGCACACTTGTCTGTTGGCCTGGTGTTCGAGTCCCCAATGAGGTGGATGTTTTAAATTGGCCCTGGCTCCCAGGTTGACCCAGCCAAACATGAGTGCCAGGAAATATGAGAAATAAACTTGACCAGAGGGATATTGACCATATCATCCATCAAGTGTCAAATGATTTATATAAATATGAGAGTAGCATTTCTGAAATCTCTGACAACTATTTCTTGTACTTTGTCCATGTTATTACTTTATATGTTTCTGTTCTTGCTGTTATCTTAATTCCATTAGTTCTAGATAGTGGTTACTTCAATTAATTCAGTTCCAGAGATATATAATGTTAATATTATAAATATATCAATTGCCTGAGACAGAAAGAGTTGTCCCCGAGTCCAACACCTTTAACATAACAACATGACTAAAAATGAGTACAAGTAGTAAGTATCTGGGGGCTGAGCAGGTAATTACAATAACAAAAATGACACTGAGTTAGTGAGAGTGAGAGAGAGAGAGAGAGAGTGAATGAATGAGTGAGAGGGAAAGAGAGGTGAAGAGAGAGAGTGTGTTTGTATATGTGCATGTGTGTGAACGTGTGTGTGGAGGAAGGGCAAAGAAAACAGGAGCTGACTCGCCTTCCATGATGGCTTGTTACACTATACAAAAATCGACCAGACTTCTGCAACAATTGATTACACTATTAAGAATCGGCTCATCACCTACAATAGATAGACAATCAGATAGCCCCGAAGTGCTCATCTATACAGATGGATCTGTTGTAAAGCAGCAGAGAAGTGCGTGGGCATTTACAGCCCGTTCAGCGGGCCGAACCGTTCAAGAATCCAGTGGTGCCCACTCTATGACCACGAGCAGCATGACGATGGAGGTGATGGCAGTTACACAGGCTTTCATATGGCTGGAATCACAGCATTATACCAACGTGTGTGTACTAAGTGATTCAATGAGCATGATTCAGAAGGTCGAAGCTGGATCTGTACGTAGACAGTGGACTGAGTCGCTGCAGAAGTCCGTTGTCCGCAAAGTCACCTTCATCTTCGTCCCGGGACATGCGGGAGTCGAGGGAAATGAACGAGCTGATAAATTGGCTCGTTCATCACCCCCTGTAGATGGCCAGCCCATGGATCGTGCCGATGTTATTAACGCCCTTAAAGATATGGCGAGAACAGAGGATTTTGACGCCAGTGATTCCACATCGCTTTCCAGGATGAAAGACCTGGGAGTAAGAATCGGCACAGCCAGACGCGAGAGGTACATCGGGAAAACAAAGCGCCTCGTCAACCAACACAGAACTGGCACTATTAGCCACCGGACGCTGATGCATATGCTGGGGGGAGGATCTGAGCACCTATGGACATGTCTGGAGTGCAACGAAGATACCCCAACTGATAACTAACTAACTAACTATCATCACCTACAATGACTTATCTCAACTGACTCAGACAGGAGAGTGGATCAGAACAGATGGCCATCAGAGGTATTAACTGTGTAAAGTGTGTCTTTACAGATAGAACCCTAAGGGTAGACAGGAGTCTTGTGGCTACGCTGGATGCAAAATCATGGAAAAGACATCAAGAAAGAGATATCAAGGAAGAGACATCATGGAAGATTCATCAAGGAAGAGACATCGTGGAAGAGACACAAAGGAAGAGATATCAAGGTAGAGACAACATGGAAGAGACATCAAGGAAGAGATTTAATGGAAGAGACATGACGGACGAGATATCAAGGTAGAGACATCAAGGTAGAGACAACATGGAAGAGACATCAAGGAAAAGATATCAAGAAAGAGATATCAAGGAAGAGACATCATGGAAGATTCATCAAGGAAGAGACATCGTGGAAGAGACATCAAGGAAGAGATATCAAGGCAGAGACATCATGCAAGAGACATCAAGGAAGAGATATCAAGGAAGATATATCATGGAAGAGACATCAAGGAAGATACATCATGGAAGAGACATCACGGAAGATACATCATGGAAGGTTCATCAAGAAAGAAACATCACAACCTACGATAAGTTACTTTGAGATTTTGAAGATGCCACGGAACATCTCTTGAGTATATGGTGCTGCCCCCATATTTTTATCGACCCAGTGGGTGAAGTGGTCAAAATCACACCAGCCATCTTTAATTCCCATAACATTTCCTGGCATCCATTATGGGCTGGGTCGACCTGGGCGACCAAGTCAATTTTTTTAAGAAAATCCCTACCTTGGCGATTTGAGTTCAAGATCATATAACCAGCAGGCAAATACACTAGCCACTGTACCATGGCAGCTTCCAACACATGGTATACAGAGAGATCATATTTGCAGATATCAGTACAGTAAAGAACTCTTTTCCACACCTTGAGGCGCAATGTGTAAATAGTGCTAGCCTCATATTGTTTTAGACCAATCAGCACTTGACAGGTTCAGTAGTGTGTCCCTTTCAGAACTTCACTTCCATAACGACCATCTGGACAACTTCTCGGTCATAAGCAAGATGTCTTTCATGGTTGTTGGGTTTTTTGTCAAGTTTTGCAGAAGGCAGTTTGCCATTGCTTTCCTTCTGAGCAGTGACTGTACTAGTCAGTGACCATAGCCATTGTCTCTACTGATGAGATCATCTGCATATCACCGCACTGTGCAGACCATAACCAACAACAATCTGTCAGCTGCTCTCACACTTCATCCACCACCTGTTTCCATGGAAGCATAGTCAATATCACATTAAAATATGTGCATTATCTCCAGCCTTAACCAAAGCCTCCATTCACAGAGCTTATTACCATTGCAAAGTTCCATTTGTTTCTATGCATTATATACTGTTTCATTAATATTCCAAGAAGGGCCAAGCCACCTTCCCTGTGCTACAAAGATCATGGGTTTATTTTCTAACCCCTCGGGGTGGAGGGGTGTCATCACCTGAACTCATTCAATTCAATTCTGTGCTGATGCTTTAGGCAGGCTGCACTGAAGACAGAAGACCAAGCATTATGGGATAGAACAGAGTACAATGAAGTTGAACCTCTTGCCTTTAACCCTCTTAATTCTCCAAGAATGCCCTACACATACACACACGTCTCTATGGAACAACGATGAAGAATGCAGAAGAATACAATTTTACTTACTTATGTCTTGATCTGCTTCAGGCTTATCATTATAATTTGATTTTGTGCCCTTGGGGTTTGTGTAGAGTCTCTGGGAGGATTTGCTCACTTTCTCAGCCACTTCCTTCCTGTCGCCAGCATCCTTCTGCATATCCCAATTCGCCTTTTCAATCTTTGCTCTCAGGTGCAGGAGAAAGCGTTCAATGAGTCCTGGTTTCCCAAGACACAATTCGCGGATCAGATCTTCAGTCAACTGAAAGTTCAGCTTGAAAAACACTTTTCTGTACAAAATGAATATACACATATATAAATACATGCAACACAACAAAATTGTATTATTAAATAATTTCTGTACAAAATAAATACAAACACATATAAATAAATGCAACACCATGAAATTGTATTATTAAATAATTTCTAGCATTGTGACAGTAAAGGGCCCTTCTACATGCCTTGGAGTATCTTGGGTATTTGGTGCTATCCCCATATTTTTAAAACTTAACTGGCACTCAACGGTGATATGCTCAGTATCATGCTCGCTACTTTTACTTGCCAGGATATTTCCTGGTATCCACTTCAGGCTGGATAAACCTGGAAGCTCAATTTTTAAAATCCATCTTGATGTGAATTTAAACACATAACCACAAGGCTAGCAGGCAAATATGCTAGCGGCGCTACCGCATTTCTAACATACATACTACAATACACCCTGCAGAGAAAGCATATGTTTTACAACATACTTAAAACAAAACGGCATACATATTACAAAATACCCAAAGATCTCCAGACATTTATAGAATTAGTTTAAAATATAAAACAATAATAAATAATGCAGCTTTACAGAACACAATTATGAAAAACACAGAACGTTGCGGCGAATAGCCTTCATCAGCAAACAAATACATACGGGAGTCTCCGTGGTGAAGTGGTCAAGCTGTTTGACTCAGGCTCCAAAGGTTGTGGGTTCGATTCCGGGCCACGTCCTTCGGTTCACGAGTTAAATTTTTCGGAGACTGTGGGTCATCACTAGAACTACGGAGTTCGTGCTTTGTGTGACGCTTTCCGCGCTGTGGAAAGTGACCAAGCCGTACGGGATAAACCCGGTGCAATGAAGTCGACCCTGTTGACTTTTAAGCAACTTTTTTTTTTTTTAAATACATACACAAAACACAATAGAAATAATCATAGAGAAGACCCTCCAGTGACTACATTAAAGCATAAGTCTAATACACAGATAAAAACATGTGATGATTACCAGGACAGGACAGTACACTTAGCTACAGTTGTAAACATAGTTAAAGTATAAATAAACTTAGTGGAACTGCAGTAAAGCTGTGGAAATGTAAACAATATAAAATAACACAATGCAGCTTTACAGAACACAATTATGAAAAACACAGAACATTTCTGTAAAGCTGCATTACTTTGTGTTATTTCATATTGTTTATTCTATTCAACCATAGAGCCACTACCTCTACACCGAAGTTAGTGCAGGTTTTCTTCTGCCACAATGAAGTGTGTCTCTGAGTTTTTGTTGGGTTGTATTGGGTCTTTTGACCTTCAGGTGAGTACCTGTATTGCTCCTGGCTAAAGATCTGATACTTTTGTAGCACATCTCGTAGATTTTGTGCCATGGGTGAACAGGGATGACATAATACAGTGAACCTACCTGCACAAGCTATTGTTATTTAGCAAGCTTAAGTACAATAGAATATATTTATTCACTATGCTTAGTTGCAAATATAAATAATACTGTACTTTTATTTTCCTTTTGAAGTCAACACAATTATTAATAAATACAATCTATTCTATTTGCACATACAAAAAAACAACAACATGGAAATAAAGCATTAAATCTCTGTCTGTCTGTCTGTCTCTCTGTCTGTCTGTCTGTCTGTCTGTCTGTCTGTCTGTCTGTCTCTCTCTCTCTCTCTCTCTCTCTCTCTCTCTCTCTCTCTCTCTCTCTCTCTCTCTCTCTCTCTCTCTCGCTTAAGTAGTCAGTTAATGTTGGTCATTTGTTTGACAAAGACATTTTTCTGAAAATTAGAAATATATATTAAGTCATTGTTTGAGTCTACAAAATTAGAAATATGTGTTAAATTATTTTTTTAGTACGGAAAATTAAAAATGTGTGCTAAATATTTATTTGCATCTTGAAAATTAGAAATATAGTCTAAATAATTTTGTATGTTATGTTGACTTCCTTGATATAGAATAAGATATCTCACATAAAATTACACACAACAGCTGAGACTAATTTTGCACACCACTAATTTTCATGAACTCTCTCTGTCCCAGACAGTTAATATACCAGAGTGAGTCAATAAGTAAGTCACACAGTACTGTGGGATGGCAGGTAAATGTAGTTGGTGTTTTCTATAGGTGTCATTAGGTGACAGCAACATCGAACTTTATATTCCCGTTCATCAGGTGGCACTAGGTGTCTCATGTGCATGCGCAGCGCATAAACAAAATGGTAACTGTACTTGCAGAGTGTACAAAGAGCAACGTGCTGTTGTGCGTTTTTTGTGGGCAAAAGGACTGCCTGCAAAGGATATTCATAAGGAAATGCTTTTTGTTTATGCTGACAAATGTTTGTCCTGTAAAGCGGTGCATAGTTGGGTAGAAAAAATGTCTCAAGGAAGCCCTAAAATTGTTAATGAAATCCTATTTGGTCATCCTGTTGAGATTGCAACAGAAGCATCCATGCAGTGGGTGGAGGAGATGATTACAGGTGACAGGCAAGTAACGATAGACTCTGTAGTATCTGCAATAGGATGCTCACATGGTTCAGCATACAGCATAATGTATGATCGATTGAAATTTAAGAAAGTGTGCTTAAGGTGGGTACGCAGACAACTGAAGGAGGAACATAAAATGAACTGATTTGCATCATCTTTGTCGATACAAAGATGAAAGAGAAGACATGCTGAACAGGATTGTTACTGTGGATGAATCATGGGTGCATCACTACCAGCCCGAATCAAAGCGTGCTTCAATGCAATGGAAACATCCTTCTTCGCCTTATGTCCAGAAATTCATGGTTACGCCATCAGCAGGGAAGGTTATGCTGACAGTGTTCTGGGATTGTCAAGGAATGCTTTTAACCAATTTCAAGAAGAAAGGTGACAATGTGAATTCTGAATTGCACTGTGAAGTTCTATCAATGCTTCATGATGTAATTCAAAGAAAACGTCCAGGACTGCTGACTAGAGAAGTTTTGCTTCTTCATGACAATGCCAGACCACATACGGCTTGATTAACTCAGGAGAAAATTAACCAACTAAGGTGAGAAGTTCTGTAACATCCACCTTACAGCCCCGACTTAGCCCCTAGCAATTTCCAGCTTTTTGGTCCAATGAAAATCCACCTTGGTGGGAGATAAATACGCTGAAGTTGAATGTGAAGTGAAAACGTGGTTTAGAAAACAGAGCACGCAGTTCTATGCAGCCAGTTTGGGAGGACTGATAAAACGATGGGATAAGTGCATCAATGTTGGTGAAAATTATGTTGAGAAATAAAGGGAAATGTATGTATACAAATGAACTGGTTTCAAGTTATCATATTTAGTTATTTTTCTACAGCCATTTGTGACTTACTTATTGACTACCCCTTGTATTAACCCATACAATATTAGGCATTAGTTGAACTCCTGTTTTCCTAGACATCTGTTAGTAACCTCCTTCTGTTATGTTTACACTTTCTAACCCATATATCTATCATTGCACAGTAAACAACCTGGAATGGAACGAAGTGTGAGGTTATGGTAATCACCTAAAAATGTAATCCCTCTGTAATCACCTAAAAATCATCCTTTTGAAACTAATTTTGGGAGTAAATTTTTTATCATTCAGGTCAGGCTTTAACTGACAATGTCCATCTTGTGTAACACAGAGATTACCTGAAGAGTCTTATAAAAATACTCGAATGGAATAAGATTTGCAGAGTTTCAAATACTGGAGCCACTCTACGTGGAGTTTGGCAAATTTGGGGTGATTATCTTAGCCACCTCAAGTGGCAAATTGTATGCTAAGAGTTAAACAATGAACACAAGGAGAGTTGCAAGGTAAATAAAGAAATAAGCATTATGTAGAGAACAAACACACACAGAAATAAAAGCAGTATTTAGTGACTCTTACACGCTACAAAGACAAGAGTTAAGTTACAAATAAAATTAGTGGAACTGCAGTAAAGCCGTGGAAATGTAAACAAAATAAAATAACATGAAGTAATGCAACTTTACAGAACACAATTACGGAGAATAAAGAACGCTGTGGTGACAAGCCTTCATCAGCAAACCAATACATCAAAACATAACATATAAACACAACATATAAACACAACATATAAACACAAGGAAGACACTGCAATGACTACATTTTTTTTTAATGTTGCATATTCCTTGCAGGATATTGCAGTCAACACCAGCATTTTTCAGCTGCTGTTGATGTACTAGGCAATTTTTTACGTTCGGTAGTTTGCCATTGCTTTCTGAACGACCGGCTCCCATACCAACACGTTATAACACTACGCGACATGATCTGCTGCACAAATCGGTCGTGGCTGCGTTTAGAATACCTGGTAAGCGGCTCACAAACCGCGTTCGCAAGCCTTTGGCCATGGAGATATGGCAGAATACCCAAATGAAAAAAATGGAAAGATGGAAACAATGAGAACTCTTCTTCCATGGACCATGACTTCTATCATTAGTCTCTCCAAGTTACAGTGCTTAATGGTCAAATATATTTAATATGGTAAAAATATCCCAGTTTCAGAGACATGACACTGTTTACGAGACAGATTTCTTTGATGCCCAGTTCTTGTTAAATTTAAACATTTTTATTACTGTCCGTCTATGATACTCTAAGAACATTTTCGTAACATGTGAGCTCAAAAGCACCAACTTATTACAGAATAAATGAGCAGCTGATTATAAATAATTTGCAAGCAAAACAGCAAGAGCTGATTATTGTATACTTTGAAAGAAAACTATTTGCCTCCCATTAGTGAAATCAATATTGGTAATGTGTTAAATGAGTATACAACAGGGTGGGTGCGTGGGTGGGTGGGGGTGTGTGTGTGTGTGTTTGTGTGTGTGTGCATGTGTGTGCGTGTGTGTTTGTGTATATATCCTGCACACATCTGTATGGAAGCAAGCACATACAATCTCTCTCTCTCACTGGCAGCTAGATGAAACCTCATGACCACAAGAAAAATAGCAGGAATATATAATTATTAAAATGGACTAATCAAAAATAGTAATGGAACAATTCTTACAAACATTAAAGATTAAATGAACAGATGGGCTGAATACTTAAGAGTAACTTCTAAATATACCAGTTCCAAATCCCCTTCCCCCCATCACTACTCCAAACATCAGCTTGCAGATATGGGGATCATTAACTTGATTTTTTTTTTTTTTGCACATCCCTTACAGGACGTTGCAGTCAACATCAGCATTTTTCAGCTGCTGTTGATGTACTAGGCAAGATTACACTCAGTAGTTTGCCATTGCTTTCTGAGCAACCGGCTCAAATACCTTGTAAGTTACCAACACGGCGAGAACCACTACCGATTCTCGCGCAGGTTACGTTACTCATGAGAATACCGGATTACGGAGAAAGACGTTAACCCCTAGGCCAGGGAGGCCGTCTAAACTTAATACAGGCAATATATAAATATGTCAAATGTAGGGTTCTTAATGAGAGGGAAACAAACAGACACGTTTCATGAGAGAGAAACAAGACAAATTTGAAAAAAGAACAGGTGTACAAAAGGGATGCCATTTGTCATCTGTATTATTCTTGCTGATGATAGACTGGATTACAAAGAAAGAAAGAATACTACCCCCAGAAATTGAATTAAATGGACTCTAACAGAGCTAGCTTACTAAGGATCTGGATGTCGCTGATGACAATACCCTCCTGTCCCACACACAAAATTAGATGCAAGATAAGTTAACCACATCTTGCAGGAGTTCACAACAACTGGGTCTAATAATTCATAGGAGATAAAAATAATGAGAACAAACCAAGCACATGATAACGCATCTTGCTTGGTGAAACCTCACTTCTAGTAGTTGAATCATACACCTGTACGAGTAGTATTGTTTACAATGTAGAGAGGTCAGAGATATTAAAATAAGAATACAAAAGGAAGGAGGAGAAAAGAACCACAAAATAGCTTATGCACTTATGTAAATTCTGATTGTATAAACAAGAACTTTATGTTAAGCAACATCATAAATAATAGCATAGCAATAAGTTTACCACACACAAAAAAGATTATGCTTGAGGCGATTAAATAGAAAAGATGATGATTGCGGCATAGGGCCTTACAATTTAAGTCAAATTATGAACTGGTATATACAGTATATGTAATTTTTTTTTTTATTTTTGTGCCAATATCTTATAAGGAGTTTGTTTGTTAAAATCATGTTAACATTTACATTCATTTGTGTCAGTTTTGTTGGCTTGCTGATGTGATCAGACAATTTTGTACACTGCAAGATAACAACAAACATACATGTATCCCATATATCAACAGCAAAACCCATTACATCACTACAACACTCATGCTACACATTGAAATATAGGTCACCTGTTCATAAGAAACCAGTTTTGCATTTTCTGGGGTGTGGAACTGCCTGGGGTATAGTTGTGGATGTCAATCATTTTGGGCAGAAAATGCTTTATCACTTCTGCTACAAGAACTGAAAACAATTGTTTTAAAGATTTTATCAAATTTCAAAGTTTGCAAAGACAATGTTAGGGATAATTTTAATATTAAGAGGAACTTTGAGGCAATAAAAAATTGTAATTAAAAAAGGTGAAAGGTTAAGGACTTCATTGCATCAGGTTTTACCGTATGTGGCTTGGTCTCTCTCTGCAAAACAGCAAGCCACTTGCCCAGATCATCACACACAAAAAGAATTCCATAGTTCCAGCAGCAACCCTTATGGGCCTCCAGAAATCTATTTGAATCACAAAGTCTAAAAACAAACCCAAGACTTTCAGAGCACAAGGCAGACTGCTTGATCATTACACCAGTGGTTGATGATAATAGTACAGAAAAGAAATTACTGGACACAATGGGCAACAGAAAAGGAAGATTACTGTTAAATGCTAGTATTATTGGCTAGCAAGGCAAAGAGAGGCAACTACTTGGTAGTTATGGACTAAATAAATGTTTTTTTTCCCTTCCCACCACCTCCTAATCATTTATCCTTTAAGGTGATTGCTTGATTTGTAAAGTTTAATAAAATGATGATGGAATAGAGTCATAATATACAACTACACTTTAAAAGCAAACAAATGAGTCACATCCTGCAGTGTTTGGATTAATTGTGTACCATTCATGAGATTGCACTAATGACATTGAAATATTTAAACCAAAAAATAAAAAAGCTGGAACTTAGGTAATAACTGACAAACTAAGTTCAGATAGCGGTAAAACTCTAGAATGATATGTCAACTAGAAGTAGGAAAACAGTTTAGCAATATATTTGTGGCACAAGTACTTGTAGCATCACTAAAACAGCACTCTCAGAGTGAAAAATTACACAAATTATTGAAATTATCCAAATGAAGCACAGAAACTCCAATTAGCATGTCTACCCAAAGAACATTTTCTTAGGCTATGACTGAAATACAACTCAGGTACTAAATAAACATACTTTTCATCTCTTGTTTTCCAAATATTAGCTAACACATTTAGAAAACAGCATATGTTTTTGCTATCTGATTTAAAATTGTTTACATTTCCTTTTTACAACCTGGTCCTCACATATAAAATAAAATAAAAATATAAAAATAATATATAAAATAGCAAACACGAATATGATTGAGAATTTCTCATACTTATTTTTTAATATATGTTTATAGAACACAATATAGACTGCACTAATTGATTTAGATGAAATGACATTACATTAATAATAATGTGATATGTAAAATCATATTACATATACGTCTAACCCTAAGTATGTAATTTTAAAACACACATTTACATATTATAATTGTTACTTGTTACATTAAGAGATTAGATGAACTAAGAAAATACAAATGGAGTTATATACAAAGAAAGTAATAATAATAAAACACTCATTCTGAAAATAAATAAATCCAGAAAAAGTGCCCTTTAAATTGACGTTTTTATTTCATGTTGATCAATTTACATAGGTTACTTTAATTTTTTAGAGCACAGACACATATTTTGAGTTCTGAAATGTAAATAATGGGGAATGTTAATTTATGAAATATATACAGTAAGCATATAAATAGAAAGATGTATTATATGAAAGCAGATAGCTGTGAGTACGTGTTCAGCCTCTTGTACCTGTTCAGCTGTCTCCAATTGTCAAGTTTCATATTTGCTGAGGCAGCAGGGGTGTAGTTATGTAAGGAAACAATATGTGGCAGGAAGTGCTTAACCAACTCTGCAATCATAACTGGGAAAAGTAGCAAACATGCTGTTTCATGGTGTGTTTTATTTATCAAGATGAAAATTTTTTTTACTGTGTTTACTGAATGTGAATACTTTGACAAGTTGTTCTTCTTAAAATACTATGAGCATGTTAAATATCACAGTGGTTTACAGAGAACAGTAATAGATGTTCACAACAATGTTTTTTCCGTAGTGAATTTGAATAACAAAGGCACAGCAATTTATTGCCTGGTATATTTTGTTGCATCTCATCAGGTACGTCAGCTTGAAGGATTCATCTAATTACTTTAATTTATGTTATATGATTTCTGCAGTTTTTATCTGATGAGATGTGATTAAATATATCAAGTCATCGATGTCTTGAATTCTGGAAGATGAGATGGGAGGGATCAAGATGATTGTAGACGCATAAATCTTGAATATGACAATAAATCAGGAGGACTGGCACAGAATCAAATATCTTTTCAAATGGGCTGCGGTAAGAATGACTTTCAGCAAAAGATATGCTACATGATTATTGCATCAGTCTTCTTCTTCTTTCGTTTGCTTGAAATTTGTCTATATCTGCATTGTTGTCGCTTGAATGAATTTCACTGTCTGTTTTAGATCACTCAGTGGTTCATAGAGTTATTCTTCCACTGTTGTTTCTCTAGGCCAAAAGGATTATTCTTGTTAATTTTATTCTTATAGCCATTGCTACAAAGTTGTCTACTCTTGGCAGCCTACAACAATTTTTATGAACATGATGATTTGTTTTGTTAGTCCAGGGACCCAATTAGTGATAAGGTCAGAGTTAGAAAAAAAATAATCATAAGTCAGTAGTCAACCCCCTTTTTTTCAGTTGCCAGCTTATGTATTTATAGCAAACATGAGCTAAGAATATGATTGGAAATTCAAGCACCAGGTAGAAATTTTCAGCCGTCATGGTGGCTGAATTTTTTTTCCTCTGAATATGGTGATTGATGCAATTAGTTTGTCTCGATGGTTATATAAATAGGGCATTTGATGAGAACACAATTGTTCGTTTTTCTTAAGAATGAAAGTGATATTTCATGCAGCACATGTTGAAGTCCGACACTGTTTCAATAGATATTTATTCTGGTTAGCCCTTGTGTGCTGTCTACCAAGAAAAGATCTTGCATTTAAAAAAAAAAAAAACTAATTAGAAATAGGTACATGGAATGTGAGAACTATAAAGAAAAAGAAACAACACATACTTATAAGTGGGGCAGAAACACTTAAAGTTAAAATTCTGGGAATCTTTGAGCATAGATGGAGAGGACAATAACATTTTAATACAAACTGGAGAAATGTTTGTATATTCTGGTGGAGAAAAAAGGGAGCAAATGGAGTAGCAGTATACTTGAAGACATTTATGCCATGCACAATCCTTCTCATTATATAAACAAAGAACAATATTTATCTTTATTAGCAGTGTATAATTTTCTACTGTCATTAGTCTCTTCCTGGCAACCGTTGCTAGTTACTCTGGCCATCCAACATATTAAAGGTATCTCAGAAGCCACATAACAAGATTTCCGCTGCTCCCAAGCCCTTCCTAGTCTATTTATTCACATTTCATGATTCACTACCATCCAAAACAGGTTCAATAATAACATTTTAGTACTATATTTCTTACATTTAAATAAAGTGATTTATTGCATCTTATGAAATGCAGCTTTTAGTTGGCCTATTCTGCTCTTAATCTCTGTTATGCATCTTCCATTTGATTTTACGATTGTTCCCAAATATTTGAATTTATTTATTTGGTTAAGCATTTCTCTTTCTATTGTGATACCACATTTTAGTATTATTTTTTTCTTTGACATGATCATTGTTTCCGTTTCCTTGGATTTCAAAGAAAGTCCCTTATTTGCACTCTGTATTACAACAATTCCTAAACTTTGTTGCAGATTTTTTGCATTCGTATTTGTATCTATCATTATTGTAACATCTGCACTCCATCTCATATTCCTGGTCCATCTATTATTTCTTTCTCTTTATTATTTAACTATAGAGAAAGAGAAGAGATTTGATGATCCAATGTATCCTTGTCTTACTCCTTACTTTATATATTCATATTTGACCACATATTTCCCTTTTAATTAATGCAACTTGTTTCCAGTAAACACATTGTTTATTATGATGAAATCTTTGCCATCAGTTTTAATATCCTCCATCATTTTGATCATTTCATCATATTTCATGCATCAAATCATTGGTGTAATCTATATAGCATAAGTAAATGTCTTTTTGTTTCTCAGTTTATTTCTATATTAGTGTTCAGAATGTATTATTTTATTATGTATTCTTTTCCATTCCATTCTTCTATATATTCCTTTATACCTCACTGGGCCAAAGGCTATCAACCAACTTAGTCCAAGCCATTTTATCATACATCCATACTGCTCTATTTGCCATTTTTATTGTCTAATTTGTTCACATTATAATTCTGAGTACAAGTTTGGAGAACAAAGCAGATAACAAATGTGACCCATAAGTAAAGAGTATCAGTGACCATATGTGTTATATGTTTCTCACCAGAAAAGGAGTAGTCTATTAACTTCATATGATATCTAACTCTGTAGTAAATACCTGGATGGTTTGGCCACGTTGTATGGTTGAGACAAGAACACTGAGCTGATCTATGACTCTGGTGATCAAGTGAGATGTCGAAACATGACCGCCCATGCTTACCGGCATGGCACATGATGATGATGAACTATGTAGTATGCACCTAATGAGATGCAGCAAAGTATGCCAGGCAACAGAATTTGCAACCTAATGTTTGTGGTTTCTTTGATTAAATTCACAAAGGGAATACGTTGCTTTGAACATGCATGACAGTTTTTCTGTTAAAACCTCACTGTTAATTAACTGCATATCCTTTACAGTCAACTCCAGCATTTTTTGGCTGTTCATGATTCCTGGGGAAGTTTACATTCAGTAGTTTGCCATTGCTTTCTGAATGACCGGCACCTGTACCATTTCATAAAAGACCAATGTAAGGCGGTCTGCTGCCAAATCGCCAAGAGCAGTGTTTCAAATACAGGTATGCAGGTTTACGAGCTGCGTCTGTAACCCCTTCTCCATGGAGCTGGTATGTTGCTACAATTGCATGTTGTAATTTACCTTTGGTCTCATGCATCTCACAATGTTTTCTTCCATAGAACAACATGGAACTAGTGCTACGTGTCGGTTGCAGGGATGTGTTAGATGTGTATCTAACCAGAATGTAATGAAAAGGGTTGTAGTTTGCATCCATAAATTTTGAAATATGCTGAAGAAGATGGAGCATTACTCCAAGACTGCCCAAGATACAATCTATCTAGGCAAACCTTCTGGCCTAGAGAAACAACAGTGGAAGATAAACTCTATGGACCAATGAGAGAACAAAGCAAGAGAATTAAATTCATACAAGAATCAACATGGCAGTTATAGACAGATTTCAAGCAAATGAAAGAACTTATGAGCATGTCCCCAGTGCAGTGACGTCACTTCTGTTAACCAATAACCGGCAGTGCTGTTCTTATATTTTCTTTAAGAAGAAAAATTGTGTGTAAACTATCTACATAATGAAGGTCTGTTTAATGCATTCATCTTTGTCTTGGTTTTCTCCCTGCTAGAATATCATCATTTATGTTTTTTTCAATATCCCGTTCAATCTTCCTGGGTTATAATTGGGATATATGTTAGTCATTATCCATTATTCATCATTCTTTTTACATATATAGTCATAGTTTTTCATAAGATATTGTTTTTCAACATATGTTATATTAATGTATAATGTATGCATATTGTAATTCTGTTAATCACATAGTTGTGAATGTTTATACTGATTATCAAATATTATACATAGTTAAGAATTCATTGTGTATGGAACATGCATGAGGAACGATGAAAATAACAAGGCGAGGTTGTAGGTGTGGGGTCAGGGTAAGGCAGATGTGGGGCCAGGGAGATTAATTAGAATCTCCAGCTAATGGGGGAGCCTCAACACAGTGGGTTGGTAGAGCACATACATATCAAGGGTAAATCACCAGTGAGAAGCAGAAATGTGCTAGAAGATGGATAAACAAAGGAAAACCCAGAAAGGTAATGTTCATGGGAATCTGTAATTGGGGTCAATGGTGAAATAGAGTCTCATGGGAGGTCCCAAGGAGGCCCAATAAAGAGAAGAAGTGATGGCCCCAGAGATTGGAGTGTTGGGTAAGTTAGGGGGACTTAGCCCAACAACTGAGTATCAGGTAAATTAGGGGAACTTGGCCGAGAGAATAAACCGTTAGGAGTACTTATAGTCGGGCAAATGGAGAGTCCAGCGTAACTGTCTATTTGCACTATGTTAAGAAGGTCTGTAGAAGGCAGTGTTATTTTAAGGATTAATGCCTGAAAAGATGTATACAGTTCAACAAAACTATAATTAAAACTATGTTGTGTGCAAACCAGTGTTCTCTATTGACCACAAGTAGTTGTGGTTCAGTAGTCCAGTTCATTAGTGTGTGCGTGTGTGTGTATATATATATATATATATATATAAACTTGCAGCAGTTATCTTCCCCTTAGTTGGAAAACATTGGCAGTTTTAATCTCCCTTAGCATCTGTGGCACCAACAGTTGTGTGAGTGGGTAGGTCACACTTTTCCAAAGGGTCAAAATCGTAATTTCCTCTTTGTTCATATTAAATGATAAACTGACACACAAACAATATCTGGCTTAGAACTGACCTACAGATTTGAATAAGATACCGCTGGATTAGTTTTTTCAAGAGATATCCAACTATCATCACCATCAAGTGCCATGCCGACTGGCGTAGGCGTTCATGATTCTCCACAGATCTCGGTCTTTGGTTTTTCTGGATCAACTCTGCCATTGATATTCCTCCATGCCACCGTCGCAATCCATCCAGCATCATTTCTCGTGGTCTGCCACTGCCTCTCTTCCCCTCGATCTTTCAAGTTGTCACGATATTCTCCAATGCCTCTCTTCTCATCACATGACCAAAAAAGCTGTTTGTCTCTTTCTTATTGTTGTATATAATGTTCTAGGTTCATTAGCCTCTTCCAGGCATTCATTGTTAGTTACTTTGGCAGTCCAAGGAATTTGTAACATTTGTCTAAGGAACCACATCTCTGTTGCTTCCAATCTTTTCCTAATTTGTTCATTTACATTCCAAGATTCACAGCCATACAGCAAAACAGGTTCTATACAGCATTTCAGCACTCTCTTTCTTACATTCAATGATAGTGACTTACTGCATAAGATATTCTTCATTTTCTGAAATGCAGCCTTTGCTTGCCCTATTCTGCTCTTAATCAATGTTGTGCATCTTCCATCCGAGGTTATAAATGTCCCTAGATATTTAAAACTATCCACTTGTTGAAGAATTTTCCCTTCTACCTCTGTTTCACATTTGGGTGTCACATGTTTCTTTGATATCACCACTGTTACTGTTTTCTTGATATTCAAGGAGAGTCCTTTCTTTGCACTCTCTGTTACTACAATGTCCAACAATTGTTGTAGATCCGTTGCATTATCCGCTATCAAACTGTGTCATCTGCATAGCATATATTATTTATATTATAGCCTGCAAATATTATTCCTGGCTATGCAGGTTATCCAACTATACAGGTTATCCAACTATGCAGGTTATCCAACTATACAGGTTATCCAACTATGCAGGTTACCCAACTATGCAGGTTATCCAACTATGCAGGTTACATAATTAAACAGAAATTTAGAAAATGTTACTAAAATAGCTAGATTGTCTATAATATCATATAATATATAGTTTTTGAATTTGTATTGTATGCTGATACTTATAGTCATTCATTCATTGGCACCTTGCCGTCTAGACAAACAATAGTTTGTGCTTTAAAAAGGCATAATAACTTTTACCTATGGCGGTAGCGAATGTGACTAATAAGGCCAATTCGCGCTGTTAATGTTCGTTCAGTGGGTGCATGTGAACACTTGGTCATTTCCACCATCACGCTCAGTGTGTGACTTATCTGCAATAATTTTCTCCTTTGTCTTTATTCCATTTCTGATTTTTGCCCTCCATGCAACACGTTCAGCGGTGACTTGCTCCCAATGTTCATTATCAATGCCTGTATCAATTATGTCCTGCTTACACACATCTTTGTATTGTAGTAGAGGCCGACCCTGAGATCTCTTACCCATCTGTAATTCACCAAAAAAGATATCCTTTGGTATTCTACCATCATCCATCCTCCTAAGATGTCCTATCCATCTAAGTCTACGAAGACTGAGCATGGAATAAACAGTCACACAACCTGGTCTTTCAAATACTTAAGTATTTGTGATTTTGTCTTGCCACTTAATACCAAGAATTCTTTCAGACACCGCATATGAAAGCTGTTTAAACGTTTCTCTTGGTGTAAGTTGTCCAGGCTTCACTGCCATAAGAAGACACAGGCTTGATAGACAAGGACGTTTGTTTTGGCAGTAAGCTTTCTGTTCCTAGCCAGGAAAATATCAAGCCACCTAGAGAGGCAAGGTGTTTTCCCACCTACCCTGGGTGGGTACCGTCCAAAAAGATAAACCTGGACCAATGCAGCAGCTTTTGCCCATGATGTCTATGAAGGTTTCCACTCAGGCATTGAAACCTTTGCTGCAGCGATTGATCTTGAGGACGCGTACAACAGAGTACCATTGGATTTTTTAATGCTTCAGCTTCTTGAACTCAACGTAAGTCCATTCCTCCTTAGTTGGATCGCTGCAGCCCTCTTCCAATGGAAAGTAGTTTTTAGATGTGGCAGTTGGACTTCGGAACCAACAACAATATATCCTGGCCTACCACAGGGATCACCATTATCTCTGGTACTGTTCAACGCCTACACAGTTAGAATCACCAGTGAGCAGATCACTGGACCTGGCAGGACATTGTCATATGCCGATGATGTTTTAGTGTATCGTCAGGGTAAGGATAAAGAGCAGGTTGCTGTGGAACTACAAACCGAACTCAATCGCATAAGTACTTGGTGTGATGAAGCTGGGGCAATGGTCAACCCAACAAAGGCAACAGTGACTTGGTTCTCGTTGAATAATCATATTGTCAACACTCCAACACTAACTGTAAAGCTGTGTTCAGAGACGGTGGAAAGAACGCAGGCAATGAATTACCTGGGGATACAGTTTGATCGAAGCCTTGCTTATAATGAGCACATAGACCAGGTGATAACAAAGGCCAAGCGGGGTTTGGCTGCGATGCAGGTGATGGCGGCAGCAAACTGTGAGCAGCGCCATCTATGTCTTCTGTACGAGGGGCTGGTCATGTCTGTTTTTGAGTATGCAATGGCAATCCTGACTCTCAGCCATAAGCAGATAGAAAGGATGGAAAGGATACAGAATGAAGCTATGTGCATTATTCTTGGATGTACAAGAGATACAGCATGCAGGGCGATGCACTACCTTCTTGATTTTCCAACCGTTGAAGAGAGAATACAAGTTTGCAGAGCACGCGCCTACCTCAGAGTTAACGCAAACACACAACATCCACTGCATAGTGAAATTAGGAAGGTGAAGGGCAGCAGGTTAAAAAGAGGACGGTCATGGATGGGTCAGGCTGAAGACATACTTCAACAGGTGTGTTCACTTGAGGACTTAGAACCTGGCGCGAGGAGTGGGTACAAGTGCCAACAGATTTCTGCACATCCGTTTCAGTTTGCATCCAACTAGATAGAAAATGCAGACAAGAAAATCCGGCTGCTGTGGAGGCTGAAGTACAAGCGTTGATTTTCGAGAATTCGCTAGATGGTGATGCTGTCATCTGCACAGATGGGTCGGTCGTCCGACATGTGAGAAGCTCATGGGCTTTTACGGCTCGGGCCGGAGGGAAAATTGTGAAGGAGGACTCTGGTGCTTTCACTTAAACCACAAGTAGCCTGACTATGGAAGTCATGGCAGTAAGTAAAGCAATAACATGGCTCGAGACACAGACATTCACTAGGGCATGTTTCCTTAGCGACTCAATGAATATGATCAAGAGGATAGAGGAGGGGTCGATCCGAAGAGAATGGCTGCTGTCTCTGCTCTGAAGCGGTCTTAGCTGGCAAAGATTAGTTTCATCTTCGTGCCAGGGCATGCGGGAGTACAAGGAAATGAGCAGGCTGACAAGCTCGCAGGTGAGGCTACGGTGGAGGGTGGACGCGCCATGGACCAGGCTGACATTCTGAATGCTCTACGAGAAGTAAGACTTTTGCGAGAACCAAGTGATGACTGTGAATCTACAACCATGGCCAGATTGCGAGAACAGCAAATTAAAAGAGAGGTGGCCAAACAAGAACACTACGCAGGAAGCCAAAGAAGATTCATAAACCAACACAGAACTGGTGTCGTTAGCAGCTACACGCTGCGGGATTTGCTGAGGAGGGGATACGAGCACTTATAGACTGAATGGTTCGATGTGCAATGAGGAGGATCTTTCGACTAACTAACTAACTAGCTTTCTGTTCTCCCACACTCTTTTTCTTAACCTGTTCATTGTTGTTGCTGCCTTATCAATCTGGATGTTGATTTCCTGATCTAGGGATAATTTGCTATTACCACTGATTCTAGATATGTAAAATAAAATGGTCTACCATCTCTAGTTCGGTGTCGTATGATACTGAAAAGTAAAAGTGATTGTCAAATAAATACCATATTGTATGTGTTCTATATTTGCTGCCAGTTTGTTTTCTGTGCTGCCAGTATTATTGTGGGGTATTATTATTACTGTCAGCTAACAACACCAATTTAATATTCGCGGTCTTTCTGTGTAATCTACAAACTCATTAAAAATGAAAACAAATGACATTAATCATTTATTCATTTGATTTACCTCCGTCTGAAAAATCTCGCGCAATATTACGTTTGGGACGAGACAGGGGTATTTTATCAACCCATGAATAGAGTTCTTCAAGCTCGGATTCGTCCATTTGTTCTAGATCATCCATATTCTTGACGACCAGGGACATGTTGTGGCAGTGGTGTTGAGATTTTGTGGAGAGAGAGAAAGCCAACAAAACACTACAGGTGCAGGAAGTTTACATTGTTGTCCTCGATACCGTCTTCCCAGAATGCTTTTTAACATACACAAGTTAGCTCCCTTGAATAGGGTTATTTAAAAGCCATCAATCAATATGGTGCCGTCTCCACAACTAAAGTTGGCTGCAATGGATCTCCAACACTGTCTCTCGCCCTTACTGTATATTCTGTCAGATTGATGTTCGCCCATCTCTTGATGTTATCTTCCCACTTATATCGTTGTCTGCCTCTTGCTCTCAACCTTGCTCTCCAGTATGGTTTTAATACTAACGAGTATTAATAGTATTATGTCTTTTTGTTGACTTTTTTTTTTTAATTTCTTTATGTAGCCGTCTCCGTGGCCAAAGGCTTTCGAACGCGGTTCGTGAACCGCTTACCAGGCGTTCGAAACGCAGCCGCTACCGATTTGTGCAGCAGACCGTGTCGCGTTGTGTTATAACGTAGCCGGTCGTTCAGAAATCAATGGCAAACTGCTGAACGTAAAATTTATCTAGTACATCAACAACAGCTGGAAAAATTCTGGTGTTGACTGCAACGTCCTGCAAGGGATATGCAACATTTTTTTAAAAAATGCCTTTTAATGTGGCGGAAATATTTCACTTGCCTCTTTTGCAATTTTTTTCATCGACTCTCTTTTCATTTTCAGTGTTTCGAGAACTTCTGTATTTGATTGTTTGTTCCCCCCCCCCCCCCATGAAATACGACATATTTGTCTGTATATCTACATCTCCAGGGCCTCTATCCGACTTTCTAGTTGCTTGTTCACTGTCCAGGCTTCCGCGAAATACAGTACAGTAGTGTTGAATATACGTAACATATGACAATTCTCGTTTTTAATTTTTATTTTTAATCTCTGTAGATGTTAATACTGATTTTATGCTGCTGAAAGCATTTTTGGCCATTGCTATTTTCTTTTTGATTTCTATTTCATTTCTGCCATCATCTGTTATTACATGTCCAAGATAGGAGACACTTGTTACTTGTTCTAGTTAAGTATCTCCCCGTTTACTGTGATGTTAGTTGATGGTGATTCCTTTCCACTGCTAATTATCATAGTTTTTTGGTTTTTTTTATGCTAATATCTAAGCTGCATTCTGCACCATGTCTGTTTATTTGCTCCACTAGGGTTTGTAACTCTTGCTCGCTTTCTGCTAGTAACACTGTATCGCCAGCATACCTAAGATTGTTTAGGATTCTTCCATTGATGTTAATTCCAGGCAGTTCAGTTTGTTTTTTTTCTATTTTTTTTAAATTTTTCTGTGTATAGGTTGAATAGGCTTGGGAACAACACACATCCCTGCTGTACTCCTCTTTTTATCTCTATGGGCGACGAATAATTATTTCCACATCTAATAGACGTCACTTATTCCCAGTACAAGTTACTAATACTAATAATATTAGTAATATTATAAAATAAGTCTGATGTCCTTTCCGTCTACTCCAATCCTATATCTTGGAGACATGTAATTAGTCGTTCATGTTGTACTATATTTCTTGTAGTCTATAAAACAAACATATATATTTTTCTGAACTTCTATATATGTTTCAATTAACATCTTCAAACAAATTATTGCTTCGCTACTGCCGCTGTTTTTGCGCTGTTTTAAAAGCGATATACAGTAATCAGTATAAATATGCATTGGTGAAGGAAGGAATGGAGGATGGTGAAAAAGACAATCCCGGCCAGGCACGCATCAGCAGAAGCAGTCATACGCGCAAAAGAACCAGAATAATTGATACCTCACTATGAACCACCACAACTATAACAAACGCCATTTAGGTTGGTTGAACGAGGTGGAAAGTTCTTTATTTTTACAAATCGGAACCGTCTAAAGGATAAGAGAGATTGCTCTTAAACTTCTGGTGCGCTGATGGCGAGGCTGGGCGTTCATTCCCTACATCAACACACTCACAAAAACTGGTCTTAAACGTTGACTTCTCAAAAAGCAATGACAAACAACTGAACGTAAAATTATCTAGGCAGTCAACATAGGGTTGTTGGCAACGTCCTACAAAACATATGTAATATTAAAAATAAATATATGTGTATAAATCCAAGCAGCACATTAACTCTTGCATGTTTAAATGGATCAGCAAAAACTTCAACATTCAGTGCAGGTAGAGGGATTCTCCTGAATCTAAAAATGGAACAAAGAAGTCACACGGAGTAGCTATTGGAAAGTTCTCAAGTAACTTCAGAGCAGAAAGTCTGTTGACGGAGCAAAATAAAGAGTAGAAAAACAAATCGCCCTCTTTACGAATGCCAAGTCAGTTCCGGAGATGTTTGTTGTTGTTGTTTGTCCATCAAGAATGACGATGACCATTCACTTCAACCAGTGGTGTTGAAAGTATGGAGCCGTGAGTTCTAAGATGGCTGATAAGGCCTATTTTGGCTCGAAATGTTCTTTGACAATGTGGACAAAGAATGCTTGACGTTTCTGGAGGAGGATTTCCAGCAGTGGTTTTTCTGCCCTGCCTTTTCTTCACAGCTCGTGCAATCCTGGTTGCCTCACATATGACTGCACCCTTGCGTAATGATGCACGCCACGAATTTCTGTCGCCGGCTCCCAGGTGTCATTATGAATTCCAAAAGCATTCAGTAAGATTTTCAGAGTGTCTTTAAAGCGTTTCCTCTGGCCGTCTTGGGAGCGTTTACCACATCGCAACTCGCCGTAAAAAAATTCGTTTCAGGAGCCTGTGATCTGGCATGCGAGTTAAGTGACCAGCCCAGCGAATCTGATTCTTCATTAGTAGAGTGTGGATACTGGGCATAGGTGCTCTTTCTAGAACTTCAGTGTCTGGGATCTTGTCTTGCCATTTAATCTTTAATAGCGTCCTAAGGCAGACTGTGTGGAAGTGGTTTAATTTCCTAGTGTGTCGCTGATAAACAGTCCAGGTTTCACAAGCATATATAGCAGTGTAGATAATACATCTGCTTTGTAGACTTTCAGCTTTGTTTGTAGGCTTATTCCATTTCTGTCGCATACATTCTTGTACAGTCTGCCAAAGGCCGCGCTGGCCTTGGAGATTCTTGCATTCACTTCGTCATCAATTGTGGCAGCTTGTGATACAGTGCTGCCAAGATAGGTGAATTTGTCCACAACACTTAGTCTATAATCATTCACTTTGATATTCGGCACAGTGTGATTATTCCCTGGAGCTGGCTGGTACATAACTACAGTCTTCTCCAAGTAGATATTGAGCCCAAAGTTGACATAGGCATGTGAGAAAGTTGAAACATTGTGTTGCATGTTTGCCTCTGAGTTGGCATATAGAGCGCAATCGTCAGCAAATAGTAGCTCTCTGACGGTGTCGCTGTTAATTTTGGTTTTAGCTTTCAGCCTTCTGAGATTGAATAACTTTCCATCCATGCGGTAGTTGATGTCTATTCCAATGTCGTTGTTCTCGAAGGCATTCGTCAAATAGCTGAAAACATCGGGATTCTCCGTGGCCAAGCCGTTAGACTCGGGCTCCGAAAGTTGTGGGTTCGATTCCGAGCCGCACCTTCGGTTCACGAGTTAAATTTGTCGGAGACTCCTGTGAGTCGTCGCTAAAGCTACGGAGTTCGTGCTTTGTGCGACGGTTTCCGCACTGAGGAAAGAGACCGAGCCATATGGGATAAAACCCGGTGCAATAAAGTCGACCCTGTCGACTTTTAAGCGACTTTAACTGAACACATGAGGCTGAAACTGAAAGTGTTGGTGCCAGGACACATCCTTGCACCACCCCATTGGTGACAAGAAAGGGAGATACGGAGTTCCGGAGATACTCATCATCTCATATAATAAGGTTCCTCGTGTACTTTGCGGTGTCGAGGTGAAGTATAAACAGCGGGAGAGTGCCCGCTTATGGGCTTCGTGTATCGATATTCCGATTTCCCATGGACTCTACTACTGCCACCGTTCATCGCTTACGTGGTCGGCCTCTTCCTGTGCTTCCATTTGGTCTATACATTATTGCTTGTTGTGGTTAATCTACTTGCATGGCCAATCCATTTTCTTGCTGCCCTCTTATAAAATCTAGCGCAGCTGTAACACCCCCCCCCCCCCACCCCCCCAACTTTAATCCTGATTTCTATATTGGAACTGGTAAAATAACAGCTAAACATTTGATGCAAGAGTGTCTGTCCAACATATGCAGAACAGAGACAAGTATTTTAGTTTATACCCGCTAAAACTTTATGGGGATATCAACAAGCTTAAGATGAGTGCTGTTTTCTTTGCATTTATTACATATTGACTTCTGAGCGAAGAAGAAGAAATACTGTGTAAAACGTCATCAGAGGATCACTAATCCGGCTGGTTGGTGTTTCCGGTTGAAAGTGAAAGCAAAACATTGGTTGTGTTTTGAAAAGAGAGAAGAACGGATCTCAGACGATATACAACAGAGACAAGCCAAGCATTGTGATTTGTCCCCAAGCATATTCACAGAACACTTTTGTTAAAATTTGAGATAAGCCTGTTTTTCAAAACTGCCGATGGTTATGCTATTTAGTAGCAAACTACTTAGCGAAAGAAGTCTGTGAAGAATGAATATATTGATATTTCGAATTTGGAGCCAACAGTCCAACAGCCATTGACTTTGAGTTTTGAGTTCGTTTGCTTTTTTTGATTTGAACGTCTTCTCTTCATCATTCGTTCTGAAGCTCAAGTGAAACCTGAAGTGAAGTTAGTTTACTACATACTACTAATATATACACTATTATAATATACATACTATTAATATTATTAATTCTCATACCACTAATTTAATACTAATACTAATATTTAATTATTTTCAAAGAAATTCACAGAAAAGTCATAACCTTAGGAGGCAAAAGAAACATGGCTTGAGAAAAATTCAGAGAAATTGAAAAACAACACAACAGTAAAAATGTGAAACTAATGCACAAAAGAATTCAGGAGCTTACTAATCAAAGAACACGTACTTCAGCAGGCTGCCTAAAGACAAAAGATGGAAGAGTCATAATAGAAAAAGATCAGATTTTACATGTATGGTCAGATTACGTGAAAAACCTTTATGACGATAACAGAGACGAACAGTATGATGTTCAGAATAATAATGAAGGACCAGCAATTTTGAAGATGGAGGTTCAGAATTCTCTTAACCATATGAAATCTGGTAAGACCCCCTGTCCAGACAGCGTCACAACAGAAATGATTAATGCTTTAGAAGAATATGGAATAGATAAAGTTACCAGTCTGCTTAATACAATATATGATACTGGAAATATACCTCATGAGTTATGTAATTCTGTATTTATTGCAATCCCAAAGAAATCAGGAGCCTTGGAATGTGATCAACATCAAACAATTAGTATAATGAATCACATCACAAAGATTTTGCTAAGAATTATCATGCAAAGAGTTAGGAGGTAAATACAACCTGAAATAGGAGAAGAACAATGTGGGTTTGTAGAAGGCAAGGGTACAGTAAATGCTGTGTATATACTGAGAACCATAATTGAACGTTCTATAGAAGTAAACAAAGATCTACACCTTTGCTTTGTTGACGACACAAAGGCTTTCAATAAAGTGAGACATGTCAACATGATAAGGATGCTTGAAGATCTACAAATTGATGGAAAAGACCTTAGACTTGTAAAAAACATATATTGGAAACAACAAGCTGCCATAAGAGTTGATAATGAAGTAAGCCAATATCAGCCTATTAAGAGAGGTGTGATACAGGGATGTGTAATGTCTCCAGATCTGTTTTCCCTGGACAGTGAAAATATTTTCAGAAATATTGAAGATATGGAAGGAATCAACATTGGGGGATGATGCATCAATAACATTAGATATGCAGATGATAGTCTTGATTGCAGACAATGAACAGGACCTGCAAAATTTAGTAGATGCGGTTGTTACACACAGTGAACAACTATGGTTAGAATTGTAAAAAGACACAGATTATGATCGTCACTAAGAAGAACGAAATACCACAATGTAATATACAAGTAAATGGGAATATTCTTCAACAAGTGAATAGGTACAATTATCTTGGAACAGTAATAACATCTGATGGGAGATGCCTTGAAGAGATTAGAAGAAGAATCGTGTCATAGTCTTGCTCGTATCTAGATAACTAAATGTCAACGACTCAACTGACAGGCCTCATCGGGTACTTCTCACACACCCATACAAGATAACTTGCAAGTCGTGTGGGAGGCAAAATGCATGGTCCATTTTATTGCCGTTGGCTCGCTTACAAGCGGTAAACAGTCGCTAATGCAATACACAATATACAGCCACAGAATTATCTAACACAAACTGCTAACCCTATGCTAGTTCTATCTATTAGTGAACACAAAACTCCTAACGCTATTCTAAACGATGTGAACGCCTCAAGTCCAGTCTCCCGTCTGCCTAACCTCTCTCCCGTGGTTACCCACCACGCGGGGTGACCTTCACCTTCGTGCGTGTTACCTCACATCGCACTCTGCTGGCAAACGTGGCCTGTTGAGTGTCTACTCAACTGTGCTATGGCTTCACGAGGTGTGGTACTATCGTGATTAGAGTGCTAACTCTCTGAACACCGCCTGCGTGTCTCATGAGGGAGTGGCTAACCCTCTCCTATTACCTCATCTCCCCCTGCCCTTGCCTCGGGCACCGTATCTCCTCCTGGTCTCTTCAGGGTTGACCGCTCTCCCTGGCGGAGGGGATGCGGTCGAGTCTTTGACACACACCCACCCCTCTTGTGTTGCGTCATCAACTTTCACTCATTGGTTGTGACGCAAGAGGTTCCTAAACAAAAAATTAGTGTCTCTAATTTTTGTCAAAGACTCTAGATAACCTGGCTTTGGGCATTCCAATAGACTATTAATAACTATTGTCACAATGTAGCAAAGCCTTACTTGGCTACTGGCAATCGCCACAAACTTGACTGGTTGGCGTGAGCCCCTTCTCACATGCTATATTATATTTATCAGAGGTATGTCTGAACCGGACCGTTGTCTTATAAGACCTGCCCTCACATAGTAAATTAACTTACTACCCATACAAAGTTGACTTTCTTAGGGTCAACACATGAATTATTTCATGTCCCCCATATAATATTTAACAACCATTCTACAAGAGTGTGTGCGACAGGCTTTACCTCCTTCGCTTCCGCGCGTAAGACTTTATTTCACTGTTAATTTAGTTCTTCGTTGTCTATTATGTCCCCTGGCCCCATAGTTATCTGTCTTTGATTTACAAATAGTGTATGCAATTTATATGTTTGTTTTTCTGTTTGTTTGTGTGTTTGGATGTAATAAATCTACTAATCTAATTTCTATCCTCTATTTATAAATTCTATGTGTATGTATGTTAGTTTTTTGAGTGTCATAATTTGGTTCAATGTGGCCACAAACAGGTGTATAACACTAATTCGTGACTACATTCACTTGTTATGAAACCCAAAATACTGTAATCTAAGTTCTAAACTATATTACAGACAACACATTCACACTAACACAATTTCACTAACGAAAACTTTACATTCTAACATACCATTCTAATTCTATAACTAAGTATTTAATGTGTTACCTAAATTTATTAAATTTGTTATGTTAATTATATGATATGATTATATTACTTCTTATTTTTTCCTAATCTAAGTGATGTAATCTAACTATTTAAATGCAATTGTTGTGATGTGAGTTATGTACCTTAATTAAATGGATTATGTGACCACAATTTATGTACTTTTCTAAATACTATGCTAAATAATGTTTTTAAATGCACAAAGGAATTATATGAGTGATGTTCTTAATCTAACTGGTGTAAATGCTGTATGTTACCTTATCTACTCTTTTTAATCTATTATGATGTAAAATGATGATACTAATAAATGGTAATATTTGAAAGATGGTATGGTTTCATTAAGATGGAATAAACTAACTACAATGAAACTAAGTGAAATATAACAATCTAAATGGTACTATTCATATCATAAATTTAATTTAACTTGTAATAAACTATTCTTATGTCTAAACTAATATTCTAATCTAATTTTAATGGGTTAATTACTGTACTAACTACATTATTAAAATAAATGAGAACTGTTATAGTTCCTAACCTACATCTAATTTATCACTATCTTAAAATATTATATTACATATCACAATAAGTTTATATACATAGTATTTGGTTTACACAGGTTAGTAGTTGCCTTCATGTATGTGCAATGGTTGTATAGGCATAATATAACCACACACTTTGCCTGGGTATCTGAAATACATTACACAGTCATCTTAATGTTCTCTCGGTAGTGCACGTGTAGAGTTCGCTGGTTTTGTAGCTCTGTCTTTTCGTGTCTGTAATTAAGCACTGTTCTGACACTGTTTTCTGCGGTTCATATATATGATACACCGGAATGGAGCTTAGTTGGAAATGAGCTGTCCTAGTTCACACGGTGGTATCTAAGTATAGCAGCACAGTTCTTAATCTGATGTCCACGGACACATGATAGTTCATTGTTTTGGTACATGACTACACCAACAATGTGGATATGTATGTAAGCTATTTTACATCTTATATTATCAGATATTCATGTACCAACCATCACTCTACATTTAACTGTTGGATTTCAGGTATTTCTACCCCAGATGGTCTACTAAGGGTATCAGCTAGGGTGTTGTCTTTCCCCTTAATATGCTCTATACTGAACGTATAGTTTTGAAGGATAAGAGACCACCTGTATATCCTGTCGTTTCGGTGCACACCAGTCTGAATGACCGTAATGGGAGAATTGTCGGTCTGGATAATGAAGTGCACACCCGCCAGAAAGCGGTGGAGCTTTCTCACTGAGTAGATGACGCTCAGGGCCTCCAGTTCTGCCATCGAATATCTGGACTCGGTAGGTGTGATCTTACGGCTCACGTAGCAAATCGGATGGAAGATGCCCTCATAAAATTGGCCTAGGACTGCAGCGATGGAGATCCTGCTGGCATCTGTCCTAAGATAATAAACGAGCCCAGGGTTAGGCAAGCGGAGGATGGGAACATTACTAAAAAGAATTTTCAATTTTGACAATGCAGAAATTAATAATGCATCTTTCACATCCAATTTTACTGATGCTTTTAGCACATTAGAAAATACACTTGTAATTTCAGCTAGGTTTGGAATAAATTTACTGTAGTAATTA
Source organism: Cepaea hortensis (assembly GCA_963921405.1). Lineage (NCBI taxonomy): Eukaryota > Metazoa > Mollusca > Gastropoda > Stylommatophora > Helicidae > Cepaea > Cepaea hortensis. Next base: position 26,764,431 of record OY992878.1, on the reverse strand, counting down.
ACTAATCCTAAAAGACTTCTAACCTGCTTTTTCGTAGTAGGCATGGTTAGATTCATAATTTTTGTAATAATCCTATTGTCAGTCTTCAGTTGACCTTGAGAGATGACATGACCCAAAAATTCAATTTCTCTTAGGCCTAATTCGACTTTGCTCGGTTTGACAGTGAGACCGAAGAGTCGCAACCTATCAAAGACATGTCTCAGTTTCAGTAAGTGTGTAGTCCAGTCTTCAGTATGGACACATATATCATCTATATAGGTCACAGTATTCGTCACTCCATGTAACAGATCTCTAGTTAAGCGTACGAAAGTGGCAGGAGCATTTCGAAGTCCGAAAGGAAGAAATCGCCACTCGTATAGTCCTAAAGGTGTTGAAAACGCAGTAAGATGCATAGATTGAGCTTGCATCGGGACCTGCCAGTATCCTTTAGTAAGATCTAGTTTTGAAAAGATTTTAGAAGTAGACATGTCCAAGATAAGATCTTCGCAGGAAGGAATAGGTTCTGCGTCGATCTTAGTGATGTTATTGAGTTTCCGATAGTCCACGCACAGACGAATTGTGGAATCCTTCTTCTTAATTAGGACGATTGGAAAAGAGTACTCTGATGTAGACTTTTGGATAATCCCGCTAGCTTCTAAATTAAGAATTTCCTTATTTAGATTTTCCCTATAGCTGAGTGGGATAGAGTACGGCCTACATTTAATAGGCTTAGAATCCGAAAGAAGAATGGAGTGTTCGATTCTGTCCGTCCTACCTGGGATGTCAGAGAATAAGTCTTTGTATTCAGTAACTAACTCCACTAATTGTCGTCGTTGAATGTCTGTTAGTCCCTGATCTATATGTATGCTGTCCACTGTCGCAGTTTTGTCTACAATGGGAACAGGTAGTTCCATTCCGTCGTCGTCTACCTGATTCAGTACCGTGGTGGTGCTAAGTGTGTATTCTGTTAACTCACTGGGTGTATTGCCATTGTCGGAACTGCCAGTCTCGCTAACTAGTGTAGTTGCGTTGTGTATGTCTGTCGTCTGATCACTGGGTGTTGGTGCACTCTGTTCGTCTGTCACTACTTCTGTTTCTTGTCTTGTATAGTAAGGTTTCAACATGTTGACATGGAATATCTTTAAGTGTCCGTTTATCGATATTTCATAGTCAACATCTGAAATTCTGCGTACCACCTTGAATGGCCCTTGCCATGAGGTTAATAGTAAATTTCTTTTGTCTGGAAGTAGCAAGAGTATGTCTTGATCTGGTTCAAGTTCAATTGTTCTTGTCCCTTTGTTGGCATATTGGCGGTAGATTTGACCCTTCCTCTCCAAAGCTGCCTTAGCTATAACACACGATTTCATGATCTTGTCTCGTGTCTCTGTCACCATTTCATAAGGTGTTTTTGGGGTAGGAATTTCTATCGAATTTGTTAGTACCTGATGGTAAATAGTTAGGGGTCCACGTGGGTTAGCCCCGTAAACTAATTCAAAGGGTGAGAAACCCGTGCTAGAATGGGGAATCTCCCGATAGGCGAACAGCACTGTTGGTAACAGTGTATCCCAATCAGCTGGGTTTTCTGCTGTAACCTTAGCCAGCATGTGCTTTAGGTCCCCATTAATTTTCTCTACTATTCCATTGCTGGCTGGATGGTAAGCTGTCGTAAAATGTTGCTTAATGCCTAACATTTTTGTAAGGGCTTGCGTTGCAGCCGATATGAACTGAGTTCCACGATCGGATAAAATGGTCCGTGGGAATCCGAATCGTGAGAACAGGTGTAGAAATACATTGGCAACGTCTTTGGAGGTGATGTATTTCAAAGCTACTGCCTCAACCCACCTTGTACATAGGTCGACCATTGTCAATATGAAGCGATTTCCTTTGCTGGACACCTGGTTTAGGGGTCCAACAATATCTACCGCCACACTTTCAAATGGCCTAGAAGCCAGTGTAGAAGGCTGTACTTCAGCTGTAGGATGTTTACCTTTACGTACCAATTGTTGACAGACATTACACGAACGACAAAATAATTTTATGTCATTGCAAAAACCTGGCCAATAGAAATGAGCCTGAATTCTGGCCCTGGTCTTATCATATGCAAGATGACCAGCAAACGGTGACTCATGTGCAATCTTTAGCACAGTTAGACGATGTTGTTCAGGTAACACCGTTTGCTGAATCTCATGGTTACCAGTAGTATAATATCTAGTTAAAATACCATTGTTAAGTCTAAAAACCCAAGATGCATTTTTGGTCACTTTGGCTTTATCTTTTAACAATTTTAAGTATGGAGACACACTAGTATCAGCTTTTTGCTGTTCTATAAATTTCTGTCTGCTGGTGTCATCTGTGCCAGTTGGGGAAAGCAACAGTAGTCTCTCATCTTGTAGTGTGTCTTGATGTTTCACACTGTCTGCTCTTGTTGTTGCATTAGCTGCATTTAATTTCTCCCATGCAACTATTTCCTCATTAGTACATTGTTTCAGTTGAGGTAAACACCCCAAAATTAAATCAGTACAAGGGTTGTTAAGTATTGCACAAGTAAAGGTACCAGAAAGAAACGGAGAATCAATACGGGCTTTTGCCAAAGGGTAAGTCTCAATGTTACCCGAAAAGGTTCGGCATCTGACAGTGTCACCTGTGTAATCACCCGGGCTCACTAGTTCTTTCCGAAGACCGATAAGGGTGCTGCCGCTGTCCAGCAAACATTGACATGGTACATCATTGACCATTGCATTGTGGAACACTAACTTGCCTCTGGAGGCTAATGCTGCATTCACACTCACAGATGAGCATGGTACTGTATGTCCACATTCTAGTCTTCCGTCTGCATGGAATTGGTGACATCGTTCACAGCTGTCAAAGCTTAATATATCGTTAGCAGCACACACATCCTCTGCTTGGTTAGTTGGTAAGTCACTTTCAATCTCACACTCATTCTCACTACCACTATCTGAAGAGGTGTCAATCAACATAGCGTTGTTAGCTTTCAAACGTTGGCGGCCAAGGCACTTATTAGAATAATGGCCATAAGAGGAACAAAAAAAACATTTGATTGCACGCCTGTATGCAGACCGTTTGCTTTGCTGCTTCTTGATCACATTTTCAAGATGCGCCGGATAATTCGGCGATTTGTCGCACATAGCATAAGTGTCGTGCATTAGTTGACAGTACATGCATTTGGAAACTTTTCTGTCTTTCTTATCATACTTCTGAAAAGGTTTTCTGTTACCTTGAAAGTTTTTTGATTGGTCTTTGACAAAGGAAACTATCTCAGAGTCACTTGAGGTCTTAAAAATCTCTCTGTTAGAAGAAAAATATGCTGAGCCTTTTTTTTCGAACTGCTCGATGTTTTCAATGTCTGACTGCTGCAAAAACTTAGCAAAAGGAGAAGGTATAGTAGATATACACTTGTCCATAGCTATTAGGTTTTTTAATCTATCAAAGTCTTTTCCTATGTTAGCTGCTTTAAGCCACCTGTTTAGTACACTCTGCACATTTGAAAAATAATCTATAAAAGTTTCACTAGGTTTAGGTTTTAAATTTGAGAACTGAACCTGATACCCAGGGGCATCAAGTAAAAAGTGCTGCATAATCCTATCATGGATGTATTGATAGCTAGATCTAAGTTCAATAGGAATAGACTCTATTACTTTAAGGGGCTCACCACTTAGATTCTTCATGTAAATCGGAGCCCACATATCTAAAGGAACTTGGTGATATTTAAATTGATACTCTACATTCTCTGTCCAGGCAGATATGGAGTCCTCTTTACAATATGGTTTGATAATATTTTTGTATTTGTTGAACTTATTTTCCTCTTGTTGACTTCTTAGTTTAGTGGCAGAGATCTCTGCGTGTGAGTCTACATCCATGCTTTTCATCTTTAATTGTGTCTCTGATTCTACCTGAATTTGTTTTTCTTTAACTCTTGCCATTTCATCTATCTCTTTTTGCTTTAGATCTAATTCCTTTTGTTTTAATTCTTTCTCTTGATCTAATTGTTTTTGTTTCATCTCCTTATCATGTTCTCTTTCTCGTGCGCGTTCGTCTCTCTCCGCATTCTCTTTTCGTGTTTGTTCCTCTTTTGTTTCTTTAAATTTCTGATCAGCATATTGTTGTAGTTCTTTTCCTGTTAATTCTAGTTCTTTGCCTGCTTTTATGAAATCTGATAAAGTTGCCATCTTACTTTAGTACTTGGCTAACAGTGATAGGCAATGATGACTTTAATCAGTTATTTATCTTTGATATGTTATGTTTGTTCTTATCTGATCACTATCAGTTGTGCTTTCTGTTTATACCCTGCCCAGATTTATCTTGCAGAAAAACAGAGTATACAAATATGTCAACGTGTTACAAGCTGAACAAGAGATGCACTATTAATCAAATTGCATGACAAAATATATAAGTGTACTCAGCTTAATGTGGGAACGAAGCTCCTTTGACACAGGTCACCTTGTTTGGTACACTGGGGTGGCGACACGTTTCGTACGTAGCACACGGTATTTGGCCCACAGGTGTATGTGCACAGCTGTTGTTTGCCCTCTGATATATAGGGCAGCAGTAAACACGCCTACTAAACGATATGATTTACTCGACAACTAAGGACAATGACTTAGACAATGACAGACTTACGAACACCTAGAATATGATTAATTAATTTTAATGTCAATGTCCTGTCTTTGTTTTAAACAATAATTGCCTTTCGTTACTAACCTAGTTAATTTCTGTAAACGTTGTGCAGCTAAGTATCAGATGCTTAGCCCGAAAATAGTTCCATCGTGACGATAAGCAAAGAGAAAATAGACCCAAAAATGAATAAATGCTTGTAAAGAAATCAAAATAACATAATAATGTGTCAATAAAAAAATATATTCATTTAGTAACTTAAATAAGTAAATAATAAACAATATACAGCACAGATTCAGGCGGGCCGCCGCTAAGCGATCTTGTAAACACTCGACTGCTTTATGCTAATGACGCAGAACAACTGTCTGTCAATCACTCTACGTCATCGCGCAGCGCTATTTTTAGATCTCAAAAATCAATATTGTCGGCTGCCTGTGTATTCCTGCGCCGTGAATCATGTTTGGTGCTTATTCAAGAATAAATTGGTAAATATATGAATAAATATAAGAAAATAAGAATATTAATACTTACAGCTTCGAAGAATACATGATTTCATTCAATAAATATATCATAAACACAATTAAACACTATTTTGTCACGATAGGCATATTTCTAGCTCGCAAATTCTCCTGTCTGCACAAATTATCGTTACTACAAAAATTAACCCTAGTCTGGAGCCCGTGGATGAGTGGATTAGCTTGAACTTTTCGTTCAAGCTTCTCTTCTTGACACCACAATTACCTTTTTACTGTGGGTATTAGCTTGGCGCTTTCGTCCAAGCACCACTTTCTGACACCACAATTACCCTGGCCTGTCAACGACTCAACTGACAGGCCTCATCGGGTACTTCTCACACACCCATACAAGACAACTTGCAAGTCGTGTGGGAGGGAAAATGCATGGTCCATTTTATTGCCGTTGGCTCGCTTACAAGCGGTAAACAGTCGCTAATGCAATACACAATATACAGCCACAGAATTATCTAACACAAACTGCTAACCCTATGCTAGTTCTATCTATTAGTGAACACAAAACTCCTAACGCTATTCTAAACGATGTGAACGCCTCAAGTCCAGTCTCCCGTCTGCCTAACCTCTCTCCCGTGGTTACCCACCACGCGGGGTGACCTTCACCTTCGTGCGTGTTACCTCACATCGCACTCTGCTGGCAAACGTGGCCTGTTGAGTGTCTACTCAACTGTGCTATGGCTTCACGAGGTGTGGTACTATCGTGATTAGAGTGCTAACTCTCTGAACACCGCCTGCGTGTCTCATGAGGGAGTGGCTAACCCTCTCCTATTACCTCATCTCCCCCTGCCCTTGCCTCGGGCACCGTATCTCCTCCTGGTCTCTTCAGGGTTGACCGCTCTCCCTGGCGGAGGGGATGTGGTCGAGTCTTTGACACTAAACTTGGGTTCATACAGGCAACAATAAATCTGTTCGTTATGAGATCGAATATTTATTGTATTTACATATACAGTATGCGTTGGCGCAGTGGGTAAACAGACCCGCGCTATATTACATCTGTCAAATAGTAAACATCACACACATAAGTATCATTTAACAGTCTAGCAAACTATCTAGCCTATGTCTATATATCTATTGATATCTATAGAGTCCCTCAAAGGCAGGCCCTGTTGCCTCTCTCAAGTCCATCCGTCCTCTGCCGGTCTCCGCGTGTCCTAACTCGACACGGGCGGTAACTCTGTCCGAGTTCCTCGTGGACCCCGCATTAGGCGGGCCACATCAGTGTCCACGGAATCATGGACTTGGTGACCATCTCTATCTAGAAGGTTCTAGATTATTTGGGTCCTGCTCGACTCAATGGTTTCCCTTGGGCTGGAATTGCAGCCCTTCACTAGATATGCCAGTGAGGCGGTGACAGGATTCCCCCCTCCCCCGTGACATGATTTGTTGTTGGGAATTAGATCCGTTCTAATTCTGTCACCGACTCACCTACAGTTGGTGTTGTAGTTTGGTGGATAGTAACCTGGCAACCTACCTATTAGCACTAAAAACTCATGTATTCTACCATACAACACTTGTCTGATTTGGTGCAGAGATCCCTGTCTTTCGTGTGCTTAAATATGCTTATCAGACCGAAGTTACGTGGCATTTTAGTAGTTGTATTTACAACTTGCCCTTCTCATAGTACCCAAAATGGTACCCAGACAAATAACCCCTATATAATAGAGGGTTAACAAGACCGAAGTCTTGGCTAAATAAGTACACCTTCAAATCTTGATCTGTGTGTGTATTTCTATACACTTTTACTCCCGTATGTTATATAATGCTAAATATGTAGTTACCTTGTTATTTTTATCCCCCTCATACTACAAGTGTCCCTGTTGGCTTGTTAGTGTGCTTTGACTAATAAGTTGATGTTTATAATAAAGTGACTGTATTTTAACTTGATAGTGTTGAGTTTTAAGGTTTGTGTACTGTGTGTGCTGAATGTGTGGCGTATTTCCAAGCGTCACGAGTTGGGATAACCTCAATCATGAAATACTGCACTGTGTGCAATACATGAACAGGTATTCCAAGTAGTGGTGCTTAGATGTACCCTAACTGCTAAGCTAAGTATATTAACTCACTATTAACCTAAGTACTACACATGTATTCACAAATTAGACAAGTCAATACAGTTTACATGAAAGACGCAGACAAATTAAAATAAATACGGTTTGCGTACAATTTGTCCGCTAAGTGTATCGTTCTCTCATTTAATCCATTCACACAGTCATTTACTCACTTTTCATTAAAAATAGTATTTGGTTAAAATATATAATTAAAGTTGAGGTAAGTGTTATTGCCCTTAGAAAAAATGGGCTAGGCGATATTTGCCCTTTAAGAAAATAAGTACTTCTTGTACGATGACTCACAAATGGGTTATAATTTAAATAGAGACAATTGTATAGGACGGTTCTTTAGCTTAGGAATGGTACCGCCTGTAATATTAATGTCGAATATGTACAAATTACAGGTGAATACAATTTATATACAACAATAATGGAAATATAATACATATTTAATCTTAAACTAATTAATTAATTAAATCCCAAGATGATGTGCGCGTCGTTCTCCTGTCGCTAGCGTGTTATGCCATGAATGGTAAAGCTAATATGGCTGTCTCTTGAGTGTCGTAGTCGATGGGGTTCTGTTTCGGCTGTTTGTAAAGTTACGTAGTAACAGCAAGTATGGCATGTTCTTAATGTCCTATATAACGAGTTCTTCCAGAATTCGGAGTTAGTTCGTTGGTTGATCTTATTGGTTGACACAAACACAGTCATTGTTTATTGCTGGAAGTGTTCTAGCGCTTAGGCACTTGATGGTATAGTTCTCAAAGTAACGTATCATGTTCTTGGGTGTTGTAATTCAACTAATCACTGAGAGTACTGTAGCAGGTGTAGAGTTCCACTGTAATATGCAACCGACTAAAATTATCACAGTTTATAGTATGGCTAATGGTCGATGTGATCAGAGTCATTCTACTGGCGCATTCACCTGCCGTGACAAAAGGTCAGCCACAATGTTGTCGGTGCCTCGGATGTGGCGGATTTCGAAGTCGAAATCTTGAAGTAGAAGACACCATCTTTGTAGCCGATGGTTTTTAGGCGACCCCTGGTTAAGGACTAATAATGGCGAACTGTCAGTGAGGACCACAAAGTGACTCCCTAAGAGGAACTTCGATAATCTCAATATACAAAACACCAGGCTTAGACACTCCAATTCAACTGTGGCATACCGAGTCTCAGCCTTCTTTAGTTTGCGGCTTACATAGAGAATTGGGTGTTTTATGCCATCCATTTCCTGCATCAAGCATCCTCCTATTGCGATAGCGCTCGCATCTGTGGTCAAAATAAAGGGTAAATTTATGTTGGGTAATCGTAAGACTGGTGGATTAGCAAAAATATGTTTCAATTTACACATTGCATCATCTAAGCTGGTACTTTTACAAATTTTTAATGGATGATTTTTAGTTAACATATCAGAAAAGATTGAGGTTAATTCTGCCCAATGTGGAATAAATTTCGAATAATAGTTAATCAGACCTAGTAAACTTCTAACTTGCTTCTTTGTGGTAGGTACTTCTAGCTGAAATGATTTTCTCCGGGAAGCCAAAACGGGAGAAAATATTTAGTAATATGTCCATCACATCCTTAGAGGAGATAGATCTTAATGGCAACATTTCGGGCCACCTTGTACATAAATCCACGAGAGTAAAAATGTACCTATTCCCCTTATTCGATATGTGATTCAACAGACCTACTAGGTCAACTGCCACGATTTGGAAAGGCCTCGAGGCAGTTGTCGTTGATTGGACTTCTGCTGTAGGGTTTTTTCCCTTTTTGCCCAGTCTTTGACATACATCACAAGCTCTACAGAAAGTTTTTATATGTTGGCAAAACTTTGGCCAATAAAATTGGGTGAGGACTCTAGCCCTGGTCTTTTCATACCCCATGTGACCTCCAAAAGGGGAGTCATGGGCTAATTTTAGCACTTTGTCTCGGTGTGCTTGTGGTAACACTATTTGCTGTGTCGTGGTCTGGTTTGTTGTGTAAAATCTAGTTAAGATGTTGTTCTGTAGCCTAAATGTCCACGATGCGCTCTTTGTTAATTTTGGCTTAAGGCCTACTAACTTAAAGTATGGTGCTAGTGTAGGGTCATTTTTCTGTTCATTTCCAAAATTGATGTTAGTTGAGTTTGGCGCTACTATTTCTAATGATTCCTGTAGTTGGTCGGTGTTGGTTTTGTGGGTTGTCTGTCGTGTTATTGCGTTTGTGTGTTGTGTCTCTTGTTGCACATTTACAGGTTCGGTATTTGGTCGTTTGGTCGCATCCTCAATTCGAGGTTTTAATTCGGTCGTATCGTTTCTTGATTCGACCGCCCCTGCATTGTACACCTCGGTAAATTCTTCCTGAATTACCTCAGTGGTTGTCTCCCTTGGTATTTTGGCAGTTTGAGACAAGCAAGAATGGTGTTTCTCTTTTGTGTTGCTATTTCTGTGTTGGATACCGTGTTTTTGCTCCCACCTTTTTATTTCTGTTTCAGAGCATGGATGTATGTTGGGTAAATTACCAAGTATAATATCCGCGACGGGATTTTCAAGGATAGCACACAATACTCGCCCCGATATGAACGGTGTTTGAATTTCGACCAAAGCAAGGGGGTATTTCTCTATTGTACCTGAAAATGTGCGACATGTGACATGTTTGTCTGTGTAGTCTTTAGTGTCTATTAATGTTCTCCTCACCCCACAGAGAGTTGCGCCGGAATCACGAATTAACGTGCCCTTTTTGTTGTTAACAAACCCTGTATAAAAAACTAGCTTGCCTGTAGATGATAAGGCAGCGTTAGCTATTTCATTTGCAATTGGGATAATGTGACCACAATGTAGTGTTGTGTCCAGTTGGAACTTTGTACAGGTGTTGCACTTACTGTCTGTTATGGTGTTGATGACGTGTACAGCATTCCCAAGCTCGCTTTCATTGTCGTGTTGATTTTCACATTCATTTAGTGACTCAAGCTCTTCGTCAGTCGACGTTTCTACTAATGCCGCATTGGCCTGTTTCAATAACTTTCGGCCTTGACAATCTTTATTATAGTGACCCCAGCTATTGCAGAAATAACATTTAATTACTCTGTGGTAAGCCATGCGTTTAGCTGTTTGCTTCTCTACCATCTTTTTGAGGTGTTCAGGGTAGGCGGGTGATTTGTCACACATACCGTAACTGTCGTGATGAGCATTGCAATATTGGCACCTTACTACTTTACCGACATTGGATCGTGGTTTAAATCTGCTCTGTGATTGTTTGGAGTATTTGGTGTTCACTACTGCAGCTGCTGTATCATTGTGACTTATATTATGTTGAAAAATATCCCTGTTTGCTGTAAAAAATGCATTTCCTTTCGCCTCGATTTCCTGAATGCTCTTACAATCCATTTGTTTTAAGAACTTGGCAAAAGGTGTGGGGATGGTGCTAACTATTTTATCTATTATAATTAGTTCCTTAAGTTTATCATGGCTATTGTTGGTTTTAGCCGAGTTAATCCATTTTGTGCATATGTCTTGGACTGTACTGACATAATCTATGAAGGTTTGGTTTGGTTGTGGGGATAATTTGGCAAATTGTTGTTGGTAACCTGCAGTGTCTAAAGAAAAATGTTGGAGAATGCGTTGTTTTAGGTACTCATAGTCTTTTCGCATTTCCTGTGGTATTGTTTCTATTACTTTCAGTGGTTCAAGAGCCAAATTCCTCATTAGAATAAATGCCCAATCTGATTTACTGATTTTATGATGAGACATGAGACACTCAAAATTTTCTAAGTAAGCGGAGATGGAATCTCCAGAACAGAAAGCCTTCACGAGACCTTTATATTTATTATATTTTTGTTCTTCCTCTTTGCTTCTTAGCTTATTTATAGATATTTCTGCGTTAGACTCAAGCTCCATCTGTTTTAATTTTATTTGTGTTTCGGCATTCAATTGGGCCTGTTTGGCCGCCGCCTCGAGCTGTTTTTCCTGAGCCTGCATCTGCAGTTTCTTTTCTTCGGCCTCCATCTGCATTTTCTTTTCCTCTGCTTGCATCTGCATCTGCATTTTCTTTTCCTCTGCTTGCATCTGCATCTGCATTTTCTTTTCCTCTGCTTGCATCTGCATCTGCAGTTTCTTTTCTTCGGCCTCCATCTGCGATTTCTTTTCCTCTCGTTCTATCGCTCTTTCTTCACGGGCAATGTTTTCTGCGTGCGTTTTCTGTGCCCATTCTGACAATTTCTCTTCTTTATACCCTAGCTTTATTCCTTGCTCAATGCATTTATCTAAGGTAGACATTTTGTGTTTCACTTGTTTGTAATATTCCTAAAATTAAATCCCTTAGAAAAATGTAGTGTAGTCGAAAATTTGGTTAACTCCCTTACTTATTAATGTGTAAATCAAAATGCAAGGTTATGTTGGTGAAAAGTTCATGAATATGCAACCAAATCAATATGAAACAACATAATACATTGATGAAACATGAGAAGTACAGCTTAGAAGTACAATGAGTATGAGGTGAAACTTAGCTCTGAATTTTTTTGAAGCTCCTCGATGTTATCTTGCACTCTCGTTACTGTGGTAAAGGTTTCATCGGTTGGACGCGGCACTTGTTGCGGAACAATCTGCTCGTGGAGCGAGAACACATTAGTGACTGTCACAAAAAAAAAACATGTCAAAATAATAACATGTCAAAAAAAAATTGTTTACAGAATCAAAATAAAGAGGCGCTGTGGAGGCAATGGTGAGACATTGCCGAGGGACTCAGATTACTTCTATTTTATCGCTAGATAGCTACTAGTTTTATGTAACTTTGTAATGTTAACAATTTCTTTGATTTAAACAAATCAATGTGTTACCAAAAATCAATGTTTTATCAAAAATCAGTGTGATATGATTAAATAATTAATTTTACATGGCATTTAATAGGTTTTTAAGAAAACATTCTATGCCAAAACCGGAAAACGAGCCCCCAAAAAGCCTGTCATAGTCTTGCTCGTATCTAGATAACTAAACTTGGGTTCATACAGGCAACAATAAATCTGTTCGTTATGATATCGAATATTTATTGTATTTACATATACAGTATGCGTTGGCGCAGTGGGTAAACAGACCCGCGCTATATTACATCTGTCAAATAGTAAACATCACACACATAAGTATCATTTAACAGTCTAGCAAACTATCTAGCCTATGTCTATATATCTATTGATATCTATAGAGTCCCTCAAAGGCAGGCCCTGTTGCCTCTCTCAAGTCCATCCGTCCTCTGCCGGTCTCCGCGTGTCCTAACTCGACACGGGCGGTAACTCTGTCCGAGTTCCTCGTGGACCCCGCATTAGGCGGGCCACATCAGTGTCCACGGAATCATGGACTTGGTGACCATCTCTATCTAGAAGGTTCTAGATTATTTGGGTCCTGCTCGACTCAATGGTTTCCCTTGGGCTGGAATTGCAGCCCTTCACTAGATATGCCAGTGAGGCGGTGACAAATCGCCATGGCAAAAGTAGCCTTTAGCAAGATGAAAAACATACTGACCAATAAAAAGATGTCAATTGAAACGAGAAAAAGAGTGTTGAGATGCTACATAGAACCTGTTCTTTTATATGGATATGAAGCTTGGACAATGAGCAGTCAGGCTGAAAAACATCTGATGGCTGTAGAAATGTGGTTTCTGAGGAAAATGCAAAGAATACCATGGACAGCCAGAAAGACCAATGAACAAGTCCTTCAAGAAACAAATGAAGATCGTAAACTGATTAGAGACATTAGACGTAGACAGTCACAATTTTTTGGGCATGTTATGAGAAGAAATGATTTGGAGAACTTGGTGACAACTGGTAAGATCGAGGGGAACAGACCAAGGGGAAGACCTAGAAACAAGTACCTGGATGGCTTGGCCTTGTGGCATGGTCGAGACAGAAACACGGAGCTGATCCACGACTCTGGTGATCGAGTGAGATGGCAGAACATGACTGCCCACGCTTACCGGCATGGCACATAATGGATGGATGGATGGATTTAATTATTTACAATATGTGAATTTGACATACTAAAGAAAACATTGCGAGAAAGACAAGTCTTCATCAAATCAACAAATCACAACTACAAAAAAAAAAAGACGGAAAATCCGGAAATGTCATAACAGTATTATTAAAAGTATCTGAGTCAAGTACCACATATTTCATTCAGACTGTCTTCTTTTTCTTTTTATGTCACATGGTTCACCATTATAGTTACTTTGGTGCCATTTCTATTTGATTTATGTTGGTTTTTATTTTGTTTGTTTGCTGATGAAAGGCTTGTCGTCACAACAAACAACAACCTGTTTTTTTTTCCATTATAATTTTGTAAAGCTAACTTACGTAACATTAGATATGCAGATGATACAGTATTGATTGTAGACAATGAGCAGGATCTGCTACAATTAGTAGATGTGGGTTTTTCACACAGTGAACAACTAGGGTTAGAATTAAATTGTAAAAAGACACAGATTATGGTCGTCACTAGAAAGAACAAAATACCACAATGTAATATACAGGTAAATGGGAATATTCTTAAGCAATGATAATAAAACATTCTGACCAATGTACATATACATACTGACAGATGTCAGTTGAAACGAGAAAAAGAGGTGATACATAGAATCTATACTTTTGTATGAATGTGAAGCTTAGACAATGAGCAGTCAAGCTGAAAATCATCTGATAGCTGTGGAAATGTGGTTTATGAGGAGAATGCAAACAATACTATGGACAGACAGAAAAACCAATGACCAAGTACTGCAAGAAACAAATGAAAATTGTAAATTGATTAGAGAAATTAGACGTAGACAGTCACAATTTTTTGGACATGTTATGCGAAGAAATAAATTGGAGAACTTGGTGACAACTGGCAAGATTGAGGGGAAGAGACCAAGGGGAAGACAGAGAAGTAAATACCTGGATGGCTTGACCACGTGGCATGGTTGAGACAGGAACACTGCGCTGATCCACGATTGTGGTGATTGAGTGAAATGGCGAGTCATGACCGCCCACGCTTACCGGCATGGCACATGATGGATGGATGAAATCTACATGCCATGTTTTCTAATTATTTGATACAGTACTAAGTATGGGATTATTTTACGCTGTCAAACCTGAAAATAAGCACCTACATTATTCACATTTGCTTTCTTCTTGTCATCACCAAATGGATCATAACTCCTCAACCAGCTCATTCAAAGCCCTTTTAGACTTTTTCATATTGATTGGTTGGATTTTGCAGCTAAAGGTTTCTATGGGTTGAGGTTGCCAGTTTCATGCCAACCCTAACGGCGAGCATGTGCCTGCCGATTTGTTGATGTTTTAGAATCTTCATCAAGGCAGATTTTGTTAAGTTGACCTGTTCTCCTAGGTCAACCCAGACTAAAATGGTCACCTAAAATGTCATGGGTAGTAAAAGTGTTCAGTGTTATATTGACCACATCACCCAGTGAGTGCCAATTAGTCTATACCCATTTTCTCCTATGCTAATCTTACTCTCAGGAAAAGTCATTAGGTGCTCACATTTCTTCTTTTCTTATATTATGTGTGTAACACAGATGAATGTTAGGTAGTCGCATTAATGCAGTGGCAAGTGTGCTTGCCTGCTGACCATATAGTCACATGCTTGAATATCACCTTGAGGTGGGATTTGTTAAAACATTGGTCTGGTCTTTCAGTCAAGAAATTGGTACTGTATTTTTTGGGAAATAAAGATGGTGGACATCTCACTGACAAGATTACCCATTTAGTGCCGATTGGTCAATAAAACAAATTGAGGCCAGCATCGTACATCCAATATGACTCGAGCATGGAGAAGAGTCCTTGACCTTACTGTACCTGTACATTTTGTTTGCCTTCGCTTTGAACTCAAGTGTAGTCCATCGACTTGCTACAACCTCTATTAGTTGTCACTACAGGGCAGTGCACTGGACTGATGTTTGCGTGTGGCTTGGATTTCCCTTTTATCAGTATTCCTTGCAATCGGGTGAATCAACTTCAACTTCTGAAGTATTTGTAATTTACGTCCCAAAATCAAGAACGAGAAGTCAATTTTGTAGTCCAGCTGGCCAGTCTAGGAGTTGAACTCGTTACCTCGGCATTAGCACACAGGAAGTTTAAGACCGAGCTGTCTAATCCATTCAGCCATGTTGATCTCAATTCCCGTACATGAATATTACCTTTGTTCCAGATTATCACTGGTCCAGATTGTCAGCGATGCTCACAGATTCAGAAGATGAACTTGACGAAGCACCAGCTTTCTTCGAAGCAGAGTGTTTGGAAGAAGACTCAGTAAGTCTTTATTGTTTTCATTGGCATCTTCTGTGCATGCAGTTTGTTGATAATGATATGAATGGCGAGGAATAATCATCATCATCATGTTCATACACTTGTTTTGTTTCTTTGTTTTTTTTTGGGTGATAGTTTGATTTGAACTCAAGCAAAGTCCATAAACATGCTACTACTTTTAGTGCACTGGACTGATTTTGTGTGCTTTCCCCATTACCAGTGTCCCTCGCCATCAGGTGACTCCGTCTTCTGAGGTACTTGTAATTTAGGTCCCCAAGTCAAGGATGAGAAGTCAGTATTGTAGTCCAACTGACCGGTGTAGGGGTTGAACCCACTACCTCGGCATCAGCACACCGGAAGTTAAAAGCCTGCACTCTTATTCATTTTCATTTGGCCATCAATCAATCAATCATGTGCCATGCCGGAAAGCATGGACGGTCATCACTCGCCATTTCACTCGATCACCAGAGTCATGGATCAGCTCAGTGTTTCTGTCTCGACCATGCCATGTGGCCAAGCCATCCAGGTATTTAATTCTCAGTCTTCCCCTTGGTCTCTTCTCTTCGATCTAGCCAGTTGTCACTAAGTTCTGCAATCCATTTCTTCTCATAACATGTCCAAAAAATTGTGACTGTCTACGTCTAATTTCTCTAACCAATCTACGATTTTCATTTGTCTCCTGTAGTACTTGGTCATTGGTTTTCCTGCCTGTCCATGGTATTCTTTGCATTGTCCTCAGAAACCACATTTCTGCAGCCATCAGATGTTTTTCAGCTTGACTGCTCATTGTCCAAGTTTCACATCCATACAAAAGAACAGGCTCTATGTAGCACCTCAACACTCTTTTTCTCGTTTCAATTGACATCTTTTTATTGGTCAGAATGTTTTTCATCTTGCTAAAGGTTACTTTCGCCATGGTGATTCTTGTCCTAATCTCTACAAGGCATCTCCTATCAGATGTTTTGACTGTTCCGAGATATTTGTACCGATTCACTTGTTGAAGAATATTTCCATTTACTTGTATATTACATTGTGGTATTTCGTTCTTCCTAGTGAGACCATAATCTGTATCTTTTTACAATTTAATTCTAATCCCAGTTGTTCACTGTGTGTTACAACCGCATCTACTAATTGTTGCAGATCCTACTCATTGTCTGCAATCAATACAGTATCATCTGCATATCTAATGTTATTGATGTTTCGTCCTCCAATGCTGATTCCATTTATATCTTCTACATTTCTGAAAATATTTTCACTGTATAGGGAAAAAAGATCTCTGAAAATTCTCTTCATTTGGCCATGCTCACCTTCATATCATCAAGTTCTTCTGCTTGTTTTCCTACCTTTTGCTTGTTTTCCTACCTTTTGCTTGTTTTCCTACCTTTTGCTTGTTTTCCTACCTTTTGCTAGCTTCCCTATCATTTGCTAGCTCCCTCGGCTACCTCCTTGTACTCCCCATATTGCTCATCTCTGTCGCTAATTCTCTTCTCCCTGTGCTTTTAGGTCTCCCTTTATTTCATTTGCTCTGTAGCTTCATGTAAGACTGACTCCCTTATCCTGTAGAAGAGTCAGCTACAAAATGCAAACAATTAAGAACAAGCCTACACAGGGCTGGCATGAGTTAACTGCCGGCCTATGATCCATTGAGAGATGAAAAGCATGAAAAGAAAGAAGACTTGACATTTGATATATGCTTGCTTGCTTGTGTTCGTTGGCTTGAGCTCCAACGCGAAGTCCTGTATGTCGGATGAAGACATCCTGTTTTCCAACATCAGTGTGATGTCATACAGGACCTGAGGTCTGCGTGAGTATCTGTTGTCCAATGTCTGGCTTATTGGTGTGCAGACTGGTGGTTCCTTGCCGTACAGGCAGACACTCTCCGACTTCAGAGGAATTTGATATATAAGTTCTGTCTTATTCCGAGGATGTCTTTGAAATTTTTAATCTTCATTGCTTTAATTTTCTCTGTTAGTTCATCAATTTATGTCCATGTTTCACAATCATACAGGTAGGTAGAGACATCTAATGTTGTTATTTATCTGACTTTGGTTTTTTTTTTTTTTTGGTCTTTTCATAATAAACTTTTAGTTTTTAATATCTAATCAACATCATGTGCCATACCAACAATCATGAGCGATCGATGTTCACCATCTCACACAGTAACCAGGGCCTTCAATAAGTTCTATGTTCTTGTCTTGATTGTGCTGTTTTGCAAGATCCATCCATGTACTCATCTCTATATATTCCTATTGCTCTCTTCCCATCAAGTCTGCCAGTTGTCACTAAGTTTCCCAGTGGATTTCTCCTCATGATGTGCCTAACAAATCTTGGCTGTTTGCATCAGTTTTTGTAATCAGTTTACAGCTTTCATCCATTTCTTGAAGAACTACCTTAATGTTTGAAACATCTTACAAATGTGGGCTATTGTTTTACTGTTTCAGGAATCAACTAAGAGCAATACTAAACAGCAATATAGCAGAATCGATGCCCTGCTGGCTGAGCATAGGAGAGAGGTGTGATATATACATGCCACATGATCTTCCGAGACTATAGTGTGTGTGTTGAGGAAATCTTGTCATGCCTAATATTATAATGAATGTTGCCATCGTTAATTTGTGTCTACATCAACCTCATGCGCCTAACATATTTTGTTTTATTATCATCTATATTTTGTATGCATTTATTTTAGTCTTCAATGCCAGACTTATATAGACTTAAGACATAAGCATTCTGATAACTTTGCCACTCAGATGACTTTTGTTATTTGTAGCCTTGTGAAGTGGCTACCTGGAAACAGTGGTGAGAAAGGAAGCTGTTTACTAGAATTACACTGCTATAAACTAGTATATGTGAAATCATATTCCTAATTGTGTCTTTGCCATGACATTATCCTTGTTTTAACTGTCAACAATAGCGAGGGTTATAAGGTAAAATTACATAACCCTTTTGCACACACAGAGGGGTATTGGGTATATTGTTCTAGTCCCATATTTGCATAGACCAATCAACACTCAATGGGATGATGTGGTCAATATCAAGAAAGCTGCCGCCTTTTCACATTTCCTATGACCCATTTTAAGCTGGAAGCCAGGTCAATTAAACAAAATACCTGCTTTAGTGGGAATTCATACATAATCTGTTGATCTTTGTGTGTTTATTTTGTTTGTGTGCTTTTCATTGTTTACTTTATCAGGTGATGTATTGTTGCTTTTTGCATGATTTTAATGAGTTATTAGTTAAGCTTTTTTTATATCGTTTTATTAACTTGCTTAATTATTTTAACATGTCTATTGAGTATTGAACTATTATAATGAACTCGTTCTGCCACATGGCAGTGAATCATGGAATGTGAATATCAAATCAAAAAGATCTTGGAGTCAACAGAGATGTGATACCTTGGCTTAATGGCATAACTAACAATTGCCTGAAGAAAGATAATTAAAGGAGAACATTATATGCAACTTTAAAAAGAGTCAAACAGTGTTCTTTGGCCATATAATCAGAAGAGAGGTATTGGAGAACATTGTTATGGTAGAAGAAGCAGAGGTATATGGAGAGAAATGATTTTGAATAGTTTGAGACAGTGGCATGGAGGAATATCAATAGAATTAATCCTGAACACCAGGGATTAAGGTCTAAATAATCTGAGTTTATTTATGTTTCTCTGATTTATTTTATCACTTGGTTTATTTGTTTAATAAAGATATCCATGTTGTGTCTCAATTATTTCCAGGCTGGAAAGCGCCAGAAATTGAGAGATCAGCTATTGGTATGTGATTTCTCCTTATTTTAGTGTTGGTCATAGGCCATTTGTTGTTCCTAGGATTGTTTGAGGATGCAAGAAATGGGTAGGACAACTGTCCCATCTTGATTGCCACACAAAAATGGCATATGTTATAATCAGAAGCCTTTTCTTCCCAGATAGTGTTGTCTTATCCCAACATTTTAAGTCTTGCATGCGTTGTTGAATCAGAGATGCAAATATCTAGCTTTTCTGTTAAATTTGCGAGCTGCAAATGCAATAGAAAAGCTAGATGCCTGCATCACTGATTCAATGTCTTCTGGCATGCAGTATCCATGACTAAGTAATTGCATCAGATGCTGTCTGAGAAGCGTGTTCATGGTGGTTTGATCAATATGTGAGAGCACTTCAGCATTAGTTACTCTGTCCTTCCAAGATATAAAAAAAGTTAGTTATTTTGCTGTTTGTGATCTCTTAGCAAGTTTACATTCAGTAGTTTGCCATTGCATTCTGAACGACTGGCACCCATACCATTTTATCAAACACCCAACATAAGGCGGTCTGCTGCCAAATCGCCCGCAGCTGTGTTTTAAATGCGGTATGCAGAATTATGAATTATGTCCGTAACCCCTTCACCAGGATAAGTTGAGGTTAAAAGTGCAGACATCGTAGGTCGAAGCTAGGTCTTTTTTCTTGTAGGATGTATTTATTTATATGAAATGTGCAGGTGATAGCATTGAGGGGTGTAAATATGAGTGGACTTGTAGTCTATCCTGAATCCAGTCACTTCAGAGATCAGTCAGTATTAGAAGGAGCATGCATGTAGAGATGTAAAAATGTTAGAGCAGCTAATAAATAAAGAACTGACTAACTGCACATTGCTTACTATGATTAGTCAAGGTAACTAATCATGTGTGTCATATAATGTGTTTAGAATGTCATAGCTATGGAGGCTTACATTGAAATAAGAGTCAAGGTAAGCATTTCAAAATAAATGGTAATAAAGCAATATGAGCCATACAGCTGATTCATCAAAGAGCAACACATACATTTGTATATGGATTAATTTTTATATAGTTGTTAAATTATAATGGTGATGATGATTATTTTTTGTCCTTTTCACATTTAATTGTGTGTATTTAATTATTTCAGGCAGAAAGTGAAAGCAGTTCTAAAGAAATATCCAAAGGCAGGTATTATGTGTGCAAATTGTTGCATTTAGTAAGCAGCTCAGGATACTTTAGCTATTAGAGTGATGTCCCCTGTTTAGACCAAGTTCACAGTAAATGAACAAACAGGAAAAAATCATGAATCCTGCTTCCATATGATTGTGACATGCTAGGATATAAAGCTAGTTCTCTATTTTCCTGATGAAAGGGTGCTCAGGAAGTTGGTGGGCAAGAGGTCAAAATGTCTACCTCAGACATCATGGGATATGTGTTCGAGCCTCATAGGGCTTGGAGATTTTTAAACAATACTCTAACTTGTACACTATATGTTCCTATCTCCACCCATAGATCACACAAGAAGAATCTAAAAACTACCACAAGCAATGATCCAGATGCATTTACAGAATCACACATGTATATATTCTGACTGCTCAAGCATTGAAGTCTGCATACATCCGTCTCCATGGAGAAACCATAGATTGGTCAGGGGGTAGAAAGGCGACCACCAGCAATGTCTGTGGAGCATGCAAAACAAGGCAAGACACAGATTGCCTTGGCCATCCACTACATCCCAGTTTCTAATTCAGTTGTCTTGATAATAATCTGCCACTGGAACAAATGGAATCAGAATGAAAGAGTGAGGCTGACAGTGCGCACCTCTCCCTCAATTAAATCCAGTTCATAAGCAAGTCGTATTGTTATCTCATCTCATCCAAACAGATTAGAAAGAGCTTAGAAACAACAGAGGTATGGCCTCTGAGATGTATGTTGCCACTACCTTGGACTGCCATGATGTGTGAGGTGGACGTTTTGACCCCTTGCCCACCAACTTCCTGAGCACCGATGGGTCAGTAGTGAGAAACAGACGTACTGGTTGGGGTTTTATTGCAAAGGCTAATGGACGAGTCTTGAAAAAGAAGAGTCTGTCATATGAGACTACAACCTCCAGCATGGGAATGGAGGTGGAAGCAGTAACAGCAGCATTCCGTTGACTAGCGGAGACTACTGCAACACACATTGTATTCATTACAGATTCAAAGAGTATGCTTAGTAAGGAGTAGACAGGAATGTTTCATGTGCAGTGGCTATCGTCGTTTCAGAGGTCACAGATTGTGAGAATTGTATGGATATTTTGCTCTGGCCATGTGGGGGTGCGGGGGAATGAACAGGCTGATAAGCTAACAGGGAATGCACCTCTTGGCGGTAGATTGCCTATGGACAAGGGGGAGGTGGTCGTGCGCTTGTGGGACCAGGTGGAGAAGGCGGAGGAACAGATTGAGAACCCATATGTGGAAAGCATGAGATTGTGGGGGATCGGCAGGGGTTCTGGAAGAATCTCAAAACTGAGAGAGAAGACCAGGAGAACTTTTAATCAAATAGTGGTGGGAACGATTAGTAGTATGACTCTTTGCTGGCTGTTGAATGAGGGGACGGAGCACGTATGGGAATGTCCTGAGTGCAGTGATGTCGGTTCTTAACTCAGCTCAACTCAACTCAACTCAACTCAACCCACAAGTGCCTGAAAATGGCTAATGAAAGTAGATCATTATGTATAAATATACGAAGAAGACAGTGTCTTTGGTCATGTAATGAGAAGACATTCATTGGATAACATTGTGACAACTGGAAAGATACGCTATAGAAGTGGCAGAGGCAGACAGAGAAAAAATGTTAAGATGGACTGCAACAATGGCATAGAGAGCAATATCATCAACATAAGTGATCCAGAACACCAGGGACCGAGACGTGTCTTGATGCATGAATGCCCTCGCCAGATGGTAGAGCACATGATAATGATGATGATCTCATCTCACCATTGAAAATACACAGTTTGGGACTGGGAAGAAATCAAGCTTGCTACCAAATTCAAGACTTATGCGATAGTCATTCTACCAACTTTTCTGAATACATGTGAAGCCTGGACTGTGAACAATTGACATGAAAACAAGCTTAACCACTACAGTCTGGGCTATTTAAGGAAACTGCTGAACATCATATGGCAAAACAAATTCCTCTTACGCACTGGCATTATAAGCATCCATACCAAGCTGTGCAAACCTCAGTTCAAGTGGGCTGGTCATTTATTTGTATATCAAATGAGAGGCTTCAAAAGAAAACATTTTCAGGTACGCCAGGTCAGTGAGGACGGAATAAGTTGTGAAGAACACCCCAAAGCCTCATTGAAGAAATGGCATTGACCTTAAAAACTGGGAGACCCTGCTGTTAATCGCAGATTCACCAATCCTGTTTTGTCTTTTAAAGTTTAGATCTTTAGATTAGTAAGCACAGATTCCCATTTACTTGTCACTAGTGTATATTTTGTATGTTGTTTGAGATCCATATTTTCCGTGATTGAGCAGCCCAGGAGAGCATGAAATAGTCAGTACCTTTGATAGCTTTTTATAAAATGGAGTGAACCCTAAAGTTGTAAAAGTTTAGTTTAGTCGACGGATCAACATCACGGCAAACGGGTGTAATCCATAAGTGCTCCGTTCTACTCCTAACTCAAGCCTGAGTCTAGAGAATCTCGGCTCAGTGCACGAACTCTGTAGAACCGACAAGGATCCTGAAGTACTTCGGGTAGATTTTTAACTCAAAGTTTTGCCTGGGCAGTGCTATTAGGCTACTCTTTTTTGATTTCCAACTGCCAAGGGATTTTTTACGTGCGCAACGATACAGACGGGTGTCCAATCTCACTACCCAGAGACCAGGGGAAATTTTGTTACTAGAAGTCCATGTGAAAACATCCTGACCCCCACCGGAGCTTGAACCCGGGACCTCCATCACTCGAGACAGACACCATACCTCGAGACCACTCAGCTCTTCTGGTTAGTAAGTACAGATTCCCATTTACTTGTCACTAGGGTATATTTTGTATGTTGTTTGAGATCCAATTTTTCCGTGATTGAGCAACCCAGTATAGCATGAAATAGTCAGTATCTTTGATAGCTTTTTATACAATGGAGTCGACCCTAAAGCTGTAAAAAAGTAAAGGTCCCTTTTACATGCCATAGGCGCATTGGGCATCTGGAGCTAGGCCCATAATTTTAAAGACCAGTTGAGTTGAGTTAAGAACCGACATCACTGCACTCAGGACATTCCCATACATGCTTCATCCCCTCGTTCAAAAGCCAGCGAGGAGTCATACTACTAATCGTTCCCACCGCTATCTGATTTAAAGTTCTCCTGGTCTTTACTCTCAGTTTTGAGATTCTTCCAGAACCCCTGTCGATCCCCATCAATCTCATTCTTTTTACATACGGATTCTCAATCTGTTCCCCCGCCTTCTCCACCTGGTCCCACAAGCGCACGACCACCTGCCCCTTGCCCATAGGTAATCTACCACTAAGAGGTGCATTCTCTGCCAGCCTATCAGCCTGTTCATTCCCCCGCACCCCCACATGGCCAGTGCAAAATATCCATACAATTCTCACAATCTGTGACCTCTAAAGCGACAATATCCATTCCACACAAAATATTCCTTTCTCCACCTAACTAAGCATACTCTTTGAATCCGTAATGAACACAATGTGTGTTGCAGTAGTCTCCTCTAACCAACGGAATGCCGCTGTGACTGCTTCCACCTCCATTCTGATGCTGGAGATCATAGTCTCATATGCCAGACTCTCCTTTTTCAAGACTTTGCAATGAAACCCCAACTACTACAAACAGCATTCATTGGCTAACAGGCTGGCCACCTTTGCTTCTCAAACATTACCTGGTACCTATGCTAGGTGGGGTCCACGTGGGAGCCCAGGTCCATTTAAAAAAATTAAAACTGCCCTCATGTGGATTGAACCCAAGCCAACCCGTACGGCAGGTCAATAACTGGCTGCTATGCTACTGCGGCTTCCACAGCTTATACAAAACAATGCCTTTTCTGGGGACTTAAACCTGAACCACTGGTAAACCAGTGCATTAACCACTCTGTCACCGTGGCTTCTATAAGCATCTTTGCAACTTGCGCTATCTTTTTATTTGGTTGTATAGAACAGCCGTTTGTCATTATCATTTATATCTGTATGTGTTTCAGTAGTTCATAGTTTTAAGTTTTGTATTTTTTAAAAATTACTAATGCTTGTCATTTTTTCTTCTAGTAGTGGCAGACAAATATATTGTATCAGAACTTGCAGATGATATTGAAAAAGTAAGTTACACATGTGCAGTTCAGGTGAATGTGTGGTTGTCATACGGGTGCCATTTTTATATGATGTTATCAGAAGAAAAGTCAAAGTACAGAACCCTTTCACACGCCTTAAGACACACTTGGCATACGGTGCAAAACCCATATTTGTAAAGACCAGACTCACTCGAGATGTGATTTGGTCAGTATCACCTGACTTTCACTTGCCCAAGTCATTTCCTGGTAGTCATTTTAGGGTGGGTTGAACCGGGAGCCTAGATTGTTTAAAATCTGCCTTGATGTAGTCAGTATGCTGCCATGGCTCCTATGTTTTCAGAAGGTGGGAAATATTCACTGCTGGAAATATTCACTGTTGGAAATATTCACTGTCACTGACAGAAATGACTATTTCTGCATAGAGAATATTTCAGTGATTCTCTTGACTGAATACATCTTTATGATTAGAATTGTGAAAAATAGTTATCACAGCCATAGCTTTTGACTTGCTTTCATTAAAAGCAAGAAATAACCATGGCTGCTGGTTAATGCTTGGGAAATTAAGGACAGATGACTTGTGCAGTTCTTTTGTGTGGCCCTTTTCTGGGAAGGCGAGGTATCCAGTCAACTACCTAAACTCGCAAAGTATGATGAGAAAGGTGAAGAAAGGCATGCTTTGGGCAGAATGGCAGACTTCAATTCAACAATTAAAAATAGATATTTTTTCCCCCAAGACATGTTGCTGTGATGGAAAATGAGCAGACAGCTAGATTGGCAGGGTCTGCATCGCTCGGTGGCATTACTGGTGCATGATAAGGCAGATATGGTCGAGGTCCTTTGAGTTCTGAAGAATTGACAGATCATCACAGCACAGAATGGTGCTGCATGGAGTGACCAGATGATCTGGTCGACACTCAGGACTCAGAGGAAAGGCCAGACAGACACATAATCAGACTGCTACTGGTACCATTAGTATTGGGACTCTTCGCTGGCTGTTGAAGATGAGGATGGAGCATGTATGGTGGGACTCTTTGCTGGCTGTTGAAGATGAGGATGGAGCATGTATGGGAATGTCCCAAGTGCCATGATGTCAGTTCTCAACTCAACTCAACTCATGTGAACTCTTGCTACCCAAGCGCTCTTATCATTAGATAGCAATTGTCATGGACAGAAAATGTTTTCCCAAAGTTAACCCTTGTTGTTCCTGTCTCTCGAGTTGTAGCGTATGATTACTATTCTAATAACCTGGGTCTGTCTTAACTCTTTTCTGTCCATGACAACAAAGGTTCTTGGAAAAATTGCCAGCCCTGTGCTGAGATGGAAATTGTACCTTCAGAGCCTGAAGTGGACACCATATCCACTCAGTAATCAGCATCCATACACTCTGACATCTGCTGGAGATACTGAACACTTGTGGATCTGCACTGTGTGCGATGATGTTGTTTCTGAATAACAGTAACAGTTATCTCCTAGGGGGTTATACTTCCTGGGTGCAGTGACCAGTTTACAACCAGAAACTTGCAACACATTGATGTACTTCTTCTTCTTCTGCGTTCATCCATGATTGCGTTGCACCTGTTTACAGCAGAGCTACGTTCTTGCGCAGTTAGGCCGACACATCCGACTTCTGCGTGAATTTGTTGACCGGGTTAACCTTCCCGGGGATTAATGTACTAAATTGTACAAAGGAAAACTGATTGTGATATACACACATTGATGTACTAAACTGTACAAAGGAAAACGGTGATTGTGATATACACACATCTGGATTCTCACAAGTGCTGTGCAGTTTGTACACTGCTGAGATTCTCCTTGTGTGATTTATAAGAGGAGACTGAAGCACTTACGAGGCGGCTTCAAATGAAAACCTTAAAAGTGTAATAGAAATTACAGTCACCATACCATTGTCTTGTAACCTGTCAGTATTATTGTTAAGGATGTCAAGAGTGTTAAGCACATGACATCACAGTGCAGACAAACACAGTGACATCATAAGGACAGTTTAAAGATGAACGCCCCACTTTTGACAGGCACTAAAGAGGAGCAGCATTCTGTTATCAATTTTTTGATCAGTAAAGAGGTGAAATCTCTAGAAATTCATCAGCGAATGATGATCCAGTATGGTGATGCATGCCTGTCAGTCCAGCAAGTGTATAAGTGGAGTAGGAAGTTTCAAAACCTTTAGGTCCGATGATAAGGTAGGTGGTGCATGAGTGGTTACATATGCGACCAGGAGAATTTTTTTCTACAGGAAACCAAGCACTTTATCGATGCTGGAAGACTTGCATTGAACGCAAATGTGACTATATCGAAAGATGATACATTTGTTCCTTACCTTTTTCAGAATATATTCACACCAAAAAAAAAAACATTGAAGATTTTCATTTGAAGCCCGCTCGTATATAACTACCAAACCTTACTGCTAGAAGACTGCCTAAGTGTGAGCAAGTTTACATGTTTATGTTGTCAGAAATACTTGTTCATAATAATTTTTAACTATTTCATCATCCAGCATTCAGGGGCCTGTTCTATGCAGAATGTCTCCACAATAACAGCCTTTCTCTATAATTTCTTTGACTACTGTAGTTTTCTTGGTATTTCAAAGAAAAATAATAATGGTAAATTGTGTATTCACTTCTTCATATCAAATTATTGCCCATCAATTTATGTATATTGTCTAGTATTAAAGATAAGTGTACTCAATTAGAAATTTTGAAGTATTACCTTTATGACAAACAACTCTGGGGCTGATTCAGGTAATCTTTCAATTTTCAAAGTGTTCATGGAAAGATAAAAAGAAAAAAAAAAGTAATAACTGTCTTGAAAAAAATCAAGAAAATTGATTTCTTGGATCTGAAGTAGGCAATGCACATTCTTTGAACACATGAAAAGGAAAAATTATAATAATTCAATTATACGAAGTCTGGAGCAGATAAGAGATGGGAGGAATAACAAGAAAGAAGATGTTGGGCAGATGGTATCTGAAACGGAGGAGTATCTGTATTGGAAATGATTGACATTGCATATAAGACATGAGGCTGTGAAAAAATATGACAATCACTACCATCTATTAAAAATCGCTGTGTTTGTTGCGCTATGTATTAATGTTTACTATTTCAACTTCAGATGAAGGTCAAGTCTATCAAAGTGAATACAGTTCACCCTGGTCTTCTAGTTTTCAATGCTAGTAACTTTGGCTGTCTGTTTTCTGTGAACATCAGCCCAATTAGCTATTTGAAAAACACAGACTCATTCATTGACGAGAGATGGTCCAAGTTTTCCTTAGGTAGGTTCAATAAAGTTGTTGCTTCTGTGGCTTTTGTTGAGTTATTAATGAGAGATGGTCCAAGTTTTCCTTAGATAGGCTCAATAGAGATGTTACTTCTGTGGGTTTTTTTTCTCTCTCATTGACGAGAGAAGGTCCAAGATTTCCCTAGGTCCGCTCATTAGAGATGTTCCTTCCGTGGCTTTTGTTGATAGCAGTTGAATAAGTGAGAATAAATTGTGAATAGTTTGCTTGTTTTCTAAATCTTTTCAGCAGCTGAAGGCAATACCACAGCATAGAATATTTTAGGGGTTTGAAGTAATAACACTTTGCATATTTTAGGTTTAAAAATAACCATAATTCTTGTGTCAACATTACTAGAACAAGAATGATAAAGGTGAAGACGTAAAATGAAGATTCATTGGCACCTTGCCGTCTTGACAAACTATAGCGTGTTACATTGTGCTATAAAAAAGGCATAATAACTACAATCCATAGTGGTAGCAAATGTGATTGATCAGACCAATTTGCACTGTAGATGTTTATCCACAAGCATGTGAAAACATTGTCATTTTCACCATCACGCACCATCTTAGTCTCATGCGCTCAGTGCGTGACCTATCTGAAATCATTTTCTCCTTAGTCTATTCCATTTCTGATATTTGCCCTCCATGCAACACGTTCAGCAGCAACTTGCTCCAAATGTGTATTATCAATGCCTGTATCAATCAGTCCTGCTTACACACATCTTTGTATCGTAGTAGAGGCTGACCCCGAGACCTCTTACCCATCTGTAATTCGCCAAAAAAGATGTTCTTTGGTATTCTACCATCATCCATCCTCCTAACATGTCCTATCTATCTAAGTCTACAAAGACTGAGCATGGAATAAACCGTCACACAACCTGATCTTTCCAATACTTCAGTATTTGTGATTTTGTCTTGCCACTTTATACCAAGTATTCTTCGCAGACACCACATATGAAAGCTGTTTAAACGTTTCTCTTGGTGTGAGTGTCTTATTATTATGAGGTGCTGTGACCACCACCTCTCTTCACAATCTTTTAATTTATGAAGCAAACATTGTTAGATGTAGCAATTGTCATTAAAAAAAAATCATTATTTAATAATAATAATAAATATATATATAAATACAGTAATAATTATTTAATAAATCATTATGATTTATTTTCTCTTGGACCCATTTAATGAATTTGGGCCTACCCCCACAGCCAGGTGTGTTAACAACTAGCAGTTCAACTGGTGATTGAACTCGGGCGATAGTGTTGGCAAGTCAATACACTATTCACATTGCTAATACCCATTACTCTTAAAAAGAGCCCACACTATTCACTATTCCAAATACCCATTACTCATTAACTATCACATGGCCCTCACAGCATCAAATCATTTATCTACCATGGGGAACTGTCGTTCACAGCACAAAATTTTGTACGACTAGAAAATGGAGTTTAAAGACATCGACTTCAAGTGCCGCGCCAGCTGGCATGGACGATCATGGTTCTCCACAAACTGCGATCTCCAATGGCATGGATCAGTTCATGCCTTGACGCTTTTCCAAGCCAAGACAAAGACTGTTAAGGAATTTCTCTTGCTGTCTTCCTCTCTCTCATCCACAAATCTTTCCAACATAAAGATGTAAAGACACATTTAAAGACATAGTACTTTCAGACTTGATCAGAATTGTGAAAATACCATAGGAAATTAGTTTTTTTTCCCCCCTATGGAAGTATTGATTGTGTAACATTTATTATATTTATATGTTGTCTATGTACATACTGAGATTTGAAGGTGTCTTAATAAGAAGATATTTATGATTCCACTTTTCACATCAGTTACCTGTTTTGTTCAATTATTTACAATTTTAAAACTTAGATTGCATGAAATAGACACTTATTTAATTCATTGAACTAAAGAAATGTAATAATAATGATCACAGTAAGATAATAATGGGGCATTGATTTAATTGGTTCTGATAGCAATAGTAGTGGCAACAAAAACTAATGGTGACAATATGCAATGAATCATATTAAACAATGTAAATATTATCTGTGTGTATGTTGTGCAATATTTTGACATTGAAGTACAGACTCAGCATAAATAGCATCCATATTACTAGTAAAATAACATTGAATACTTAAATATCAGATGTGACTACAATGTGATAATATGATCAAATATTTCAGCTCTTGTAGTGATCATTGCATTCAATAGTTCTTGGTCTTGTGTTGCTGGCTTCAATTCCTTGTATGTCTGTATTGCTACATCTAACAATGCTTGCTTCATAAATGTTTTCCTTGTTATTCCTATGCCTCTTTTACCTGGTAGTTTGCCTCCTAGTACTTTCTTTGATATTTATAATTGAGATGGTGGCATGGAGGAATATCATTGGCATTTATCCAGGATTCCAAGGACTGAGATCAGTGTAGAGAAATTGGCATCTATGGCATTTGGTAGGGCACATGATAATGCTGATGTTTGATGATTGTATCACTTCCATCACTTCCCTAACTTTTAATAACAGTTTAGCTATCAATTGATGCAGAGCAGACATTTGTTAAGCTTGCAGTTCTACTGTATACAGTAAAATACTAATATTCATTTTAATACATCTGGTGTTTAAATAATCTTAATGAATTTAAACATAGACCACAATAATCAATATACTGCACGATTTCTAGCCCAGCATATTTTACTGCAAATCATCATATCATCTTATTTTTCAGATGATGTCGATGCGCTGATACAACCAAATTTGCAAAACATTATTACTTCTACAAGTTTCAGTGCTTTAATTCAGTGGATGTTTGATTTAAGTAAGTTTATGTTCCTGGAGTTATTTATATGAAACTGCTTCCATTTCATTGTTATATGCAGACATATTTGATTACCATCTAACAGTATACCACAAGCAATGATGTACATACCAAATAGAAGCAGAAGAAGCATGAGACCACAAATACAATGAACTGAGGGAATAACAAAGTCCATGGGAATCCCGATACAGGAAGCCCATAAATGGGCACTCTCCTACTTCACCTCGACACTGCAAGGTACAAGCGGAATAAAATAAGATGAGATGCTTGGAGATATTGTGGGTTTGATTCTAGCGGACAAAAATAAGTACCATCCATTTCTTGGCTTATGGGTGCATGTGGTGTTATAGTAACGTAACGTTACAACTTTAAAAAATTATAATGTACTATAAATTGTCAAGTACTTTATTGCTAAAAATGCAACTCATCATCATCATCATCATCATCATCTCAACCTTCAGCAAATCTTGTAATAATATTTTGTAATAATATTTTGTTCTTACATACCTGCTAACCTTCAGAGACAAAAAATGTATGCATCAAAAATAATTTTATAAAATTAAACAAAGCCTTACATACCACCCTTGAATTTTGCATGTGCTAAAATATTTTAAGAATCTATATCTTATGCCAATTGTAGCAATCTACTGTCTCATTTTCAATTAAATCAGGAGGAGGAATATGACATTTCTGCTACAATTCTCCGCTGAATATAGTTTCACATCTCAAGTTATAAATTTTACTGGTAAAGCACACATTTTATATATGCATTAGGCTAGTCTGGTATTTCTTCTATGAGGTTAAGAGCACTACACTTGTAGGTGTGTTGTGTTGTTATGATGATTGCCTGTCGTCCCATGACAGGTTGCGATCTTCTATGTTCTTATGAATTATGCTGTTGTTTCTTATATTCTCAAAAGTTTACATTATTCCTCTAGTTCTTCTTTCCCTTTATATGAGGTAGATTCAATCTCATTTCATCTTGTTCCTCTTAAACCTTGCGGTTGTCAAGGTGAAGCATAAACAGCAGGAGAGTGCCTGTTTATGGGCTTCATATAATGAGATTCCCAAGGGATGTTATTCTCTCTGTCCATTGTTTACACGGTCCGACTCAGCATTGCTGGGTCTGTTTCCAATAGGATCAGTCTGATTATGCTTCATTATTTTTTTTGAGCAATAGGAAAATTCCCTTGCCGGCTTTCCAGGCCAGCTGTAGGTTTAGGACAGGAAAATCTGACCAAGGGGAGTCCTGGTGAGCCACATGGTCATGGTTTCCCAGTCTGCAACACGGGGAGGTGAGGCTGACTTGTGTTGTCTGTGGGTCATTGGCAGGCTGCTAATTTTCACTTTTCACGCCTCCTGAGAGAGCCTGGCCAATCCTAACCCTACTGGCTGCAGGCCAGGCACAGTCCACACTTAGGCAGCTTCAAAATATACTTACTAATCCATTTTGATTTTGTGTCCTTATATCCAACAGTGTCTATTCATCACTGTTCTCAAACAGTGCTCGTCATAGAGACAACATTAAAAGCAGTTCTGAATCAAGTTCATTTTTCAAAAAATACGGATTGCAGGTGGAAACTCTCAGCTCTGGACCTGCTCCGTGTACTTGTCAACTTAGGTAAACTCCACATTTGAAATGTTATTTATTAATAAATATATAATGTTTAGTCCATATGTCTTGAAATTAGTCATGACAGATCTATAGTAATATAAACTGGACTCACGGCAAAACTTGTCTGAAATGAATGATATCTGCACTTCAGGTAGACAATTCATAATATGTGTGTTTGAGATAGTGATGGAAGCAAATAGCTGTAAGAAAGCATGATTAGAAGTGGGCTGAACATCAACAAGATTACACAAGGAAAGTTTGTTATTCTTTGAATGCAGCATACAAAATGTCTTTTCTTTGTTCACGTTATAGCCATAGTTTATAAGGAGTTGAGAAATCAATGACGAGGATGTTCTATTGAAAAGAATAAAAGATTGCTCAAATGTTGTGAGGCATTTGCAATTAGGTGGTTGCAACAGGTTTTATGCAAACAGAAAGTGTTCATGTGAAATTTGAAATTACCGTGGGGATAACAGGTGCTCCACATTTGAACAATACCTGTGATTATGTGTTTTAATTGTTTCAACTAAAGTATTATTCATGTATTCACATCATAGGATATATAACTCTTCAGTATGCACCTGACAAGATGCAGTGAAATGAGTCAGGCAATAATTCGTGCAACATATTGTTTGTGACTTCTGTGTTTACATTCACTAAGGTGATACATGGTTTTGAAAGTGAACAATTAATCGGGACTCCATGTAACAATCATCACTTCACAATCGATTATGAACCTGCAGTGTGCCACATAGGTTGGAGTGAAGTTTATGCATTATAGTTTGAGACGTCAGGGGTAGCTATAAGAGAATAACATGAGAATTTAGAGGATGCCATGCATCTGTAAGAGGTAAATTTTTTCATTGTTGTTTGCAATATAGTGAATTTGCTGCAAAATCCTGAGTTGATAATTTCCCAGTTGTCTTCTATCATTGCAAACATCAGATGTGAGTATTAAACCCGACCCCTTACTAACCATCACATTGGGACAACACACATGTATATGCGAGCACACGTGCAGATGCACACACACACATGTAGATGCACATACACACATGGAGGGAGAGAGACTCTCCTGTACTGTGTATGATGCAGACACAGTTACAATGAACAAGCAGTTAGGACATTGAGTTGAGCCCTAGAAATATGGATATTCTGATGAAATGTTTGTATTTTGGGGAAACAAACTAATACATATAGACCAGTGGTTCTCAACCGGTGGGGAATTCCATCTCCACCAGGGGGGAATATTAGGGTTTCGGGGGGAGGGGGGAACTGGCTCAACCTCAAGCTGGCTTCAAGACCACACAAAACACGATCGTCCCCCTTTCTTGAATTATTTGTGAGCATGTGGATGTGTGTGTATGTATATATGTTGTTTGTCCATCAAGAATGATGGTGACCATTTGTTTCATCCAGTGGGGTTGACAGTATGGAGCTGTGAGTTCTAAGATGGCTGATAAGGCCTATTTTGGCTCAAAATGTTCTTTGACAATGTGGGCAAAGAATGCTTGACGTTCCAGGAGGAGGATCTCTTGCAGTGGTTTTTCTGTCCAGCCTTTTCTTCACAGCTCTTGCAGTCCTGGTTGCTTCACAAGTGACTGCACCCTTGCGTAATATTGTACACCACGAATTTTGGTCACTGGCTGCAGTCTCCCAGGTGTCAAGATGAATTCCAAAAGCTTTTAGTGAAATTTTCAGTGTCTTTAAAGCGTTTTCTCTGGCCGCCTTGGGAGCATTTACAACAACACAGCTCACCGTAAAAAAATGCGTTTATTGAGCATGTGATCTGGTATACGAGTTAAGTGACCAGCCCAGCAAATCTGATTCTTGAATAGTAGAGTGGATACTGGGCATGGACGCTCTTTCTAGAACTTCAGTGTCTGGGATCTTGTCTTGCCATTTAATCTTTAATAGCTTCCTAAGGCAGACTGTGTGGAAGTGTTTTAATTTCCTAGTGTGTCGCTGATAAACAGTCCAGGTTTCACAAGTATATAGCAGTGTGGATAATACAATTGCTTTGTAGACTTTCAGCTTTGTTTGCAGGCTTATTCCATTTCTGTCCCATACATTCTTGTACAGTCTGCCAAAGGCCGTGCTAGCCTTGGAGATTCTGGCATTCACTTTGTCATCAGTTGTGGCAGCTTGTGACACAGTGCTGCCAAGATAGGTGAATTTGTCCACAACACTTAGACTATGACCATTCACTTTGATATTCGGCAGTGTGTGATTATTCCCTGGAGCTGGCTGGTACATAACTACAGTCTTATCCAAGTTGATATTGAGCCCAAAGTTGGCACAGGTTATGAGAAAGCTGAAACATTATGTTGCATGTCTGCCTCTGAGTTGGCATATAGAGAGCAATTGTCAGCAAACAGCAGCTCTCTGATGGTGTCGCTGTTAGTTTTGGTTTTGGCTTTCAGCCTTCTGAGATTTAATAACTTTCCATCCATACGGTAGTTGATGACTATTCCAATGTCGTCGTTCTCGAAGGCATTCGTCAACATAGCTGAAAACATTAGGCCGAACATTGTTGGTGCCAGGACACATCCTTGCTTCACTCCATTGGTGACAGAAAGTGTTAAGACAGTTCATGATTTTCCTGTACTCTTGCCTGCATATTATCATGAAATAGCCGCACTATTTGGACAAACTTTCGTGGGCAGCCATATTTCACCATAATCTTCCACAGTCCTTCTTTGCTTTTGACTGTATCAAAAGCCTTGGTAAGGTCAGTGAAAGTGGAGAACATTTCGGAGTTCTGTTCCTGACATCCGTCTTGCAGTTGCCTTGCAGCAAAAATCATGTCAACAGTTCCTCATTCTTTTCTGAAGCCACATTGACTCTCAGGAAGAAGACCTTGATCGAGGTGGGCCGTGAGGCGATGTTGACTTCAGGTCATTTAAATATGCCTTGAGGAGAAGATTTTTCTCAGCCAGCAATTGGTTGATGTCTTTGGAATTTTCATCAAACTAGTCTTTATGCTTTCGGGGGGCATGACCCAGGATTTCCATAGCAGTGTCGTAAATTATGTCCTTTAGGGCTCTCCACTCTGTTTCTGCATCCTGTTTAGCTGCAGCATTGGGCTTGAAGCGGTCTTCCAGCATATTTTCAAACGACAGCTGTATTTTCTTGCTGCTTAGGTGGTGACATTTTGACAGCTTGTGGTTGGTGTCCACCAACCGTGGCTAGCTGGTTAGGTAATGATGGAGCAGACAATGTTTAGGGCACCTTTTCTAACCCCTTCCTCATGCTATGGAGGTGAGCAGTGCTTTCCTATAGAGGGCTACTTAGTCGCTCAGGGGGCTGCCGAATCCCACTGCTGCTCCGGTCAGTAGAAGACAACCAGATGGCCTGAGCCGCCTGTGTGCAGGTCTGCGACTATGACTGACAGTGTACCCTGCCGCTCGCCCATCGCGCTATTTCATGCTGACAGCTACTAGGAGCCACAGGCATGAGCTGGATGTCAGAGAATCAGTAGCAGTTTGCGCCACGCTGGTATTTTACGGGTTATGTGAGCCGGTCGCTCAGAAAGCAATGGCAACCTACTGACCGTGGTAGTTTGAGCTTAATCTTGCATAGTACATCAACAGCAGCTGAAGAATGCTGGAGTTGACTGCAACATCCTGTAAGGGATATACAACATTAAAAAAAAATACATATATATATATATATGGGTATGTGTAAAGGGAGGAATGACACTTTTTTGTAAAAGTGGGGGGGGGGGGGGGGATGACATTCTGAACATATGGTGATAGGGTGCATGGGCCAGACAAGGTTGAGAACCACTGATATAGACATTTTAGAGAAATCAATGTGAAAAGAGAGCTGATGAAAGAAATAAAAAAGTGACATTAAAATATTTTGGCTACATTAAAATACATGGCAGTCTTATAAAAAGATAAAACTTGGTGGAAATAGTTGAAGACAGACAAACAAGAGTGGCTGAGTGGTCTCGAGGTATGTTTTCCGCCTCAAGTGCTGGAGGTCCTGTGTTTGAGCCCCTGTGAGGGCCTGGATTTTTTCACGTGGACTTCTAGTAACAAAATTTACCCTGGTCTCTGGGTAGTGAGATAGGATGCCCGTGTGTATTGTTGCGCATATAAAAAAATCCTTTGGCAGTTGGAAATGGGCAAAACTTTTGAGTTAAAAATCTACCCAGAGTATTTCAGTATCCTCACCAGTGCTACAGGAGTTTGTGCACTGAGCTGAGATTCTCCGAACTCAAGCTTGAGTTAGGAGTAGAACGGAGCACTTATGGGTTACACCCATGTGTCATGATGTTGATCCGTCGACTAAAGTAAACTAAACTAGACAAACAAGAGAAAAGAGAAAGATGGACCGAGACCAGTCTGTTAGCATGTTTAACAAAAGCAAAACACAAGAAATGTTGAATATCCACTGCAGGCGAACATCATTGTAGAAATAGCACTTGATTGATTGTAGCAACTTGTTTTGTGGTAATATACTAACATGAAAAAGTCAGGTCTTAGTCAGATATGACTGAGCTACCGTATGACAGTAGACGGTACTACCTGCTTTCTGTCAGCACCGAATGTTGGATGGCACTTACCAAACCCGACATCCCACATTGTGCTAACGGCTTCGGGTACAAGCCTTATCCTGGTGCGAGGGAATGCAACCTAAAGACAAAATGTCATAGCAGGGCAGACCAGGCCCTTAGCCTTGGTTGGCAGGTGGTCTAGGATCGAAGCTCCGACAGGCGGACAGTCAGAGCATTGCTTTGCTAATCTGGCAGCTTCTGTAGCTTGTCTTGTTCCAGATGTATTGGTGTTACCATTCCTCTGGAGTGAACTAGGCAAGCAGAGAGAGGGATAATGCTGCATGGGCAACACATGGTCTCTATATTTTAGCCCAGGCTTTGTGCTATGGAGAGGTATAACTCCATCCCTGGTCTTAACCGGTCTCGGAATCAAAGCGAGAGGTAGCAATTACGGGTTATAAGTCCTTGTCAAATGTCGTAGATATGGGGCACCATGGGTTGCCTCTGACGGTGGGAGACACCTTCAGGTGTCACTGATCAGCTATCGCCCACCTCAAGCTGGCCAGTTGGATGCTGATCCGCCACAGCCTGCCTGCTTCAATGGGTGCCTTGGGCTGGGGCAAAATCTGAATCACATGCTGTTAAACCAATGCACCAGGCACTAATAAAAATAAAATAGAAACCTCAAGCTACGGCTTGCAACCTGGAACATAAGAACCATGTGTCCAGGATATTCCACTGACCTGACGAATATTGACGATGTGAGAAAAATGGTTGTGATTGATGCCGAACTTAATCGTCTTAACATTGATATTGCTGGCCTGCAGGAGACTCGCCTCGCTGAGGAAGTGTCACTCAGGGAAAACAATTACACCTTTTTTTTGGAAGGGTAGAGGGCAGGCAGAAAAAAAGGCAACATGGTGTGGGCTTTGCAGTGAAGAATTCGCTACTGGGAATGATTGAAATTCCAGCAGGAGGAAATGAAAGATTATTATCCCTGCGCTTGGCAACTTCTTGTGGTTTTGCCACCATTCTCACTGCATATGCACTGACACTTGCATCCTGTGATGATGTGAAGGATTCGTTCTATGAGGAGCTAGACTCTGTGATCAAGGCAGTTCCAAAATCCGACTACATTTATATGCTCTGTGATTTCAGTGCTTGTGTGGGCAAGGACTCGAGTTCATGGCCAGTGGGCCTTGGAAAATACAACATCGGTCGCACGAATGAAAATGGGCAAAAGCTGTTGGAGCATTGCACCAGAAATGACCTATGTATTACAAACTCCTACTTTAAAACAAAAGAGCTGCATAAGGTCACATGGAAACATCCAAGATCCGGCCATTGTCATCAGCTGGACTTCATCATCACACGGAGACAACATCTGAATCAAACATCATTAACTTGAAGTTACCACAGTGCTGACTGTGATACGGATCATCCTTTGGTTGTTGCAAGTATTAGACTAAGACCAAAGATAATCTACACAGCTAAACACAAATCTAGCCCCAGGATTAATGTTATTAACACCCACGATCCTGATAAATGCTTTGAGTTCCAACAGCAACTTGAAGACGCTTTCACTGATACATCAGAAATTTGCACAGCAAGTGTAAAGTGGGGTAAACTTAAGGAAACTCTTTATAAAACAGCAGTAGAGGTTTACGGCACTGGATCATAAGAAGCAGGATTGGTTTGCGGCAAACAGCCAGACACTGCAGCCCTTGATTGATAAAAAGAAGATAGCTCTCTTAAGAACCAAGGAAAGAACAAAGCGTAAAACTCTCAATTAGCTGAAGCAAGCAAGGAAGGATGTGCAAAAGGCTGCCAGGCAGTGTGCAAATGACTATTGGATCAAGTTATGTGAGTCCATTCAAAATGCAAGTATAAGGGAAACATCAGAAGCATGTATGAAGGGATAAAGAAAGCCTGTGGTTCAATGATCAAAAGAAGCGCACCACTGAAAACCTTGTCTGGAGAAATCATCACTGATAAGAAACAGCAGATGGATAGATGGGTAGAACACTATATGGAGCTTTACTCAAGAGAGACCAAATTAGCGGATGATGCCCTCAACGCCATACAGGCCTTGCCAACTCTTGACCACCTGGACACGCTTCCCACCAAAACAGACGTTAGGTGTGCTATAAATGAACTTGCATCTGGCAAGGCTCTAGATAAGGATGGGATTCCAATAGAGGTTATCAGGAGTGGGCAAGACACACTCACTCTACAGATCCACCAGCTAATAGAGCTATGCTGGCGAGAAGGACATGTCCCACAGGATTTCAAAGACTCAAGCATCATAACATTGTACAAGAACAAGGGCGATCAGAGCGACTGTAACAACTGTAGGGATATCTCACTTCTGTGTATTGTTGGGAAAGTATTTGCCAGAATTGTTCTGCGCAGGCTTCAAGTCTTGGGAGATCAAATCTACCCCGAATCACAGTGTGGCTTCCGGCAGAACTGGTCTACCATTGATATGATATTCTCATTGCGACAAATGCAAGAAAAATGCCGTGAACAGAATCAGCTACTGTTTATTGTCTTCATTGACCTCACAAAGGCATTTGATTTGGTCAGTCGTGAGGGTCTGTTCAAGGCACTACAGAAGATTGGCTGCCCACCAACTCTTCTGTCCATCGTGGAATCGTTCCACACAGGCATGAAGGGTATAATCAAGTTTGATGGTGCAACTTCAGAAGAGTTTGAAATCAAGAGTGGAATTAAGCTAGGTTGCATACTAGCTCCTACCCTCTTTGGAATATACTTTTCACTTCTACTGAAATATACCTTTCGTGATCAGGATGGTATTATATACATTCACTCACGCTCAGATGGCGGCCTCTACAATGCTCAGAGATTGAAGGCCAAACCAAAATAAGAAGGGTACTGATCAGAGAGTTGCTTTTTGCAGATGATGCTGCAATTACGACCCACTCTGAGGAAGAATTACAATGTCTACTATCTGCATTCACCAATGCTTGTTCTGAATTTGGTTTAAAAATTAGCAAAAAGAAGACACAGATTATGTCACAAGGTGCACATGGGGTACCATCAATCTTTATTGACGACGCCGAACTAGAGATAATAGACCATGTTACATATCTAGGATCAGTGGTAAATAACAAATTATCCCTAGATCAGGAAATGAACATCAGGATTGGTAAGGCAGCAACAACAATGAACAGGTTAAGAAAAAGAGTCTGGGAGAACAGGAAGCTTACTGCCAAAACAAAAGTCCTTGTCTATCAAGCCTGTGTCCTTAGTACTCTTCTTTATGGCAGTGAAGCCTGGACAAGTTACTCACACCAAGAGAAACATTTAAACAGCTTTTATATGCGGTGTCTGCGAAGAATACTTGATATTAAGTAGCAAGACCAAATCACAAATGCTGAAGTATTGGAAAGATCAGGTTGTGTGATGGGATATTCCATGCTTAGTCTATGTAGACTTAGATGGGTAGGACACGTTAGGAGGATGGATGATGGTAGAATACCAAAGGACATCTTCTTTGGTGTATTACAGGTGGGTAGGAAATCTCAGGGTTGGTCTCTACTACAATTCAAAGATGTGTGTAAGCGGGACATGATTGATACAGGCATTGATAATGCACATTGGGAGCAAGTCGCCACTGAACGTGTTGAATGGAGGGCAAATATCAGAAATGGAATAATGACAAAGGAGAAAATTATTGCAGATAAGTTGCACACCGAGCGTGTGAGGTGTAAGATGGTGCATTCTGGTGAAAATTACCACATGCATCCATGTGGATGAACATTTACAGCGCAAATTGGCCTTAAATTCACCACCGCCATGGGTTGTAGTTATTAAGCCATTTTGAAGCACAATGCAACAAACTATCATCTGTCAAGATGGCAAGGTGCCAATGAATGACAAACATGAAAATGAATTACATGTGTTGACATAGTTTTTCCTACTTGCGCAGGAGCTGATCCACAAGAACTAACAGAATCGCAGACAGTCTTCACACAGGAAGCAATAAGGTTGGGATTAACTTCACGTAGTGTTTTGATGGATGAGTCAGATTATTTAGCACTGATGCATGACGTTTGTCTGTGGAGCATGATAGATGTTAGGTTAATGTAAAGTTTCTGTTATTTATGTTTAGAGGAAAAGTGCTAAGGCTTTGTTGTTGTTTATAACGAGCTGGTTCTGTCACCCTGCTATTGAGTTGAGTGCGTGGAGCAACACTGTGAACTGAATTTTGTGTGGTGTGCTTTTACATCTGTCTTCAGTTATTTGTAGCATGAACTGTATGTTAAGAAAAATGGAGGTCGGGGGTTCACTGAACAAACTGGGTTGCCTTAATGCAGTAATGTGTGGCTGCTGGTTTTCTAGTGACTGCCGCTTCCATCGACGATGAACTTATTTTTCATGGTGGACTTTTGTGTTGGCATTCTGGCAGTGGCATTATACATAGTATACCTGTGCGGGCTGTTGGTTTGTCAAGACTCCTGTCTGTTTCACTTTTCACATGGGGCAGTGAGGGGCATTTTGTGTGATATTCACTGGCACAGGAACGGAGCATAATGGGGCGACCCTTTGCTGTGAAGTTGGAACCACGACTAACTAACTAACTGTTTATAACTAGAGCTGCTGAGGTTATTGCTTGTGTGCATCTACTGCCAGGTAATCAAACTTGCAAGTGTTCTGTAGCTGCTGTGTTGTACCATAGAGTGGGTGTGTTCTAGCTAGAAATATCAATTGGGGAACTCCTTGAGGCCACTAAGACAATTCATAGATAAACACAAATGTATTGTTTGGCGCTGATAAAATTATAAGAAAGAAGTAGAGACTAGAGAACAAACTAAACAAAACAAAATTGAAAGCTATCGTTACCAACCAGGATTTGAACCTATCACATCCAAATGACAACAGCAGTATGCTGCAGAAACAAATGTACTTCGATGCATACTCAGGGTATCTAGTTGGTCAGTGTGGCAGTTCGTTGCTTCCCTTATAGGCCCCAGTAAAACACACACGCAATAGGTGCAGTATCAATACAGATATTAGCTGTGAGTGAATGAAGCGAGGTTCATGTCCAAACATTACTGCTATGCCTGTGGAGGGACATGAGCAGATGACTTTAATACTCATCCTTAGGCTGATTGACCTAATTAATTAACGAATTTATGTTTTATACTTTCTAAATATAGACAATATCTGGGGAAAGTCAATGATGTGAATATGCCACATACGGAGGGAGTGAGCAGTGAGACGTTTCGGGCTATTCTGTGTGTGCTTTCTGTTGCCTTGCAGGGCAGGTAAGATGATCTTCCTCTGCTGTCATGGAATATACACTCAGCCGTCCCATATCAAGA
This sequence comes from Cepaea hortensis, assembly GCA_963921405.1. NCBI lineage: Eukaryota > Metazoa > Mollusca > Gastropoda > Stylommatophora > Helicidae > Cepaea > Cepaea hortensis. Next base: position 26,722,377 of record OY992878.1, on the reverse strand, counting down.
CCTTACCTTCTATCCTCTGCTATTTCACTTTACTATGGCTTTTCAGTATTACATCTGTCCTGTACAGTGACCTGCATGTTCTGAACAATGGCTATCGGCTGTTGCTGAATAGTCTGAGTTGCCTTTTCGGTTCACGAGTGCATTTTTCAGAAAACTCCCGGGAGTCAGCGCTGAAGCTGCGGAGTTTGTGCTTTATGCATCACTTTCGGCGGGTCGCCCTGCGGTAAAAGACCAAGCCATGTGAGAAAACCCAGGTCAATGAGGTCTTTCTGGTGACTGCCGAATCCATCGACGATGAACTGTGGTTTTCGTGGATTAATTTTGTGTTGGCGTTCTGGTGGCAGCATTATGCACAGTGTACCTGTGCGGGTTGTTGGATTGCCGAGACTCCTGCCTATTGCACTTTTCTCATTGGACAATAGGGAGCATTTTGTGTGATATTCACTGGCACAGGAACGGAGCATAATGGGGACTACCTGTTGCCATGAAGTTGGAACCTCGACTAACTACCTAACTATCTTTTCTTTCTTATTTTTTTGTTAAAGAATATATTAATCTGTACTGAAATGCTTTATAGAACCAGGTTTGCTGTATGGCAGCGAATCTTGGAATGTAAATGAACAAATTAGGAAGAACTTAGAAGCAACAGAGATGTGGTTTTTGAGACGAATGTGGTGAATTCCTTGGACTGCCAGAGTAACTAACAACGATTGCCTGAAAGAGGCTAATGAAACTAGAACACTATTTACAACAATAAGAAAGAGACAAACAGCTTTCTTTGGTCATGTGATGAGATGAGAGGCATTGGAGAACATCATGACAACTGGAAAGATCGAGGGGAAGAAAGGCAGAGGCAAACCAAGAGAAATGATGCTGGGCGGATTGAGACGGTGGCATGGAGGAATATCATCAGCAGAGTTGATCCAGAACACCAAGACCGAGATCTGTGGAGAGCCATGAACACCTACGCCAGCTGGCAGGGCACTTGATGATGATGATATTAATCTGGTGAAGACATATTTGTGACTGTTTATTTGTAAATATCTGTCGTTGTATTTCATAGTAAAACTATTTTTTTTTGTTCACTCGCTTTGAACTAGAGCGTAGTCCATACTGGACTGATTCTTGTGTGTGGGCTAGTCTTTCCTATTACCAGTGTCCCTCACCATTAGGCAAACCCTCTCTGACTTCTGAGTTACTTTTAATTTACTTTCCCAAGTCAAGGACAAGATGGTTTTATCTTAAGATTGTGCCGAAGATGGACATAAATTGAAAAAACCTGGCAATAGTATGTCTAGAAAGTCCTCTATCTGGAACCCATGAGGTAAACATAATAGAGGAAGACCTTAAAACACGCAGAGAATAGAATTAGGCAGAAATGGGCAATATGTGGAGGACATGGCTGGAGCTGATTGGGATAGCAAAAGATGGCTTGGGGTGAGTTGTTTGAGAACTTATGCCCCTATTGGGGAAAAAGGGTGGAAGAAGAAGAATGTGTCTTAGAGGAGACAAATAGCATAGTAGCCATACTAATAGTCCTTGGTTCAAATTGACCTTTTTTACCCTGTTCTCCAGGGTTGACCCAGATTCATAAACTGGCACAAGAAATGTTCTAGGAGGTCAGATGGCAAGCGAAACAGTAAACACATCACCAATCTTGTGCTGTTTAATGAAGAAAATATGGGTCTGCCACCATATTCCACAGTGGAATGGAAATTTACTTATTTTCTTTACTTTTTTACAAATTTTTATTATGTCTAAGATGTTTCAGTGTTATTGTATCAGTTTCTAATTATGACATTCATTGTTTCAGTTTTTCACTGATTTTGTTGTTTCTTTTCACAGATCTCTGGTTGCTAAAGAAGATCTCAACCTCATGTTCTACATGCTGGCTAAGGCTGCTCTGGATAAGTCACTAGACTGGTTGGTTGATTCTTATAACAGTTTTCTTCAAAAGACTTTTACTTCTTCATCTTTTAATGGCTTCATAGATCAGGCATTGTTTATTGATGTTTCCACCATAGTTATTATCTTTTCTTTTTGTCTTCCTTGAAGTCTAAATTTACAATATTGACTATGCAATGATGTTTTATTTTGGGACACCTTTCGCCATGCCACATCTTCTCGTTTGTCCTCATTCCTGGTTAAATTTTTCTCCATACTCACTTGGAACCAGCTCGGTGGCAAAGGGCGTACGAGCACAATTTGTAATCCTGCATACCGTGTTCGAAACACAGCTGCGGGCAATTTGGAAGCAGACTGCCTTGCACTCCCCAGGGGAGAATTTTAGGGTTTCCAGGGAGGGAATGAAGACCATTTCAAGATCGTGGTAATACAAGAACCAATTACTTGATATTGTTTTTCCCTTCACACTTAATAGTTATGTATGTCTCATCCTTCTAAAATTCATTTTATAAAGTAAGTAGACCAACAAATCATGTTTTATGTGGATGTCTAGACATGTTTTAGTATATGCTATTACATTTGCCTTCCATTTTTACGTATACTGTGTAGGGGTTAGGGGATTTTTAGATAAGAAATATGAAAAGGGGGGGGGGGGGAATGACGTTCTGAAAATACAGTGAAAAGGGGGGGGGGGCACGGGCCAAATATTTGATAGGAAGGTGGGGAATGTCGTTCTGAAAATATGGTGAAGGGGAGCACGGGCCAAAAAAGGTTGAGAACCACTGCTGTAAAGGATATGCAACTAACTTTAACTAACTAACTTTGATCTTCTCAGCATTCTCCTTTACTTGTGATATTCTTTTAGTTATGATTTCTTCATTGTCTTTTTCCCACCTCTCCTATTACTCCTCAGCATTTGTTAAAATGTCACCTGACATTGAGTATTTATATTACTGTTGCTTTCATGTCAGAATTGTCTGGAAAGGCAGTGAGAAGAACTGGTCGCCCCACTGCATAATAATTGTTTCTAATGTCATGTTAATACATTACATTTTTAATTTCTCTTATATTTTTTGTGTTCAGTTTTTTTTATAAGTATTTTCAAACTGAAATCCTATGGCTGAAGATGTTTGAAAAATCAGTAAATATACTTCACTTTTGCTTTGGTATTACTTCTGAAGGGGATGATAATAATACGTGACCTGTTATATTAAAGACAGATGGATGTACATAGAAGATATGTTCATCTGTTCCAATATATTGAATATATTGTTGTTCATGTCTTTGTTTTTTAAACCAAATTATATGTATGTTAAAATAATTATGATATCGTGATACACATTTTCTACTTATTCAAAACTTTTATCAAATATTTGCACGAAGGTGCGATTTGGATGATATGTTTTATTAAGCTAATCCAGTAATAAACATAGAAGGTCAGATAGGAGTGATTGTATGAATATTTTCTTTAGATTTAAGATTTTTATAAAATGAAGTCATGGAGGAAATGTCACTAAATGGCTATCAACCTTTAGAACTCAAATCCTAGACATCCATGTTTAAGCAAGCAAAACTAAATTGAAGAATGATACACAAAGTTACACAAAACAAACTACTGAAGACAATTAAAGGTGAATCTTCCTATAAACAATTACTTTTTGCTAGTTTTCTCTGTTTGACTACTACCAGAGGAGTGGCTGACCTAGTGGCTAGAATGTCGGGAGACTTGGGTTTGAATCCTCAGTAAGGCATGGAGTTTTTTCTGTCGGGGGCAAAAAGAAAACTCTAACCAGCACAGTTTGTGGTGACTGAACTAGCCAGGCAGCCTTAATTCCTCAGGCTCAAGAACCCCCTGCCATACACCGCAAGGTACTATATTGGCAGTAAATGACAGTTGACAGACTACTACTCTGACAACAAAGGGAAATCACTCTAATATCCTAGTCATAAGCCACTACGAAGGTCAATCAATTTATGCTGTAACATTAATTACAACCATGTCACGTGCAGTAGCTGAATCATTACATTCTTAGGCACAGAGACAACATATCACACACTCCTGAAAGAGTCAGTCAACAAACACCTTGACAGTCAGTCAATAAACACTTGACAGTCAGTCAACAAACACCTGACAGTCATTCAACAAACACTTGACTGTCAGTCAACAAACACCTGAGTTAGTCAACAAACACCTGACAGTCAGTCAACAAACACCTGACAGTCAGTCAACAAACACCTTGACAGTCAGTCAACAAACACCTGAGTCAGTCAGTCAACAAACACCTGACAGTCAACAAACACCTGACAGTCAGTCAACAAACACTTGACAGTCAGTCAACAAACACCTTGACAGTCAGTCAACAAACACTTGACAGTCAGTCAACAAACACCTGACAGTCAGTCAACAAACACCTTGACAGTCAGTCAACAAACACCTGACAGTAAGTCAATAAACACCTGAGTCAGTCAGTCAACAAACACCTTGACAGTCAGTCAATAATCACCTTGACAGTTAGTCAACAAACACAAGACAGTCAGTCAACAAACACTTGACAGTCAGTCAACAAACACTTGACAGTCAGTCAACAAACTCCGGTCAGTCAGTCAACAAACACCTTGACAGTCAGTCAACAAACTCCTGACAGTCAGTCAACAAACACCTGACAGTCAGGCAACAAACACTTGACAGTCAGTCAACAAACACCTTGACAATCAGTCAACAAACACCTGACAGTCAGTCAATAAACACCTGACAGTCAGTCAACAAACACCTTGACAGTCAGTCAATAAACACCTTGACAGTCAGTCAATAAACACCTTGACAGTCAGTCAATAAACACCTTGACAGTGAGTCAACAAACACCTGACAGTTAGTCAACAAACACTTGACAGTCAGTCATCACATACCTGAGTCAGTCAGTCAACAAACACTTGACAGTCAGTCAATAAACACTTGACAGTCAGTCAATAAACATTTGACTGTCAGTCAACAAACACCTGAGTCAGTCAGTCAACAAACACTTGACAGTTAGTCAACAAACACCTGAGTCAGTCAGTCAACAAACACTTGACAGTCAGTCAACAAACACCTGAGTCAGTCAGTCAACAAACACTTGACAGTTAGTCAACAAACACTTGACAGTCAGTCAACAAACACCTGAGTCAGTCAGTCAACAAACACTTGACAGTCAGTCAACATTTTTAAGGCACATTGTGAGAAGATTCGTTATGAGAAGAAGCAGACTGGAACATACTGTGACAACAAGAAAGGTGGAAAACAGCACGAGAATATTCTAGACAGCCTATTGACATGGCAAGGACAAATACCAGCTCATGAATTCATACATTCTTTTGGAGATTGTGGGATGTAGAGAATCATGATCGCCCATGCCAGTTGGGGAGGCATGTGATAAGGATGAACATTGTTGGTTTTCCAGAACATATAGAGAAGCACAGGCCAGCCTTACTAACACTACATCTATTTCTAGTGTAAAGTAGGGTTTGTTTTCTGCTAACTTAAGATGTTTTATTTGCATTTGCTCGCTTTGAACTCAAGTGTAGTACATACATGCGCTACAAGTTCTCGTGCACTGGACTGATATTTTCATGTGGATTAGCTTTCACTATTACCATTGTCCCTCACCATTAGGTGAACCCACACTGGCTTCTGAGGTACTTTGTAATTTACGTCCCTAAATCAAGGACGAGAAGTTAACATATTAGTCCATTTGACCATTGTAGTGGTTAAACCCGCTACCTCAGCATCAGCACACTGGAAGTTTAAGAAAGAGCGCTCTTTTCCATTCAGCCATGCTGACACTATCTTAAGATATTCTTTGTTATATTTGTGTCTTCATACAGGAAACTGAGCAGTAACTTCAATCACTGTTTTACTGCTATAATGAATCATTATAGTGACAGCGACTGGCCATCTGTTGTAAGTATAGCTCTTAATAAAATCATGTTAACCTTGCCATCTGCATTATGTACAATAAAATACTTTTACTATCTGTCCGCAGTCGTTTGTGGCGTGAACTGAGAACTGCATGTTTGAAAAAATGGCGTAGCTGGCTCAGCAGGGTTGCCACTTTTCTTTGACAGAAAACATCTAGGAATGGAACAAACAATATTTAGAAATATCTAGACTGTAGGTGAACATCTAGAAAAACATCCAAATGGAAAAATTATTGCCGCTTCCATCAAAGATGAACTGTATGTTTCGTGGAGAACTTTTGTGTTGACATTCTGGCAGCAGCATTATGCACATGGAAATGCTTTTACTATCTGTCCACGTTTTTTTGTGGCATGAACTGCATGTTCGGAAAAATGGCATAGCTGGCTTTGTCACAAAACGGACTGGTTTTGCCTTATGCAGTAATGTGTGGCTGCTGGTTTTCTAGTGACTAATAATAGTTTATGGGGCAGTGAGGAGCATTTTATGTGATATTTACTGGCACAGGAATGGAGCATAATGGGGACGACCCGTTGCTGTGAAGTTGGAACCGCGACTGACAGACTGACTAACTAACCTTGCCATCTGCAACCAGCTATAAAATGTCACTTAATCAGTATTAAGTGATTATCATGTAGCAAGTCCTTGAAGCTCATTGCTGTCATTACAACCTACTGAGGTCAGCATGGCCGAATGGATAAGACCGCTCGCTCATAAACTTCCTGTGTGCTGATGACAAGGTAACAGGTTCAACCCCATCACCGGTCAGTTGGAATAATATGTTGACTTCTTGTCCTTGACTTGGGAACGTAAATTACAAGTACCTGATAATGAGGGACACTGGTAATGGGGAAAACTAACCCCACATTCAAATATCAATCCAGTGCACTTGAAGTACTGGCATGTCTGTTGACTACGCTTGATTTCAAAACGAGCGAATGGGACAAAAATTACAACCTACCTTAAATATTTTCTGTCTTTTGCCAGTTGCCCTTCTTTGCGCATTTTCATGGACAGACTTTAATGCCCTGTGCCCTCTGTTATTTTGGTCAGCCCATCCCTCTTGCTCCAGGAATTATTCTTCTATCACTGCCCTGTCTAAAACATTGACATTTAATATGGCAGAAGTATTTCAGTTTGTGAAATATGTTGCTGTTTTCTTTATTGTCTGATCGTGTAAAATGGTTGTAATTTGTTTTCTTAACCAACGCTACTACAGCAGGTTGAACGAGGTGGACTGTTTTAACAATTTTCTACATATCGGATTGGATCAGATTTCTTCATGAATCACAGTATTCTAAGAATATTTCTATAACATTTAAGTTTAAATGCCTGGACTTCTTCATTATTGATTGTGAAATGATCCATGATTTACATTTGTATGTTGTGACACGAAAGATGCATGTCATCAACATTTGTTATGTTTATTTGTTTGCTGGTGTTGTGCCTTTAGCTCTGAATGCTCTTTGCCCTCTGTATTGCTATGGCCAGTCTCCTTTTGACTTCCTTTGAACAGCCTTTGTTGTTAATTACGGAGCCAAAGTATTTGGTATTCACAGTTTGTAATGTTAATCAGTGATCTGTAACTTGCTATAGTGTATGACTTAGTAAACTGGATACCACATAGTTTTCAGTGCTCTGTAACTTGCTATAGTATATCACATAGTAAACTGGATACCAGACAGTTTTCAGTGATTTGTAACTTGCTATAGTATATCACATAGTAAACTGGATACCACATAGTTTTCAGTGCTCTGTAAGTTGCTATAGTATATCACGTAGTAAACTGGATACCAGACAGTTTTCAGTGCTCTGTAACTTGCTATAGTATATCACATAGTAAACTGGATACCAGACAGTTTTCAGTGCTCTGTAACTTGCTATAGTATATCACGTAGTAAACTGGATACCAGACAGTTTTCAGTGATTTGTAACTTGCTATAGTATACCACGTAGTAAACTGGATACCAGACAGTTTTCAGTGATTTGTAACTTGCTATAGTATATCACGTAGTAAACTGGATACCAGACAGTTTTCAGTGATTTGTAACTTGCTATAGTATATCACGTAGTAAACTGGATACCAGACAGTTTTTAGAATTGTCTGGCAATTGCTAGGGAAGGATAGGTCATGAGGAATGGAACAGGCTATCCCAAATCATAAGTTGTTCCCTAAAGAATGGACTAACACATCACACTCCAACAGACAATGGTATCAAATATGGACCCAACACCATAACCTCAATATTCCACATGTCATGGAAATGAGATCTTTCACTGAATTTCTTATCACTTAATATGAGAGAAAGGGTATCAACATGGTCGGATGATAGGAGCGCTCACTCTTACACATCCTGTCAGCTGATGGTGAGGTCAGCGGTTTAATCCCTACACAGATGTTAAGTTGGACTTAAACGTTGATTTCTCGTTCAGAAAGCAATGGCAAACTACTAAACTAAAATTACCCAGACAATCAATCCGGGTTTGATCGCAACATCCTGCAAAGGACATGCAACATTTTTGTAAGAGAAAAGTCAGTAAGTTGCAAATTGATGTGTGGAAGCTGAAAATGATAGTTTAAAATTTTTAAAGGTGTCAGTTGTTGGCAGCATTATCAAGCTGATGATTAGTTTAGGTAGCAGACTGCTATTGCATGCACATAGCAGATACACGTGGCAACTGTTCTTAGTGGCAACTGGGTGTCAGGTCTGACAAAAACAATATGAACCAAATGGGCCTCTCTTGGTAAGCAGATGAAGGAGAAGTTATGCAGAACAAGATCATTTCTGGGGAATAAATGATGTGCGCATCACTATAATCTTGAATGAGAGCATACTCCTCTGCAATGGAATCCAGTCCAGAAATTAAAGGTTTCGCCATCTGCTGGGAATTTATGCTTACAGTTTTTTCCATAAGAGAGTTGAGAATGCAAATGTTGGTTTGTACTGTAAAGTTCTGTTGATGCTTTAAGGATCAATTAGAAGACTAAAAAGCTGGACAAAAATCTATAAGAGGTGTTAATTGGAGATGCACTAATCTCAAGATGTAAACTTTTAAGTATCAGAAGTTTTACAGATGAAGTTATTTAGCAACGTGTCGTGTTTCAGTGTTATTGCCTCCAGTTTGGCAGCAATAATATTATCATTATGATTTTTTTTAAAAATCCACATTGTGGTCTTCCCCTTCTCTGCTAGCCTAGTACACTTCCCTCCATAATGATCTTTTCCAGACATTCAGGTCTTTTTATATGCCCAGAATATTTCATTATCCTCAGTTTTATTTGTCTTAATAATGTCTTCTTCACTTTTGAGTTCTTGTGGGAAAGTCTATTCTGTTTTAGTCCAATCATCTTGTAATACACTTCTGTAACACTTGAATGTGCATATGTATTTTTTCCAGCTGATTTGTACATCATCTGTATGAATATGTGTGTTGTATATTTCAGCTTGAAAGATTTATCTTAATACTTTAGTACATGTGTGATTTATGCATTATGTACTTGTCAAGATGTCGGCAAAATATGCGAGGCAATAAATTGCGCAATCTATTGTTTGTGTCTTTGTGATTCAAATTTACTACAGGAAAACCTTGTTTTCATTTTTAAATGTTTGAGTTTCACATCTTGTAAGTTGCCACATAAAATATGCATGATCTTAGTACTATGGCTTTTTTTTGGTTTTATTGCTCTATCTGCTCCCATCCGTTGAGGCTCTAATGGCTTTAGCTTTTGTTGCTCTGTTGGCTCCCACCTTTTAAGGCTTTAATGGCTTAAGCCTTTCCAGAGCAATGTTCGTTCTCCTTTTAATTGTTGTCTTCATATTTCCATCTCCCATCAATAGTGAACATAGATATTCAAAGCCACTCAATTTCTGTAATTTCTTTGCCATTGATAAATATGTCTGTTTATAAATTTATTTTATCATTTGTCATTTACTGATTGCCCAGGGTTTTTGGTTTTCTCTGCATTGAGATGTAAATTTTATTTTTCTCTTTGCTCTTGCACTTATTTCACTGTGTATTCCTCTTGATGCCCTCAACCAACTCACATCAAGCCAAATCGTTTACCATCTCAGGCAGCTGCATCCATGCCCTCCCCATATTGTTCCTTCTCTGTCCCTAATTGTTTTCTTTATGTGTGCTTAGATCATCCTCTATTTCGTTTTACTCTTACACTGTCATTACTGCCTATAAATACCTTATGGTGTAGGTCGGGGGAGGGGTCTAGAGTCTGAGGAATTAAAACCGCTTTGCTAGTGCAGTCACTGTGAACTATGCAGATTATGGTTTTCTTTCTGCCCCAAGCAGAAAAAAAATCCATCACCTTACTGAGGGTTTGAACCCAGATCTCCCAAATAGGAGCCCAGCATTCTAGCCACTAGGCCAGAAGCTCCTGACGTTATTTAATTCCCATTTGTGTTGTTGATTCTGTGTCATCAGTGTATTGAAGTTATGTATTTCTATCTCTCCTATTATGAAGGGATCATATTGTTCCTTGTCAATATTTTCTATAACATTCCCCATGATGTTTTCAGTATATAAGTTAAACAGATAAGGGAAGAAACTGCCTGAGTGGTCTTGAGGTATAGTGTCTGCCTCGAGTGCTGGAGGTCCTGGGTTCAAGCCCCGGTGAGGGCCTGGATTTTTTCACGTGGGCTTCTAGTAACAGAATTTCCTCTTGTCTCTGGGTAGTGAGCCTGTGTGTATTGCTGCGCACGGGAAAAATGACAGTTGGAAATCGAAAAGGAGTAGCCTTGGCAAAATTCTGAGTTGAAAATCTACCCAAAGTATTTCAGGATCCTTGCAGAGTTCGTGCACTGAGCTGAGATTCTCCAAACTGAGGCTTGAGTTAGGAGTAGAACGGAGCACTTATTGGTTACACCTGTGTGCCGTGATGTTGATCCGTTGACTAAACTAAACTAAACTAAACTTCTGAATAGTTTATTATTCTGTTGGTGCTAAAATAACCCAGACATGTGATAAAGATATTTGCTTTCTGTTAATTTTCTATTGTATAAACAGCCAATTATACTAACTGTAGCCTGCTAACTTTCTGCAGGTGCCAGAATTGTGCAGGCAACTGGCCAAGGTGACTGACCATCATCACAACCAAGTCTACCTGGCTAGTTTAGTCGATTCAGAACCAAGAGGAAGTTACTTACAGATGCACCTGAGTTATTTTTTCTTGTGTGGTCACCTGATGTGTAGGCCACCTGAATTTGACAGCTCTGAACTTCAGCAGATTCGGGTTAGAGTTTCTTCATTGTGTTTTGTTATTATTTGTTGTTGTTTAATAGAAAGCTGGGTATTTGTTCTGCTTGTTAACTTTTCGAAAGATTGAATATATTTGGTCACAGTCTAAATGAAACGTATTGCACAAAGAGCATTAGATTACATTGCTATCTTCCTCATCACAGGATGTCAGCATGGCCGAATGGATAAGAAACTCGTTCTTAAGCAGCTGAAGGATGCTGATGTCAAGGTCACAAGTTCAAGCCCTACATTGGTCAATTGGACTTAGAAAATGTTGACTTCTCATCCTTGGCTTGGGGACATAAATTACAAGTACCCCAGAAGTCGGAGTGGGTTGGGCTGATGGCGATGGACACTGGTAATTGGGAAAGCTTATCCACACGCAAACATCAATCCAGTTCATTCTCCAGTAGTGACAACTACTAGAAGTAGTAGGACATGTAAGGACTACGTTTGAGTTCAGAGTGAGCAAATGGCTGGGGGGGGGGGGGGAAATCAGAGGAGCTGTTATAACAGTAAAGGGAGTTAGCTTAGGAGTGGAGAGTTAATGAATGCTGCGCATTCATTAACTAGAGGGAAATCATAGTTAGTGAACGTGTATGCACGAATGGGTAGACGTATCCAGGGCTTGCACACACGTCACTGGGGACTTGGGATTCAACTAGGAGAACAGAAAAGATGTCTGTGTTTACCATCACCAGTTTGAAGATGTATGATTTCAACTAATAAACGCATGTTTATATAACAGACGAGACTTGTCCACTATATCGACACGAGCCTTCCACACACACAGCCTTATATCACCTGTACTACTGTTATATAGGCTGTTTTGGTGCCGTCGACCTCAAGATCTCAAACATGGGACGTCGCGGAGATTGTTGACTAAAGCGAAGATTGTTTTGTCTATGTCTGGAGACGAATGTTATGGAAGTTCTCAAGTAAATTATAAGAGACGCAACAACTGAAAGCCCGCCCAGGGGTAGTTGTTGTGATTTCTCAGTGTTTGTTAAGGGGATTCTAAGTCAAGGTCAGAAGGTTTGCTAATCTTGTTTTATAGAGACTGATAATTTTGATATACCTGACTCATCAATATACAGGGCCTTGATCGCTGATATACGCTGTTTCTTTTGTAGAAGTCAAGAATTGCTATTTTACATTGAAATTTGTAAAAGATGTAATGATGTCGTCACCGCTAGATACATCTTACAACTTATAAAGTAACCTTGTACCTCGGGAAATAAATTATGTCTACGCCCGAATAATCAGCTCCCATTGGAACAGAGAAATCTCGAGAATGATAAAATTTATGAGCATGATCTCAGCTCACGGGACTGTTAGAGGTTAAATCAAGGTCGATTTTTGCTTTCTGAACTTCTCGAATCAAGGTCATCAACAGTCACTTCAGCTGAGTGAAGACATTAAATCTGTTTAACTTGTCTCTAGTCAAATTTGTTTCAGTTGATTTGAACTGACCGTTGTTGGAACGCCACATAACACGTAATGTTCCGAGTGATGAAACAGAGTGGCCATCGTCAGGCTTGAATCAATCCATTGTTGACCTGCTCGTTTTTTTTAAACGTATGGATGTTCCAGATATGCTGCCGTGGAATCTGGTTTTGCTGGAACTGTTAACCGTTATCGTTTGAACTATAGTGAAGGTGACCTTGCTTGTCTGAAGGTAAAGTCCAGAGTTTTTAGCCAACGCTTAAAATCAATCGATCAATCAATCAGTCAATCAATCAGTCAATCAATCAGTCAATCAAGCAATCAATCAGTCAGTATTGTCTCGATCATTGTAATTTCAAGTCCAGACGAGCACAATCAGCGGCATGAAAACGACTAGAAGGAACCGACTTCGATTGAAGTGAGAAATCCAGAGGCTCTTCTTTTGCTGTTCCTTTCAAGTTGGTCGATTAGAGTCCACTTTCAGCAAGATCCTCGATTGGAATTTTTTTCATCAGGATTCTCGATTGGAGTCACTTTCAGCAAGATCCTCGATTGGAATTTTTTTCATCAGGATTGTCGATTGGAGTCACTTTCAGCAAGATCCTCGATTGGAATTTTTTTCATCAGGATTGTCGATTGGAGTCACTTTCAGCAAGATCCTCGATTGGAATTTTTTTCATCAGGATTGTCGATTGGAGTCACTTTCAGCAAGATCCTCGATTGGAACCTTTTTCATTAAGTTTGGGTAATGGTTAATTTTAGATTAGTTAAGAACATACTAAATTGAACAGAATATTTCTTGCAACTTACTTTAAAATAATATTGTCTGAAAATAATTGTATATTATATTGCTTGGTAATTTCTATTATAGATTTTTTAGGATGGAGCCCCAGGATTTTTCTCAAGTACTGAGTGGAGTTGGTGGGGCAATATCAAAGTTGGACGCAGTATTAAGACAGCAAAGTGTAATCAGTGATGTCGAGAGATTTAATGGACAGGCGAACCAGTTTAAGAAATGGGTTATTTCTATTGAGAAACATGCTTATCTAGTGAACGCTACAGATGAGGATAAAAAGAATTTAGCATATAGAACTAGTACAAGTCCTGTTTCAGACCATATAAGAAGAAAACTAGAAGCTGGAGGAGATGAAACCTGGGAACAATTCAAAAACGACCTGGCACATAAATACGCAGAAATTACTGATCCACAACACGCATTCTCAGTGTTGCGACAAACGAGACAAAGTACTACAGAAAGTATACAGCTATACAGTGATAGATTAATCAATTTAGCTGAAGAGTCATTTTTGGGACAGAATGTACGAGCTGAAGAAGTGGAACGGATGTTGGTGGGGATTTTTGTTGATGGGATTAGGTCAGATGGACTGAAATTTAAATTATTGAGAGAGAATCCTGCAAGGTTGTCACAAGCGGTAGATATCGCTATACAAGAAGAAAGCTTGAGGAGAAGGTTTAGATTGAGGGTAGGACGAGAGTTAGGTAGTAGTTCGGAAGATAGAATTGAAGAACCTATGGAAACAGGACAGTATAGACATGGATGGAGAGGAAGACGAGGAGAAATACAGATGGTACAAGGAAACAGTAACGTATATAATCAAGGTAGAGAAGGACAAGTGAGAAATACTGTAAGAAACATGGTGGGTAACACAAATAACACAAATGTGGTTTGTTGGGGATGCCACCAACGTGGGCACATTTTTCGCTTCTGTGGTAACAGACGTGTCCCATCGAATACACAAAATAATAGAGGTGCTCAGAATAGTACACAGAATAGAACTACAAATAGTAGATCAGCAAGTGGGAATTATGGAGAAGTGCAGAGAAATTTTAGAAGGTCAGGAAATCAGGGAAATTGGCATCCCGCTTACTGAACAGGATCGGCAGTAGGGGGGAAGATAGTAAGATCCAAAAGATGAATCAATGTATTAAAAACCCAAATGATGAGTATAATAGGACATTTAGAAATAAAAAAACATAAGAAGTTATCTCCCCAAGTTGAGATAAAACAGTTGTCACTAAATATGGTTGATCCTAGCTCATGTATAATAGAAATAGGGAAATATAAAGTTAGAACATTAGTTGACTCGGGAGCGCAAGTTAGCGTGATTAAAGAAACATTTTTATATCGAATGTTAAAAAATTGTAAAATATTTAGAATTCAGGAGAATCTTCATTCGGTAACTGGACACAAATTAGAAGTGCTTGGACAAACGATGATAAATTTTAAATTAGGAGGGATAAATGTTAGGCATATGTTCCATGTGGTCAAGGATTTAAATAGAAATATGATATTGGGTAGAGATTTTTTATTGAAAAATGGGGTGAGACTTTTTTTTGATTTGCATAAATTAAAATTCCAAGGTGTTTACGTAGATTTAGAAGAGGATATGCATGTGTCGACACTAGTTAGAGTCAAAACGACCATGAATTTGAAACCACAAACGGTTAATTTAATACAGGCAAAAATGAAAAGAAATCCGTACTTTTCGGTTGGACAAACAGTTAAAATAACGGAATTAGAGAGAGAAATAATACAGGAACCTGGCTTAGAAGTCACCGATGGGTTAATAGTACTAGATAAACATCTCAGCTTTCCAGTGATGCTCCTAAATAATACAGGAAAAAATATTACATTATATAGAGGTTGTGTAATCGCTAAAGTAGAGTATAGTGAGAATAACATGTTAACTATAGAAAAAGGAAACATATTGGGAAATAGTTATTCAGAAACTCCCATGATTAGAAATAATGTCAGAAATAAGTATAAAAGAAGCTGGAAAAGACGAAATGATGAATTGATCCATACATTTAAGAAACATCCATCTCAAATAAATACAGTTGACAAAAAGACAAGAGAACAAGAATTGTTGTCACAATTAAAAGCTCTACCGGAGAATAGAGAAGTATTAGAAAAATTGGTGAAAGAAAATCAAGACGTTTTTGCAGTTAGTGATTTAGAATTGGGTAGGACAAAAACAGTTACAATGGAGATAGATACGGGAGACCATCCACCAATTAGTTTAAAACCATATAGAACTCCATTAAGAAATAGGGAAGTTGTTGAAAAGGCAATAGAAGATATGTTGAAAGCAGGGATAATAACAAGATCAAAGTCAGAATGGTCATCTCCGGTCGTAATTGTGGCCAAACCTGATGGTTCGAGTAGGTTCTGTTGTGACTATCGGGCGTTGAACAAAATCACTAAGAATGTAGCGTACCCACTCCCGGTGATTGATGATATTTTGGGGTTGCTTAATGGCTCCACATTCTTCACGACGCTAGACGCAAGGTCAGGATTCTGGTGTATCCCGATGTCGGAAGATGCTCAAAAGAAGAGTGCTTTTTGTACTCATATGGGGTCTTACGAATTCTTACGTATGCCATTCGGGGTTCGAACTGCTCCGTCTCACTACATGCTCTTAATAAATGAGGTATTAGAGGGTATGCAAAAGTTTGCATTAGCATACATAGACGACATTCTGATATTTACAGGAGGAGATGTGGATGATCATTTAAAACATATTAGATTAGTATTTGACAGATTAAGAATACATGATGTTAAATTGAAGCTTAGTAAGTGCCAGTTTTTAAAAACAGAAACAAAATATTTAGGGTATATTATAAATAGAGAAGGAATCAAACCAGACCAAGACAAGATAAAGGCTATTAAAGAATTACCTACTCCAACTAACATAAAGGAAGTGCGTGCGTTTATAGGAACTTGTGGGTATTATAGGCGGTTTGTCCCAGCGTTTTCGAAGATTGCTGAACCAATTACTAATTTAACGGGCAAATACGCTAGATTTAAGTGGGATGATGAATGTCAAAAAGCGTTCGAGTTTTTAAAAAATAGCTTAACAGTGGTACCACTATTGACACATCCAGACTTGAATAAACAGTTAATATTATATACAGATGCTTCGGATAATGCTATAGGAGCGTGTTTGGTTCAACCATATGAAGGAAAAGAATCTGGAATACCAGGGGTTAAAAATGAAAGGCCAATCTATTTCTTGTCTCATAAACTTAGCAAGTCTCAAAGGAAATGGCCGATTATTGAGAAAGAAGCTTATGCTATACACTACGCTCTTCAAAAACTAAATTACTACTTACATAACGCCAATTTCATTATTAGAACTGATCACATGCCATTAAAGTCTATATTAGAAGCACCAATACAAAATAGGAAAATACAAACGTGGGCATTGAATCTACAGGGATACAATGCTAAAGTGGAATATGTTTCAGGAAAACATAATACATGCGCCGATCTATTGTCTAGAATCCCGTATCCACAGTCATCAGGAAACACAGAAGATGAAGGAGAACCAGAAATAGACGATCGAAACTGGCAAGTAAATATATTAGATTCTGCCATAATAAATAGAGAAGACTTTGATAGTTTACCGTCGGATCAAGAGTCTGAACCTAGAGCGGAAGACCCACGTTTATCACAATTTAATATGAAAGATGAACAAGAATTAGATCCAAAAATAGTACAGATAAAAAGAAAACTGAAAGAAACAGGGGAAAATAGTTTTAAAAGAAAATTTGTAGAGCTACAAGAAGACAATCAATTATATTATATCAGTGAAAAAGGTGAGGGATTAAGAAAATATATTCCGAAACATTTAGAACGAGAAGTTTTAAAGGCATATCATGATAATAATGGTCATTTTAGACGAGATAAGTTAGTTAAGTCTATTAGCAGTAAATATTACTGGCCAAATTTATTTAAAAGTGTATATGAATATGTTGAAGCATGTGAAAAGTGTAGGTTAAGAAACATGAAGATAATTAAATGTCCCTTACAAGATACCGATATTCCTCAATTTCCAATGCAGAAAGTAAGTTTGGATATTTCAGGTCCTCATCCAAAAACATTATCGGGAAACGTATACCTACTACATATCGTAGATTCATATAGTCTTTGGCCGGAAGTTTATCCAATTCCAGACAAGAGTGCTGATTCAGTTATAAATATGCTGTTACAAGAATTTATACCAAGGTTTGGGTGTCCACAAATAATACTTACAGACAATGGGAAAGAATTTGTAAATAGAAAGTTTGAGAAATTGGTAAAAGATTTGAATATAAAACACATTAAGACTTCATATTACAGACCATCTTCGAATGCCAAAAATGAGCGACAACATAGAACATTATACAACATACTAGCGAAAAATGTAGAAGAACACTATATGGATTGGGATCTTTATTTGGGAATAGCATTAGGGGTGATCCGTACACACCAAAATGAAGGAACAGGTTTCTCACCATTTTACCTAGTACATGGGAGAGAACCAATATTACCAATTGACAATTTATTAAAGCCTAGGAGAAAATATATGGGGGAAGATTTTCAGGAAACAAGGTTGCAAGAAATGCACAAAGCACATATACGTTTAAGAAATAATATAATTAAGGCTCGAGAAAGACAGAAGAAATACACAAATAAAAATGCACACTTACAAGAGTTCAACATAGGTGATAGAGTTTATTACAAAAAACATAGGAAAAATTCTAAGTTTGATGCTCATTGGGTGCCGGGATATTATATTTTAGAAAAAAAGGGTCCAGTATCATATACTATTAAGAATCAAGTTACAGGGCATGTTGCACGTTCACATGTAGAGCACTTAAGACGGGATAATGAGGAAAAAGATGCAGAGAATAATAATAATAATTATTATTCAGAAGAAATATTGTCAGATGGACAGATTGTCAGACAAACGGAATATCCAATACCTATAGAGAATGGGAAACAAGTAACAACAGCATCGACTACGGCTGAACAAGAAGAAACAATACCAAAAACAGTCATGACAGAAGAAAACAACACGTATGACGGTTATAATAGTGAAGAATCAATCAAGGAAGAAATAGAAGCTCCATTTATGAATACAAGACAGGCAGTAAAAAGAAAGTTAGATAGACAGAAAGAAAAAGAAATTAAGAGGCAAAGGAAGTTTAGAGTGAATTCTTCAAGTGATGAAGATATGCCACTGTTTGAAAATTTATTAAGACGTCAAGACAGAAAAATTAGATTGGATTTAGAAAGGAAGAGATTAGCGGTTGCTAGTAATGGCTATACAGATGCGGAACAAGAGATGGATGAAAAGTCAGAAACTGATGAAGATGCTGATATGAAAGAAGATAGTTCTCCTCAGGAGGATGACGACATTGATGTAGATATTGCACTTATAGAAAAAAATTTGAAGCTATTAAGAAAATGGAGAAGGGATAAATAGCGTGGTAGAATATTCTGCAGATTGCAGATAGAAGAAGAAGTTAGACACGGTATTTCTGAATTTCTAAGGAAGGAAGTTGACAAATAACTTAGTCAAGAGTTGTCGGGATGAGTAGACATAATGTTATAGTAAGTTAAGACTTATTGATATGTGCTTTATTATCATTTTGATTTTTAAGTTGAAGTGTTGAGTTTTTCTTAGACGGAAAATAATTGATTAGTAGTCATAATATGTATCTATATATATGGTCTTTCATTTCATCACATATGTTTAATTTGGTTAATGTGTGGGGATAAAGAAGATGTCAAAGAATGAGGGGGTTGATATTGTTTAGTCTGTTGTTTGACTTCAATTGTTCTTTATAAAATGTGAGGATAATTTAACTTTGCTTTTATTGAGTTATCCTGGGTGTGTTTAAAATGTTTCCTAGCTTGACGTTAAGTTATGGGAAAAATGAAGACTTGTTTTTGGGAACTTACAGAAAATGTGAAACAGACGACTTAAAGTTGAGTTGTTTAACGTATATAACGTTTATAAATAGAAATTGAGGGTGAAACATGATTGAGTTAAGGGGGAAGTTGTGGTGATTAGTGAAGGGACTCAGTATGTTGTAATGGAGGAGTATATTTAAAAGTGGCTGGGGGTATCAGCAACAATTGATAATTACATGTGGCTTAGAAAGAGTTAAAATGGGGGATTGAATTAGGGACTACATTAGACGGGTTGTATTGCAAATACGTGGATTGAAATAGGAGCTGGGTTGAACAGCGTTTAATGGGAGAATATGGGGGGGAATGTCAGGTTGAATTTTGGCATTTAAATAAGTGGACACTGGAAGAAGAAGACTGTACGTAACAGTATACTAATAATTTGGAGGTATTGAAGGAAAGGTTGAATTTGACGAGGTGAATAATACAAAAGGGTTGTAGTTTTGGATCAACTTTTTGATAACAACAATTATTATTGACGGAAATGAAGATAAATTTTAGAAACTTTATTTTTATAAAGTTTTGAGAATGCATGGGAAGAGAAAGGTGATTACTTCTTACTTTTTCCTTACTTTCTATTTTTTTTTAGGTGCGCACCTAACCAACTTAACTAAACTTTTCTGTCTATCCTGGAATAGCGAGAAAGTGAATAAGTGAGAAAAAGATAAGGGAAATATCTTCAATTTTTGTCAATCATAATTTAGATGGACACTTTAAAAGCAGTTCGCTTATAGAGAGTTTTGTAGAGAGTTTTTGTGGAGAACTTTATAACAGATTTTGTAGAGAGCTTTGCATTGTTGATATTGTATGTATGTCTTAGCATTTGGCTATGATGAAATAGGAGGGTGAGATTTGAGTTAGGAAATATATGGAATTGTTGGGCAGCTGTGGTATAGAATCGTAGAGTAAAGTGGTTAAGAGTTGGTATTGAGACTTTTTCAGGGAAAAAGTCTCCTTGAAGAAGAAGGGGAAGTATATATAACAGTAAAGGGAGTTAGCTTAGGAGTGGAGAGTTAATGAATGCTGCGCATTCATTAACTAGTGGGAAATCATAGTTAGTGAACGTGTATGCACGAATGGGTAGACGTATCCAGGGCTTGCACACATGTCACTGGGGACTTGGGATTCAACTAGGAGAACAGAAAAGATGTCCGTGTTTACCATCACCAGTTTGAAGATGTATGATTTCAACTAATAAACGCATGTTTATATAACAGACGAGACTTGTCCACTATATCGACATGAGCCTTCCACACACACAGCCTTATCATATCACCTGTACTACTGTTATACTGTGTTAACATAGTGACTAGATGTTTGCATGCCATCCCAGTGGTCATGAGTTCGAATCTCCATCAGGGTGGATGTTTAAAATTGAACTGGGTTGTCAGGTCGATCCAGTCTAAAACGAGTGCCAGAAAATGTCTTGGGAAATAAAGGAGGTCATCGTGATACTGATTTTATCACCCACCAAGTGCCGATAGGTCTATAAAAATATGGGTCCTGACCCATTTGCCTCCTGTGGCTGAGGCATGTAAAAGTGTCCTCTACTTACATCATCATGAGGCACAGGTTGTGAGGTTTCAGACTGCACTGCAATAACAATATTTCATCAAAGGTTTTTAGTAAATGAGCAGTTGTTTCCCCAGATTTTCAAATAATTTTTTTTAGCATGGATATATTTCTGAAGATATCAATAAACATATAAGTATTGCAAAATAGTTAACATAACTGCACTGCCCACCCATTTCCCTTTAATTTGGTGTATAATTTATTATGTTGTACTAATCCTTATGCGCCGGTCTCCCTGGTCTAGGGGTTACACGACTTTCTTCTTAATCCCGTATACCCTCGTGAGTAATGTGATGTGCACAAGAATCGGTAGTGGTTCTCCCTGCGTCTGTAACTTACAGGGTATTGAGCCGGTCGCTCAGAAAGCAATGGCAAACAACTGAACGTAATTTTGCCAAGAAATCAACAATCAGCTGAGGGATGTTGATGTTGACAGAGATGTCCTCTAAAGGATATTTAAAAAAAAACAAAAAAACTCCTTATGCTCAATACAAGTAAACGTAAAGTATGTGGGTTTCTCAGGTTTGGTATATAATCTCCCCACAGCATAACATAATTCTGTACTGAATCCGACAATTGACAACAACATGATAGGACCTCAGCAGCCATGGTGTCCCAGTGACCTTCTAGGTTATCACAGAAATAGGATAGAAGTGACTTGTATTATGCTGAAAATTACCTCGGTTAAAAAAAAATGCAAACAAGTTAGTTATCCTTTACAGGATGTCGAAGTCAACCCCAGAATTGTTTGGCTGTTTGTGATTTCTTGGCAAGTTTACGTTCAGTAGTTTGCCATTGTTTCTGAACAACCGGCACTCATGCCACTGAATGAAAACTAGTGCAAGGCAGTTTGCTGCCAAATTGTCAGCAGCTGTGCTTCAAACGCGGTATGTGGGATTTGTAATGCCTTGGGACATAATTACGTATATGGTGGTATCTCCATATTTATAGAGACCAATAAATACTGGAGGGGTGGCGTGATCAATATCATGCCAGCCATCTTGACTTTCATTTTACACTGGACCAACCTGGTCAGTTTACAAATCTGCCTCCAGGATTTGAACACATGATCAGAAATGAAGAAATCAGGACTAAAGTGGGAGTTATAGCAGCACTAGATTTTATCAGAAGACAGCAAGTTAAATGGTTTGGTCATGTAATTTGATTACCATCTATCAGTATACCACAACAAGCAATATAAAACAGACTAAATGGAAGCAGGAGAAGAGGCCAGCCACGTAGACGATGGACAGAGGGAATAGCAGAGTCCATGGGAATCTCGATACATGAAGCCGATAAATGGGCACTCTCCCGCTGTTTATGCTTCACCTCGACACTACAAGTACAAGAGGAACAAGATGAAATGAGATGATGGCAGGTTGACAGGCAAGCAAGCAAGCCACAGTTACCGCAACGTCAGAATGATCCCAGTGTCTATCTTTAAATATTTCAAATGCTTCTCATTCTTCTAGCTGTGCTATCTCTGGTGTTTTACCCATGCCCAGGTTCTACACTCTTTATGCTGTAACTGCGTCATATTGTTCTGCAGCTCATAGATGTGTCACAGCTAGGAGTACCGGTACAGAAAGGTCAGTTCTCCAACCTGGCAGTCAAGTTGCACCATCTAGTGAAGAAGGATCTCTACAAGACATACTCCATGTTGAAACTTCTAGAACTATCTGTTGGAGACATTACATCCAGAGCAGCTGCTCAGAAGGTAAGTTATGGTGTTACAATCTTAAGCGTGTATCAGTGTCAATCATCCGATGTCTCTCTGGAGTGTATTTCAGTGCTAATCATTTGTCACAGTTAAAGTTAGTTGCATATCCTTTACAGGACATTGCAGTCAACTCCAGCATGTCTTGGCTGTTTGTGATTCCTAGGCAAGTTTACGTTCAGTAGTTTGTCATTACTTTGTGAACGACTGGCACTCATACCATTATATGGAAATCAACGCAAGGTGGTTTGCTTCCAAATCTCCCGCAGCTGTGTTTCCAACATGGTATGCAGGATTACAAATTGCATTCATAACCCCTTCGCCACAGAACCGGCAAGGTTGTGAGAATGATCTGAGAATACAAGTTGACACGAGTTAAGTTGACCAATCAAGTGGCGTCATTGCCAGGACTGTTTAACAATGTAGTGGGCTGCTGTACATTTAGATGAATTTGCTTTTGCCTGTGTGTAGATAGGCTGACATAGAGTGAATTCATGCATGATGATTTAAGCTGTGCGTAAAAAGTTGTGTTCATTTTTTTGTTTGGTATGTACTTGGTGTGTGTCGACATACGTTTGTTAAATTGCTTTTAGTTTACTGGTATATTTGTTAGATTGATATTCATCAAATCAAACTATTTATAAATTCCAGTGTGAATGCCAAGCCACTTACATAAGCAGATTGGAGCGACAGTTAGCAAATCAAGTAACTGAATACATACCAATATCGGCAGGGTAAAAAAGAGTTGAGCAATTATCTGAAAACGCAGTGCAGTTGACATTCCACAAAAATCCCAGTCCTATCCATCGCCCAATGTCTGGTTATGCGTTTAAATTATGGCCATGTGGACAACAAAGAGAAGGTTTTGTGTATTTGTATTCAGCTGACAATAAACTGTCATTTACTGTCATTTACTGCCAATATAGTACCTTGCGGTGTATGGCAGAGGGGTCTTTGAGCCTGAGGAATTAAGGCCGCCTGGCTAGTGCAGTCGCTGCGAACTGTACAGATTAGGATTTTCTTTTTGCCCCCGACAGAAAAAAATCCCACACCTTACTGAGGGATCAAACCCGGGTCTCCCGAATGAGAGTGCAGCGTTCTAGCCACTCGGCCAGCCGCTCCTCTGACAATAAACATACACTCAAATTCATTGAAGTTTCCGCCATTATGTGTTTAAGACTAGTTTTGTGCAGAAAGAAAGACTAAATAATGACTCTGTGATTACCGTGACGATAATATTGGTTCCACATAACAAAGACTGCATTGTGAGTTTTCACCTATTAACTTCATATATCTAAGTCTGTTTGTTGCATGCACTTGTGAACTAAGGGAGATAATAAGAAGTAAAGAGTGCCATATGTAATTTTGATCCACTGAAAACAGCAGGAACAAATATATTATGTCTAGACCGGTCAGAAGACAAGCATAGTCCATACATGTGCTACTACTTCTAGTGGGCTGGACTGATTTTTGCATGTGGATTAGCTTTCCCTGTTACCAGTGTCCCTCGCCATCAGGCGAACCCACTCTGACTTCAGGGGTACTTGTAATTTACGTCGCAAAGTCAAGAACGATAAGTCAACATTTTAGTCCAAGTGACCAGTGCAGGGGTTGACCCCGCTACCTCGGCATCAGCACACCGGATGCTTAAGAACAAGCGCTCTTATCCATTCGGCCATACTGACCTCCATGATTTATGCGAATCAAATGATTGTCTATGTTGCAGAAGCAGTTGGAATATCTGCTGAATCAAATGAACAGTGTACTGCCAACAATCAGGGATAGAGTTCGGGAGCTGGATTTGTCCACGGTAATTATTTTTAGTGGTTGTTTGAATGGTTTCTTTGATCCTTTACATATTTACAGTAAAAAAAGGTCATTGTATCCCCCATAGCATATACAGCCATTGAGGTGTAAAGTGGTGAAAGTTCAAAGGTTAGTTGCATGTCCTTTGCAGGCTAATTCAATTAACCCCAGAATTGATTGACTCTGTGATTTACTAGGCAATTTTACATTCAGTAGTTTGCCAAGCATAGTTAGCCAAATCCAACACCCCACATTGTGCCAACGGCTTCAGGTGGAGGTGCACGATTTGGAGGGTACAGCCTTAAGTTGGTGCGAGAAATGCAACCTGAAGACTAAATGTCATGGCAGGGCAGACCAAGCCATAAGCCTTTATTCGCAGCTGGTCTAGGGTGGAAGCTCCGAGACGCAGACAGTTAGAGCATTGTTTTGCTGATCCAGCAGCTTCTGCAGCTTGCTTGTTCCAGATGTGTTGGTGTTACCTTTCCTATGGAGTAAACTAGGCAGCCCGAGAGAGGGATCATGCTGTATGGGCAACA
This sequence comes from Cepaea hortensis, assembly GCA_963921405.1. NCBI lineage: Eukaryota > Metazoa > Mollusca > Gastropoda > Stylommatophora > Helicidae > Cepaea > Cepaea hortensis. The sequence goes on along the minus strand of OY992878.1, from coordinate 26,697,433 downwards.
CATGGTCTCTACAATTTAGCCCAGGCTTTGTGCTATGGACAGGTTATTATGCCTTTTTTGAAGCCCAATGTAACAAACCATTGTCTGTCAAGATGGCAAGGTGCCAGCAGTTTGCCATAGAGTCTGGGAGAACAGAAAGCTTACTGCCAAAACAAAAGTCCTGGCCTATCGAGCTTGTATCCTTAGGGTTTTTCTTTGTGACTGAAACATAGTCAACTTACTCACACAAAAAGAAACGTTTACACAGCTTTCTTATGCTTTGTCAGCGAAGAACACTTGATATTAAGTGGTAAGATAAGATCACAGATACTAAAGTATTGGAAAGATCGTGTGGTGTACTGGTTTTTTCCATGCTTGTTCCATGCTCAATCTTCGTAGACTTAAATGAATAGGCCACATTAGGAGGAAGGACAAAGGTAGAATACCAAATGACATCTTTTTTGGTGAATTACAGATGGGTAAAACATCTCTGGGTTAGCCTCTACTACGGTACAAAGATGTGTGTAAGCGGAACTTAATAATACTTGAAGGCATTGATATTGTACTTTGGGAGCCATTTGCTGTTGAGCATGTTGCATGGAGAGAAAAAGAAAAGATCAGGAATGGAATAAAGTCAAAGGAGAAAATGATTGCAGATAGGTCAGACACTAAGTGTGTTAGAGGTCAGACAGTGCTTGATGGTGGAAATGACCATGTGATCGCATGCATCCATTGTGGATGAACATGTACTGCACAAATGACACAAATTGGTCTGATCAATCACACTTGCTACCACCATGGGTTTTAGTTATTATGCCTTTTTTTGTAGCACAATGTAATATTCATATGTCAAACAGCAATGTGCCAGTATAGTTTGCCATTGCTTTCTGATCGTTTGGCACTCATACCCTCAAAATCAGCGCAAAGTAATTGGCTTTCAAATTACTTGCAGCTGATTTTAAACCCTCGATCGTGTATGTCATTTTCACAATTGAGTTGGCTAACTCCTAAGCCACAGACCCTGACTGAAAAACTTGACAAATAGAAGTGTTAGACCCTTCACATATTCTGGGCCATGATACATTTCCTTTCCCCAGCAACTTTCCTTCGCAGACAAATTCCCAGAACATTTGTATGATTGTCAAGTACCCATGTTTTTTTAGGCCAGGTCTACTATACTGGCACATTGCTGTCTTGACAAATGAATATTACATTGTGCTACAAAATAGGCACAATTGTTGTTGTTGTTGTTTCTTCCACTTATGCCGTTAGGCGTCGTGGGGAGAGTTAATTGGAGTTCCAGCGCCGTGACTAGCACCTTTTCTCCATAAATCTTGAGCAGAATTTTTAGGATCAAGTAAATTCCCTACCGGTTTGCTAGACCAGACGTAGGTTCCTTACCTACTTAATCCAATAACTAACCTAATATAATAATAACTATAATAACTATATAATAACTATATATTATTATATTTTTTATATATTATTTTTATATATTATATTATATTTTTATATATTATATTTTAATATATTATTATATATTATATATTATATATTATTATATATTATATATTAACTATATAATAACTATATATTATATAATAACTAAATAACTATATAACTAATAACTATAATAATAACTAACCTAAAACCGTACAGGTATGACAAATAAACATACCTGTGCTCATGATTGCACCTGGACCATTGTCTTAGCAGGCAGGTGTACTAACCACTATAAGATACTGCATTGTCTTCCTCGAGGGAAACATTAACCAATAAGAGAAACTATAATGAAGTAATAGATGGTAAATGACAAAATAGTTACTCTTGCAGGAATTTCTACTTGCAGGTCAAGGATAGATTGAATGATCTGACAGTTAAGTGGTCAATGGCATTACAGGACCAGAGAATGAAAGAGGTCAGTTAACATGCTGTTCAAATCTTTTCATATATTTTTTATTGTTGTTGCACTCGCTCGCTTTGAACCCAAGCGTAGTCCATGGACTGAATTTTGCGTATGGATTAGCTTTCCCTATTAACAGTGTCCCTCACCATCAGGCGAACCCCTCCGACTTCAGAGGTACTTGTAATTTATGTCCCAAAGTCAAGGATGACAGGTCAACATTTTAGTCCAGTTGCCCGGTGTAGGGGTTGAACAGCTTACCTCGGCATCAGCACAACGAATGTTCTTACCCATTCGGCCATGCGGACTTACCTGTTGATATTATTTAGCAGTTCTTTCAGCATGGACTTGTTTCTTCTTATATCTTATGAAAGTAAATCATCTCCCAAATAAAACCAAAACAACTTTTACTTTCTTGTGCCAACTTAGGAGAGAGCCACCCCATCAAATAAGAACACTGCACCTAAGCTGGGGACACTACAGAGGGGTCAAAACACCTCAATGTAGTGATCACCTGGGTTTGAAATGTCATCCAAAGTCGAACCTCTGCAGCCAAGTGACAGTAATGATTGCTTGTGGTGGAATAAGACGTCTGACTAGGAGAGACCTCTTCTGATGATCAGAAGCCTCATAACATACTTTAATTCATATACTTTTCCCTATATTTCTTTCTATAATTTGTTTCTTACTACCTTGGAGATTCTAGAACATTCTGCTGCATTTTTACAAGATAAAGCATTATAATTTTAACTCTTTAAGTGTCATTCCCACAGTTTCTTCAACAAACTGTAGGAATGATCTTCAAAGAGTTAAAATTGTAATGCTATTGAAAATTATGTTTTATAAAATGCATATTATAAAACAATGTATCTAAGGAATTTAATAGTATATGTTAAGAAATATCTTGTCATTCTTATCAGATCACCTATTATGTATTGTTGTTTTTGTTTCCACTACACTCATTGTGTTTAAGATATACTCTGTTAAAGTTTACTACTTGGCCGTGGTATCTCCTCCTTTCAGCACACATCACACAACTGATTTCTGATTAAGACTCTTAAAAATCAAACAGTTTGATTCTTCTATTGTTGGCTGGTACTAACATGGTCTTATCCTCACAGGGTAGCATCTTTCCCTGGGCAACAGCTACCACCCACCAGAAGGTCAAGGCAGAGATCTTGATGGACAGAAAGGAACAGAACATGACAGATAAAGGGGACGAAGGAGCATCCAATAGAAACAGTTGATACAGACAGAGACTTTGCTTTTCATGGCCAAGTAAGCTGCTGTGGAACATAAACACATCCTTGGCCAGGGCTTCACATTTTAGTTAATTCATTCTTTCTTCTACATCAGCAGTGGGCGTATTTGAAGTCTGAATGGGTTAGAGATATAGTGTCCATGTCCAACACTGTATCAAATAAAAAAGGATGAAGCTTGACAAGGTTTGCTATATGGGGAGTGGCAAAGAAAAGTAGGCAAACTAACACCCACCTAGTGCTGTCAGTGCCCTCCCTCCCATATGCCAAGGAAGATACTGAGGTGGGGATCTGGGCACTTATGGACTGGATGTGTTGTGAGTATGATTTGTTGATTAACTAACTTAGCAAGGGTTCTGGTATACACATGTTGCGGCATGCAGACATGCTGATGTGATGGTTCCTACTCGACAAGACTATCTCCTGGGCAGATGCTAGTCTGAATTATGAAGGCAGGATCGGCCATGACCTATGCTGTAATTAATTCTGCCAAGGATTACAAATATTGCAAGAGTGTCACAGTCACTTTCCTTGGTGATTGTGAACATTCAGCACCCAACTCTTGCACTCATTGTCTGGAGAATGAGTATGTTCCTGGCATTCCGGAAATGAGCCAAGTTTTCACATCATAGAAGAGTGAAGTGCACAAATAGAATCTCATCATAGAAAAGTGAAGTGAACAAATTGAATCTATGGAGTACTACAACACACAAGTTGAGATCCTCGCTTGTACCATGAAGTTTGTGCACTGAGCTAAAATGTCATCGAAGGAGAAGATGGGAACAGCAGTGGGCAATTTCACAGGGCAGGATGGTGGTCCTTGAATGTACCTATCTATATCCTACACTGGAATATAAGATACCTTAAGGTCGCGAGAGTGTGACTGAGTGAAAGTGAGTGAGAATGAGAGAGAGAATATCCTACACTAGAGTATACGATACCTTAAGGTCTTTTGTGTATGTGCATGTCAGTATCCTTCACTGGGGTATATGATAAGGTCATTTGTATGTGTATGTGCATATCCAATAACTTACACTGGGGTATAAGATACCTTAAGGTCTTAATGTATGTGTGTGTGTCTGCATCAATGTACTTATGTCTCATAACATGTTTAGTCCATGCTATGTATATGCTCAGTGTTTATATTTACTGCTACATAAATTTAAGATACGTAATGAAGTACATATAAGTGCTGTAATATAATGTGGTTTGAAAGGCTGAATGTAAGGCCAATTTGTGACTCATTGAAAATAAAGTTTGTACATTTGTTCGTGTTTGTCATGATTGTGCACCTGTGTGCGTGCATGCACGCACGCGCGCGTGCATGCACACACACACGCACGTACGCACATACGTTTGCAAACTGAGACCCATGAGAAATCTCATGGGAGGTAAAACTCGGAAACACCTTACAGAACGTGAAACCATAAAACACCTCACAGGAGACAAACCCTAGACTTTCTGGTAGTAAACACTTTTAAAGCCACTCTGCCAATGAGACCTCCCAAATGAATGCTGAATGTTTTAGTGACAAAGAGCATTTGAGTTTAATGGAAGTCTTAGTCAATATTGTGTAACTGCCAGGTTCAGTTTGAATTTACGAACTGCTGCTGTAAGGACACATTTTTCAGCATGTGTGTACTTACTCGGTTAAAGTAACTTTCCTGTAAAATAGTAGTAACTTCACTGTATTTGTACTCATTCTCTGTAATAAAATTACTTTGTACGTGATTCCTGAACAATTAGTAAACAAGCAACAACAAAAAATCTTTACAAGTTTTAGAGATGTGGTTTTATAGAGAATGCTGAAAATTCATTGGGCAACCAAAATGAATAATCTAAGCATTTTGAGGGAGACTAAGACCATAAAGAAAAGATGAGTGAAATTGATGGGGCATAAGAAAAGACAAATGAAATTGATGGGGCACAGGACAAGATAAATGAAATTGATGAGGGAATAAAAAATGACAAATAAAATTGATGGGGCATAAGAAAAAAAGAAATGAAATTGACAGTGAAAATACAGTGGCCTATTTGAGGAGTGGCTGGCCAAGTGGTTAGAACGCCAGATTCTAATCCTCGGTAAGGTGAGGATATTTTTCTGTCACGGCCAAAAATAAATGGCGGCTGCACTAGCCATGCAGCCTTAATTCCTCAGGCTCAAGACCCCTCCTGCCATACACCGCAAGGTACTATTGGCAGTAAATGACAGACAATTTTTTTGACAGTGGCCTATTTGGCACACTTTTGTTTTAAATGTCCAACTGCCAAAGAATGTTAAATTTGCTGAATGTGTGCATTGGTTCTTCTGTACCATAATTGTTTGCCATTATCTGAGGTCATGGGATAAGGAGAGAGTTCACCGTCGTTGTGCATTCAGGTTTACTCCTTGTGAATTCAAGGTGCTAAGTCTAAGATGGTGATGATTAGTAAACAAAGGAAACAAATTTAAGTTTCGGAAAACTGAGCAAGATGAGTTTTTAAATGACAGGGGTAATCCAGGATGAAAATATTTCAAGCTATCATGTGCCATGACTGGTGGTTCAGGTAACCATGTTCATCCACAACTTTCTCTTCTCATGATAATTTCAGTCATTGATCTGCAAACTCATCATGCTCTGAATTTTTTCAATCATAATTTTCTTCTGCCTCTGTAGTTTCATAACCTGACAACCAATGCTTATTAACTATTAACAAGCATATTTATTTATTAATGGTCACATCACATCACATTATGATAATCTGGAAATATGTTTGCAAGTTAGTTTATCACAAATCCTTTGTAGGTTGTAAACTGGGGGGAAAAAAATTATAATCTATGAAAAATAACTGTTTAACACAGAATCGCTGACATGTCAACAACTTATTTGATCATGGAACATAACATAGTTCCTTGTCGAAAATATTTAAAGACAGTTAAGTAAGAAATCCTCAGCTGATAACATTTGAGAATGGACAGGTTGCAGTATAACGCTCTCATTTATCGCGATACAGTTAAGGTGCCAACACTACAATGAAGAGGATCTCCAATGCAGTTCTACTTCTCCCTCTTGTTGTACACTCAGACTGCTGTTTATTCTCTTCATTTCCTGTGTCATTACTCTTCTATCCCCTGTTGGAGCATAGACCCTTGACCAACTCATGCCAAGCTGTCCTATCCTGCAACTCCCTGTATTTCCCAGTTTTATACATAGCTCCAACACTCCAGTATACTATACATAGCTCCAACACTCCAGTACACTAAACATAGCTCCAACACTCCAGTATACTTAGTTCCAACACTCCAGTACACTATACATAGCTCCAACACTCCAGTACACTATACATAGCTCCAACACTCCAGTACACTATACATAGCTCCAACACTCCAGTACACTATACATAGCTCCAACACTCCAGTACACTATACATAACTCCAACACTCCAGTATACAATATCTCCAACACTCCTCCAGTATACTTACTATACATAGTTCCAACACTCCAGTATACTATACATATCTCCAACACTCCAGTATGCATAGTTCCAACACTCCAGCAGACATAGTTCCAATACTCCAGTATACTATACATAGCTCCAACACTCCAGTATACTATATACATAGTTCCTACTATACTCCAACACTCCAGTATACTAAATAGCTTCAACACTCCAGTATACTACATAGCTCCAACACTCCAGTATACTATACATAGCCCCAACACTCCAGTATACTAAACATAGCTCCAACACTCCAGTATACTTAAACATAGCTCCAACACTCTCCAGTATACTATACAAAGCTATGTATACTATACAGTATACATAGCTCCAACACTCCAGTATATACATAGCTCCAACACTCCAGTATGCATAGTTCCAACACTCCAGCATACATAGCTCCAACACTCCAGTATACTAAACATAGCTCCAACACTCCAGTATACTAAACATAGCTCCAACACTCCAGTATACATAGTTCCAACACTCCAGCATACATAGCTCCAACACTCCAGTATACATAGCTCCAACACTCCAGTATACTAAACATAGCTCCAACACTCCAGTATACATAGTTCCAACACTCCAGTATACTATACATAGTTCCAACACTCCAGTATACTATACATAGTTCCAACACTCCAGTATACATAGTTCCAACACTCCAGTATACTAAACATAGCTCCAACACTCCAGTATACTAAACATAGCTCCAACACTCCAGTATACATAGCTCCAACACTCCAGTATACTAAACATAGCTCCAACACTCCAGTATACATAGCTCCAACACTCCAGTATACTAAACATAGCTCCAACACTCCAGTATACTAAACATAGCTCCAACACTCCAGTATACTAAACATAGCTCCAACACTCCAGTATACATAGCTCCAACACTCCAGTATACATAGCTCCAACACTCCAGTATACATAGTTCCAACACTCCAGTATACATAGCTCCAACACTCCAGTATACATAGCTCCAACACTCCAGGATACATAGCTCCAACACTCCAGTATACATAGTTCCAACACTCCAGTATACTAAACATAGCTCCAACACTCCAGGATACATAGCTCCAACACTCCAGTATACATAGTTCCAACACTCCAGTATACATAGCTCCAACACTCCAGTATACATAGCTCCAACACTCCAGTATACTAAACATAGCTCCAACACTCCAGCATACATAGCTCCAACTCTCCAGTATACTAAACATAGCTCCAACACTCCAGTATACTAAACATAGCTCCAACTCTCCAGTATACTAAACATAGCTCCAACACTCCAGTATACATAGCTCCAACACTCCAGTATACATAGTTCCAACACTCCAGTATACTAAACATAGCTCCAACACTCCAGCATACATAGTTCCAACACTCCAGTATACTAAACATAGCTCCAACACTCCAGCATACATAGCTCCAACACTCCAGTATACATAGTTCCAACACTCCAGTATACTAAACATAGCTCCAACACTCCAGCATACATAGCTCCAACACTCCAGTATACATAGTTCCAACACTCCAGTATACTAAACATAGCTCCAACACTCCAGTATACATAGTTCCAACACTCCAGTATACTAAACATAGCTCCAACACTCCAGTATACTAAACATAGCTCCAACACTCCAGTATACTAAACATAGCTCCAACACTCCAGTATACTAAACATAGCTCCAACACTCCAGTATACTAAACATAGCTCCAACACTCCAGTATACATAGCTCCAACACTCCAGTATTCATAGCTCCAACACTCCAGTATACATAGCTCCAACACTCCAGTATACTAAACATAGCTCCAACACTCCAGTATACATAGTTCCAACACTCCAGTATACATAGCTCCAACACTCCAGTATACATAGCTCCAACACTCCAGTATACTAAACATAGCTCCAACACTCCAGGATACATAGCTCCAACACTCCAGTATACATAGTTCCAACACTCCAGTATACTAAACATAGCTCCAACACTCCAGGATACATAGCTCCAACACTCCAGTATACATAGTTCCAACACTCCAGTATACATAGCTCCAACACTCCAGTATACTAAACATAGCTCCAACACTCCAGCATACATAGCTCCAACTCTCCAGTATACTAAACATAGCTCCAACACTCCAGTATACTAAACATAGCTCCAACTCTCCAGTATACTAAACATAGCTCCAACACTCCAGTATACATAGCTCCAACACTCCAGTATACTAAACATAGCTCCAACACTCCAGCATACATAGCTCCAACACTCCAGTATACATAGTTCCAACACTCCAGTATACTAAACATAGCTCCAACACTCCAGTATACATAGTTCCAACACTCCAGTATACTAAACATAGCTCCAACACTCCAGTATACTAAACATAGCTCCAACACTCCAGTATACTAAACATAGTTCCAACACTCCAGTATACTAAACATAGCTCCAACACTCCAGTATACTAAACATAGCTCCAACACTCCAGTATACTAAACATAGCTCCAACACTCCAGTATACTAAACATAGCTCCAACACTCCAGTATACTAAACATAGCTCCAACACTCCAGTATACTAAACATAGCTCCAACACTCCAGTATACTAAACATAGCTCCAACACTCCAGTATACATAGCTCCAACACTCCAGTATACTAAACATAGTTCCAACACTCCAGTATACATAGCTCCAACACTCCAGTATACATAGCTCCAACACTCCAGTATACTATACATAGTTCCAACACTCCAGTATACATAGCTCCAACACTCCAGGATACATAGCTCCAACACTCCAGTATACTAAACATAGTTCCAACACTCCAGGATACATAGCTCCAACACTCCAGTATACATAGTTCCAACACTCCAGTATACTAAACATAGCTCCAACACTCCAGTATACTATACATAGTTCCAACACTCCAGTATACATAGCTCCAACACTCCAGTATACTATACATAGCTCCAACACTCCAGTATACATAGTTCCAACACTCCAGTATACTAAACATAGCTCCAACACTCCAGTATACTATACATAGCTCCAACACTCCAGTATACATAGCTCCAACACTCCAGTATACTATACATAGCTCCAACACTCCAGTATACATAGTTCCAACACTCCAGTATACTAAACATAGCTCCAACACTCCAGTATACTATACATAGTTCCAACACTCCAGTATACATAGCTCCAACACTCCAGTATACTATACATAGCTCCAACACTCCAGTATACATAGCTCCAACACTCCAGTATACTAAACATAGCTCCAACACTCCAGCATACATAGCTCCAACACTCCAGGATACATAGCTCCAACACTCCAGTATACATAGCTCCAACACTCCAGTATACTAAACATAGCTCCAACACTCCAGTATACATAGTTCCAACACTCCAGTATACTAAACATAGCTCCAACACTCCAGGATACATAGCTCCAACACTCCAGTATACATAGCTCCAACACTCCAGTATACATAGCTCCACCACTCCAGTATACTAAACATAGTTCCAACACTCCAGTATACATAGCTCCACCACTCCAGTATACTAAACATAGTTCCAACACTCCAGTATACATAGCTCCAACACTCCAGTATACTAAACATAGTTCCAACACTCCAGGATACATAGCTCCAACACTCCAGTATACTAAACATAGCTCCAACACTCCAGGATACATAGCTCCAACACTCCAGTATACATAGTTCCAACACTCCAGTATACTAAACATAGCTCCAACACTCCAGTATACATAGCTCCAACACTCCAGTATACTAAACATAGCTCCAACACTCCAGTATACATAGCTCCAACACTCCAGTATACTAAACATAGTTCCAACACTCCAGTATACTAAACATAGCTCCAACACTCCAGCAAACATAGCTCCAACACTCCAGTATACTAAACATAGTTCCAACACTCCAGTATACTAAACATAGCTCCAACACTCCAGTATACATAGCTCCAACACTCCAGTATACATAGCTCCAACACTCCAGTATACTAAACATAGCTCCAACACTCCAGTATACATAGCTCCAACACTCCAGTATACTAAACATAGCTCCAACACTCCAGTATACATAGCTCCAACACTCCAGTATACTAAACATAGCTCCAACACTCCAGTATACTAAACATAGCTCCAACACTCCAGTATACTAAACATAGCTCCAACACTCCAGTATACTAAACATAGCTCCAACACTCCAGTATACATAGCTCCAACACTCCAGTATACATAGCTCCAACACTCCAGTATACTAAACATAGCTCCAACACTCCAGTATACATAGCTCCAACACTCCAGTATACATAGCTCCAACACTCCAGTATACATAGCTCCAACACTCCAGTATACATAGCTCCAACACTCCAGTATACATAGCTCCAACACTCCAGTATACATAGCTCCAACACTCCAGTATACATAGCTCCAACACTCCAGTATACATAGCTCCAACACTCCAGTATACATAGCTCCAACACTCCAGTATACATAGCTCCAACACTCCAGTATACATAGCTCCAACACTCCAGTATACATAGCTCCAACACTCCAGTATACATAGCTCCAACACTCCAGTATACTAAACATAGCTCCAACACTCCAGTATACATAGCTCCAACACTCCAGTATACTAAACATAGCTCCAACACTCCAGTATACATAGCTCCAACACTCCAGTATACATAGCTCCAACACACATAGCTCCAACACTCCAGTATACTAAACATAGTTCCAACACTCCAGTATACTAAACATAGTTCCAACACTCCAGTATACTAAACATAGTTCCAACACTCCAGTATACTAAACATAGTTCCAACACTCCAGTATACTAAACATAGCTCCAACACTCCAGTATACTAAACATAGCTCCAACACTCCAGTATACATAGTTCCAACACTCCAGTATACTAAACATAGCTCCAACACTCCAGTATACATAGCTCCAACACTCCAGTATACTAAACATAGCTCCAACACTCCAGTATACATAGCTCCAACACTCCAGTATACTAAACATAGCTCCAACACTCCAGTATACTAAACATAGCTCCAACACTCCAGTATACATAGCTCCAACACTCCAGTATACATAGCTCCAACACTCCAGTATACTAAACATAGCTCCAACACTCCAGTATACATAGCTCCAACACTCCAGTATACATAGCTCCAACACTCCAGTATACATAGCTCCAACACTCCAGTATACTAAACATAGCTCCAACACTCCAGTATACATAGCTCCAACACTCCAGTATACTAAACATAGCTCCAACACTCCAGTATACATAGCTCCAACACTCCAGTATACATAGCTCCAACACTCCAGTATACATAGCTCCAACACTCCAGTATACTAAACATAGCTCCAACACTCCAGTATACATAGCTCCAACACTCCAGTATACATAGCTCCAACACTCCAGTATACATAGCTCCAACACTCCAGTATACTAAACATAGCTCCAACACTCCAGTATACTAAACATAGCTCCAACACTCCGGCATGCATAGCTCTCTCCAGCGTACATAGCCAACACTCCAGTATACATAGTTCTCTAACACTCCAGTATACATAGCTTCTACTAACATTCCGGTATACATTTCTGTTCATCCATTGTATTCTTTGCATTTTCCTCAGAAACCACATTTCCTCTACCTTTAGATGTTTGTCTGCTTATTTTGTCCGTGTTTCATTTGTGGCACTGTATAACACTGGCCATCTTTAATGTTCCACATCACTGGAACCCATGTTATGAGAATGGGCGACCATTGTACTGCAATATTGTTGTACCGCAATACTATTGTACCGCAATACTGTTGTACTGCAATAAATTCAGTCACTGCTTGGGGGACTAGTTACTGCACTGCCTCAGCAAAAAATGTGTTACTGACTTAGCTACAGCAATAACACAAACATGTGACCGGCTGCTGAAATGGAAGTAATGGCTGCTGCAGGATATAAGAATAGGAAATAAAAACAGGTGCGTGTAACTCCTGCGAATAAGTGAGACATGCTAAACTGTGTCTGTGTTTACTATCTCTCATCTTTTCACATGAGTTACATGCACCTAACTGTTTTCTATTAACTAATGATATCTTTGTTTTAGAAAACAAGCATCAGAGTGAACATTCTATATGAAGTAGCAACAAAAAATTACCAACATGACTACCAAAGATTTGTATATAAATGCAAAAATGTTTCTTGTACTTGAGCTGTGTGGTGATAAAATGAGATTTGTATTGAGTGTCAAAATAAAAATTTCTGACCAATAATATGAGTGCAGTCAACATTTGTCAAGCTTTATAGAAATGTGCAAGGTCAAGGTAATTCCACAAGGCACAACTATAGTACATGTATGTGAATTAGTGAGCATTTCCATTCCCCATTTCAGAGGCATAACATGAAATTATTGTGGCATTATAAACGTGAAATGTGTTGTAGTTTCTCTTTAACATTTGAATTCAAAAGCCTGCATTCTTTCCCACCTAAATGAATGAACATGTCCACTCGTACTTCTGCTTTACATCTCTCAATTCTCATACTTCTGCCTTACATCTCTCAACTGAGCATATGTCCTCGGTAAACTCTCACCCAGCCCTAAAGACTTGATGATTGGTGGGATGAGGTAGCCAGTCTCATGCCACCCTCCTTAGTTGTCTCATACAACTTAGTTTAAGTGGACAGATACCACCAGAGAAAATGCAATCCAGTCATACTAATATAAGCCTAATGCCTCACAACTATAAATCATGTAAATGCCACTATACATGCACTGTGGCATATAAATGGATTTACTGTCTGTTCTAATTATTCTGAGGCTTATACATGGGTTAACTTTCTGTTCTAATTTCTCTGAGGCCTATAAATGGATTTTATTTCTGTTCTGTATATTCTGAGGCATATAATTGGGGTTTACTTACTTTCTGTTCTAATTATTTTACTCTAGTTGCTTTATTAAGGCTTGCTTATGCCCTCATTCCAGAACTTCATAATACCACGATGAATTATTCACACAATAAACATCATTTTTTTCAAAACAACTTCACACAGAATTAACATCATGTAACTAACTATTCAAAGAATCGCAGGTTTATACAGTAATTGTAAAAAAGTAAAGTAAAGCACAATTTCACATGCAATAAGGTGTTTTAGGCATGTATTGCTGGGCACTAAATCCAAACTTTTGTAGACCAATCGAGACTCCAGGGGTGATGTGATCACTATCAAAATCACCGCTTTCACTAGTGGTTGTGCAAAGTAAAAAAAAAGGACTCAGCTTGAACAGTCAGACATAAATAATGGTAATTATCAATTTCTCCTAGCTTGTACATGTAATAACAGATGATGGTAGAAGTAAAACAGAAATCAAACAGAGAATAGGAATAGCCAGAAATGCTTTCAACAATATGAAATCAGTATTAATATCTAGAGAGCTTAACAATGCATTAAAAATGAGAATTGTCAAATGTTATGTATATATATGGTGTGAATGCCCCTGGACAATGAACAAGCTATTAGAAAGTCAAATAGAGGCCCAGAAGATGTGGATATACAGAAGAATATGGTGTATTTCGTGGAAACAAATACAAATAGAGGTTATAGAAAAACTGGAAGAAATAAAAAAGAGGCAAGTGAAATATTTTGGCCACGTTAAGAGACAACACACACTTAGAAAAACTATACTGGAGGGCAAGGTTGAAGATAAGTGAGCAAGAGGTAGACAACGATACAAGTGGGAAGATAACATCAAGAGATGGATGAACAGCAGCCTCACAGAATGTATAATTAAGGTGAGGTGACTGTGTTGGAGATCCATTGCAGCCAACCTTCATTTTAGAGATGGCACATGATTTGATGATGAATGGTAATTATCTAAGCAAAAGATCCTGTCCATACATCATTCTCTGATGAATGATTCACACAACTAACATAATAAACATTTTCAGAAACTACTTCACACAACATTAACATAGCGTAACAATTCCAGGAACTGCAGAATGGTGTTTGTCTATCAAGTATGATGATGACCATTAATTTCATCCAGTGGGGTTGTAGAATATGATTGATATGATGGTGATTGTGCAAAGTGAAGAACAGGGACTCAGCTTGAATAATCAGACAGAAGTAATGGGGGGGGGGGGGGGGGGTGGGGAGTTTAGGGTTTCCAGGGGGAATTAAGATTATTTCAAGATTGCGTTAATACAAGAACCGATTATTTGATATTGTTTTTCCCTTGATACTGTACGGTTCTGTACGTCTCACCCTTCTAAAATTAATTTTATAAAGTAAGTAGACCCACAAATCACGTTTTATGTAGATGTCTAGACTTGTTTTAGTATGTGCTATTAAATTTAGCTTCCATTATTATGTATACTGTGTAGGGGCGGGGGCGGAATTTTAGGAAATATGGAAAGGGGGAATGATGTTCTGAAAATATGGTGAAGGGGGGCACGGGACAAAAAGGTTGAGAACCACTGAACTAAAGAATCCTGTACAATTAATGTTATTGGTATTCTTATGGGGCAAGTACAAAACTTGAAGTATTTCATTTCATAAATAATATCAAATGGGAAATGTATCATAGAAATAAATTACAAAAAAGTACAAGCAGAACTGCTTTTTATAAAATGAACATATGTGATAAACCTGTTAGTAGAAACTAAACAAATTATTCTTGCATGTTACGAGGAATCAATTTTAACATGATTCATGGCGATGGGGTTAAAGACGCAGTTCGCAATCCTGCATACCCGCGTTCAAAACACAGCTGTGAGCGATTTGGCAGCAGACCACCTTATGTTGATTTTTTATTAAATGGTATGGGTGCCGGTCATTCAGAAAGCAATGGCAAACTACTGAACATAAACTTGCCAAGACATCACAAACAGCCAAAAAATGTTGGGGTTGACTGCAGTGTCCTGTACAGGATATGCAACTAACTTTTATGATTCATAGACAATTCGTAAATATGAAAAAAATGCGTTGGAGCCAAAAAAAATGTGGATTCATGAAAGAATACTGAAGATACAGCCAAAATGAGTAATCGAATGTTTTGAAAGAAGCTGAGATAAATATTAGAAAGAGCAAAAAAATGGCCAAATTATGTGAATAGAAAAACTGAAACATTGAAACAAGCCAAAATAGAAAGGCAATAAAGTTCTTACAATCTTACATCATGGCATGGAAAAAAATGTTAGCACATGAGTTGTTACATTCTGTTTGAAACTGTTAGATATGAAGAAGCCTGATCGCTCATGCCAGAAGGCAAAGTGCTTGATGATTATAATAGCATTGTAAATTTATTTCTATTGCAGCCAACCTTCATTGTGGAGATGGTACCTGATTGATATTTTATTATTGATTAGAAATTTATTTCTATTAAGAAGGGTATATAAATAGTTTTTGGTCTCAAAAACCACATCTCTCCTGGCTCCAATCTCTTCCTAACTTATTAGTTCACATGCAAAGATTTACTGCCATTTAGCAGAACAGTTTCGATATGACATTTCAATACCCTCTCTCTCTCTCTCTGCGACATAAAGTCACTTATTGCATAAGATACTTTTCATCTTCTGAAATGCAGGGTTTTCTTGGTCTATTAGATTCTTACTCTGTCACACATTTTCCATCTGATGCTATGATTTCTATATGATTGTTTCATACATGATATTGGTTAAGCATTGTTCCTGCTACTGTAAAACCACATTTTTGTGTTATCCTTTTCTTTGTTATAATCATCATTTCTGCTTTCTTTATATTCAAGGAAAGTTCTTATATTTATGCACTCTCTGTTACTACAAAGTATAAAATTTTTTGCTTATCTTTGGCATGTTTAGCCGTCAATACTGTATCATGTGCATAATTTCTAATGAAACAATATTTTATGTCAACTTCAACAACGTCAGTCAACTTCAAGATACACATCAAAGTTAATCTGAAATGTAACCATCAGATTTTACATATCTTATCTCAATTTTAGATGTATAAATATGTAAGGTATCCAATATTTAACTAATATATAAATAATTTACCTTAAAGCAACAATCTTAAGTTTTCAGAAATGTTACTGTATATATAAACTACAAAGGGGCTTCAAATGATCACCTTACATATTTTTATTTGTGTGTGTGTGGGTGAATATATTCTGAAAAAGTAAAGAACAAATGTATCATTTTTCAATGTAGTCACCACTGCGTTCAAAGCAAGTCCTTCAGCGCAGATAAAGTGTTTGGATTCCTGAAGAAAACAAATTCTCTTGGCTGTGTGTGTAACCAACCTCACATGCTCCACCTGTTGTAGCTCTTAATTCGAACCAAAAAGTTTTGAAACTTCCTACTCCACTCATAAACTTGCTGGACAGACAGGCATGCATCACCATACTGGACCTTCATTCACTGATGAATTTCTATAGGTTTCATCTAATTCACTGATCATAAAACAGATAACAGAACACTGCTTCTCTCTGGTGCATGTCAGAAGTATGGTGGCCATCTTTAAACTGTCCTTATGACATCACCATGTTCATCTGCACTGTGATGTCACAATCTTAATACTCTTCACATCCTTAACAACAATATTGACAGGTTACAAGATAATGGCTTGTTTATTTTAATTTCTATCACAGTTTAAGGTTTTGATTTGACGCCCTCTTATATATGAAATGTTACTTTGTAGCTACATATATTTGTGAAATGTCTCAGTAGCTACATGGACTAAATCATCAGAAAGATACCCTGTAGCTACTAAGATATTTGTTGGTGAAATCTAACTCCATAACTACTTACTCACATATATCTGAAATGTATTTATGTGTGTGTAGACATATTATCTGAAAAGCAACTTTTGATTTTGAATATTTGATCTTAAATGTAACCATATAGTTACCTAGATAAGTAGACAAGGACAGCACCCTTTCTTTTCAATATTACAAGAAAGAGAGAGATTGAGAACCTATCGATCTGTTCGGATTGCAAATCAGTGGGCCCAGTTGGTAAATAATGAAATTTATGAAGATTTTTCTAACAGTGAAATATATATATACAAATATGAAATACAAGATGTGCTTAGAACATCTCAATAGTCACTTAAAATGTCATTGTAACAAATAAATCACAAAAGAAGACATTGAATGAAAATGTGGACAAAAGAAATGACTGGCCACACTCCATTATTAAAATTTCTCAACCATTTCAGTATTGATAGACTAGATAAAAACCGGTCTAATAGTTCTGTTTTCAAAAGAGTGTGCCTGTAATAGCAACCATTAAGACTACACCAATGTACAACATGCAGCCTTTTGCAAACGAACTCCATCAGTTACTTAAACAGCCATCTTGATTACACAACCTATAACTGTTTGTATCATATATGCACAGAAAATGTCTGCTTTCTTAATCACAATGTGTCAACTCTTTCTTCTTCTGCTTTTCATATCCTAAGAAGCATAGGCCCTCAATTAACTCATGCCAAGCATTTGTAGTCTTGTTCAGAATTGGCCATAACATCAGGCATGGCATCATGGGTAGCCAGAAATGTTCAAGTGAAAACAGATGGTGAACTTTTGGTTGGATGAGCGCAAACAGTGAAATTAAATTAAATGTTTGCATATCCTTTACAGGACATCGCTGTTAACATCAGCATCTTTCAGCTGATCGTTGATTTCTTGGTAAGATTACGCTCAGTAGTTTGCCATTGCTTTCTGAGCGACCGGCTCACATACCCCTAAGTTACCGACGCGGTTAGAACCGCTACCGATTCTCGCTGTCATCACGTTACTCACAAGAGTATACGGGATTACGGAGAAAGTTGCTAACTCCTAGGCCAGGGAGACCGGCAAACAGTGAAATATGTTGAAAAAAATTGTGTATGTCTCTCTCTTACTGTGTGGGTTTGTGCCTGTACATATATTAGCGAGAGCTTCTAACAGTGTGGATGTGAATGTTCTAAAAATATTGCTAACTAAGCAACCACTCTTTCATCTAGTTGCCTACACGTTCAGACACCAGAATAAATCTACAGCAGCCATCTTCAACAAGTGCTGACTCTATGGGTCTATGGGTCTCTGGATCCAATACAAGAGAAACCAGCACCTTCACAAGAATGGTGTTTGGTAAGTCAAGAGTAAACAACAGAAATGGATTAGCAATAGTAGCAAATAAATACGTCAACATTTCAAGACTAATTCATCAAGATTGCATCTCGGTGGTAGCAAAATTCTTTTTATGTTCTGTTTGCTTCTCTGTGTAATGAAAGTTCTAGAATAAGCTCTATGTCAGAACATGAAGGAAGTTCTAGATGTTTATTGTCTCAGTTATGCAATTTGTCCACCTCTTTCACTGGCAGCATTTGGCTTTTCTCTTATAATGTTTGAGCAATTTTGCTTTCTGTGAAGATCTACTGTTTTATGTCATCTTTTAAAACTTATAGTACACTAAATTGCTTTATAATTTCTTATCCTATCACTCAATGTTTTACTAAACATCCACCACAGTCATTTCATCTCTGTTGTCACAATGTTTTGTATCCTGTTTTGTCAATGTCTTTTAGCACTGACAACAACACAGGATGGAGAATCGTTGTGAGCAATGCTCTTTTTGCTTCTAGTGTCACTTTTTGTTTTGTATTCTTCTTCAGAATATTGTTGACAGCTGCTCGCTAATACAACTGACTTTGTTGTGTCTTTCTGCATTAATTTTCCCATCAGATGAAATCATATTACCTAAGCATGTGAGCCAGAACTTGTTTTAGCAGTTGAGTTTAAATAAAAATGTTTGTCTATCTGCTGGCAGCTGGTAAAGCTACAACAATGAAAGCTCGAGGTAAGACAGAGACACTGGCTAAATGTTGCTTTGTCTGGAAGTGCTGTATGTACCATCACGCTTACTGCCAGGAGACTGTCTCAGCTGCACAGAGTTTCTTTTAGAATGTTGCGTGTAGTGTGCAGCCACTTCTCCAACATTTGCGTACGTGCCATCATCATCTTCTGACTCTAAAATATCACTGAGAGTTCTGGACACAGTTGAGATATCAGGTCGTTGTTCGTTCTCTTCAGCCCAGCAGTTGCATAACATTTCATATCTGAGGAAAATGCAAGATTTATATTTGAAAAGTTCACACTATCAATTTCCTTGATGGCTTTAGATCATACATCATGGGAACATTCACATTTTCTGAAACAACACCAAATATTTGATGAAACAGACAAAGGAACAGTTAGCCTAATTATCTTGTTTGAAATTCATCATAGCAAAACACCTGATATCATATCATATGGATTCTTCAGAAAAATCTAGTTAATTTTTCTAACATGAATCATTGTTTTTGCAGCTGCAAGGTTCATGTGTGTCACAACAATGACCTTCAACATGAGAAAATTCACCTTAGAATATTTAGTCTTAGAGGAAGTTATCCAAGCTTTCTGAGTTTAACTCATTATGTACCAGGTTTAAATGTTGAACTAAAGTAAAGTAAGTCAAGGAAATTCACCTTAGAATATTTAGAATTAGAGGAAGTTATCCAAGCTTTCTGAGTTTAACTCATTATGTACCAGGTTTAAATGTTGAACAAAAGTAAAGTAAGTCAAGGACATTTTACACGCCTTAAGGTATATTGGACATATGGTGCTAATCCCATATTTTAATAGTCACTCAGTGGGTGACGTGATGGTATCACACCAGCCATCTTCTTCCAATGACAATTTTTAGTCCCATTTTAGAATGGATCTGCCTGGGAGCTCCACTGTAAACATTCACATCTGCATTGATGTGGATGGAACCATGACCACCGGGTCAGCAGGCCAGTGTCTAGCTGCTACACTACCTGACTCCTGTTTTCAAAGAATAACCACAACTAAATACTTCATTTTCTAGCCTCAACCTGGCAAGTCACAACGTGTTCACTAATCAACCCACACCATGTATGACATAGCAACAAGTGAAACATCCTGTGTAAAAAGCTGGATTTAATCAGGTTTCCAGGTATTAACAGCAAGCGGATCAACCTCATTGCACCAGGGTTTCCCCATCTTGTTGAGTCTCTCTATACTACCTCAGGACAGACTACATGCCCCCTTAAAAAAAAAACAGCAACAAAGAAAATAATAAAGGTAAATTATCTCGAACGACAACTAGCCAAAAAAAAAAAAAAACATTCCCATATGTATGACACGTTACGCCCACCTTGGGTATTCATGATGCCCATGTTAAATATTGCCTCAACGAGTCATGTATTATTGATATTTTTCATGTGTTTTAATGCTTATTGTTCTTTTGTTGTCAAAGAATTGCTTCATAAGTGATGTTGAATGAAAGAATGTATGAGAGGAAATAGAGAAGAAGGGCAGAATGTCAGACGGGCCTGCATGCCCAATTCTTAACCCTTTGAAAATAAAGATTGTTGTTTGTTTGTTTGTTTGTTTGTTCGTTCTCTTCGCAGAATGGCAAGCTGCCTGCCGTGAGCTTTACACAAAGCACAAACTCCACAGCTCCAGAGCTGTCTGGACAAACTGCACTCCTGGTCTGAATGACATAGTCCTAAAACAATCCTGCAACCTACACGGCTGATGGCTTGACCACTTCACCATGGAAACCCCCTGAGAAGGACATACGAAGAGATGATTCAGAAGATAAAGCACCTCTGAAGTCTGAGTGGGTTCGCCTGATGCCGAGGGACACTGTTAACCCACAAAGCTAACCCACATGCAAAATTCAGTCCGGCACTATTAGAAGTATTGTGTATGGACTACGCTTGAGTTAAAAGCGACCGAGCGCCAAAAAAAAAAAAAGAAGATAAAGCCTACATGGATCACGTCAGGCCCCCCCCCCCCCCCCCAATCCAGTGGTGTCAGTTCTGTATTATCCAGCATTAAATCCATATTACATATTTTACTGGTATATGATCGAGGATCACTTTCACTGCACATGTAATCTCTATTATATTTCAGTCTCCTTCCATAGGTCATGCATGGGGAATCTTACAACAGTGCACAAACTCTATAGTCCTGGTAATTATTCAAAAGTGTGTACTCCAGGCTAACAAATTTTACAAACATGCATTTGTGAGTAGGTGTTCTATTTTAAAATTTAGCAGCTGTCTTTGAGGCTTGCTTTTCTTTTCCAAAACTGAAGGAGGATTTTTAACATGAATATGGGTCCTCCCAAATCTTTCGCCCTTGTCCGAAAAGGGTGGGTGTCAGATCTACTATTCAGGATACCATCCTCTTCTTATTTTTAAAACTCCTCACCGTAAATCAAACTAGGTGCTAATGAACCAGAGGTGAACGTTTAACTTCTGATCTACTCTACTCCTACACTCACTTCTTGCAAAAACTAACTGTTCTGATCATACAAAGAGTATCTGATCAATGCTTGCTATCATCATCATCATCATCATCATGTGCCATGCTGATAAGCATGGGCGGAATATTTCACCATCTCACATTATCACCAGAGTCATGGATCAGCTCTGTGTTCTTGCCATGACCATACCATGTGGTCATGCCATCCAGGTATTTACTTTTCTGCATTTCTCCTGCCAGTTGCCACAAAGTTCTGCAATTTATTTCTTCTCATAACAAATCCAAAAAATTGTGACTGTCTACATCTAATTTCTCTAATTAGTTTACAGTTTTCATTTGTTTCTTGTAGAACTTGATCATTAGATTTTCTGTCCGTCCATGTTATTCTTTGCATTTTTCTCAGAAACCACATTTCCACAGCCATCAGATGTTTTTCAGCTTGCCTGTTCATTGTCCACACTTCACATCCATATAAAAGTACAGGTTCAATGTAGCACATCAGCACTCTTTTTTTCGTTGCAAATGACATCTTTTTATTGGTCTGTATGTTTTCCATCTTGCAAAAGGCCACCTTCGCCTTGGCAATTCTTGTTCTAATCTCATCAAGGCATCTCCCATCAGCTATTATGACTGTTCGGAGGTAACTGTACCAATTCACTTGTTTAAGAATATTTGCATTTACTTGTATATTACATTGTGGTATTTCCTTTTTCCTAGTGACGATCGTAATCTGTGTCTTCTTACAATTTAATTCTAACCCAAGTTGTTCACTGTATTTAACAACCACATCTACTAAATGTTGCAGATCCTGCTCATTGTCTGCTCTAGAACAAGTTAATATCTGCTTCAGAAATGATGTATGATTGTTTTGCAGCTGACAGAAAATCAACATTCTTTTATACTGATCCACAAAGTCAAACTTACATTCTATCGCTGAGAATGTCTGGCTTTCCCAGGATGTATCCTTGTGTGATGTAGTTGCTGACATCCTGTGAGCTGGTGGCGTCATGGTAAGGGAGACAACCTCTGGTCAGCAGCTCCCACATCAGCACTGCAAATGACCACTGAAATAACAGACACGTTGAAATTGACAACTGAAATAACACACACATTGAAAATGACCACTTAAATAACATAAACATTGCACATGACTGCAGAAATGACACAAACACTGAAAATGGCTACTGAAATATCACCAACATTGAAAACTAGCCACTGAAATTACACCAACATTCCAAATGACTAATGAAATATCAAATTTGCAAATGATTACTGGAATAACTAAAACATTGCAAATGGCAAAGAGATTGGAGTCATGGTTGCTGATGTCTGCACTACATCATGCACCCGAAGAAGAATATTCTTAACAGACATATTTTGAAACAACATTAGTCAGAAAATAATCATTTAATAGCATTATATTTCATTACATAAATACAGACAACCTTGCAGATTAATCAATAATGCCAGCTAATAATTTTGTGTGTGTGTGTCCCCGCTCACTTGATCTCAAACTTGGTCTCTACACATGCTTCTATTTCTAGTATGCAGGACTGTTTTTTGCATCTGGATTTCTGAGGTATTTTTTATTTTTGTCCCCAAGTCAAGGATGAGAAGTCAACATTTTAGCCCAAACCGGCTCCGTGGAGAAGGGGTTAAAGGTGCAGTTTGTAATCCTGCATACCACGTTCGAAACACAGCTGCGTTGTTTTTAAAAAAATGAAAATGGAATGGGTGCTGGTCGTTCAGAAAGCAATGGTAAACTACTGAACATAAACTTGCCCAGGAATCACGAACAGCCAAAACATGCTGGGATTGACTGCTACGTCCGTAAAGGATATGCAATTAACTGTTTTTAACTGGTGTAGAGCTTGAACCCGCTACCTTGGCATCAGCACACCGGAAGTTTTAGAGCAAAAGCTCTTATCAATTTGGTCATGCCTCCCTCCTTTAATGTTTCTATTAACAGCTAATTCATAAAATTTACCACATCTATCTTCATGTCATAAAACTTACCACGTCTGTCCTCATGTCATAATATCCATCTTTAATGCTTTCTGGTGCCATCCATCTCATTGGAAGATAGCGCTCTCGTTGTTCATTATATTCATACTCATTTTCAAAATAGTCCCAAGAGAAAGCAGCATCACACAGTTTGACCAGCGAGAATTCATCCACCCTGAACAAAATTACACAGAAATGTCAAAGCCGTGTTTTCATACTAAAAACTTATATAAGAAAGCACAGTAGATTGCACAATTTATTGTCTGGCATATTTCACTGTTTCTCAATGGATTATTGTGTTTGCTTCTGTATATTTATTTCTATAGTATGCACTTGTTATATGTGCTACAACAAAATATGCCAAACAATACATTGTGCAATCTGCTATTTGTGTCTTCTTTGTTTATCTAAAATATATGCTAGTAATAACTTATTTGTAATACATGTTTAGTAACAGTTACCATTTATAATGTCAGAACAATAAAGCGGCCAAGAAAAAGTTGGATTAATACCCTAAAACAAATGTAAAAATATGGCCTTAAACTTTGAGTAACAGCAATATTAACCCCACTGAGAAATTTTCTTCCTTTAAAAACAAATCTTAAAGGTCTCATGTGGTTCAGTCTCTTTCCGCAGGGCGACCTGCAGAAAGCATCACACCAAGCATGAACTCCGTAGCTCCGTCGGCGGCCCCCAGGAGTCTTCAAGAAAAATGCACTCGTGAACCGAAAGACATAGCTCGGAATCAAACCCACAACCTTCAGAACATGCGGCAGACCACTTTGCCACTGAGACTCCCTAATGTCTAACAACAGGTCAAAAATAATGACCAAGCACATCATACTACCATTTGTGGATAGAAATAAAGAAAGACTACTAGAAGATTTAAGGTTGTTATAGTTTACTTTAGTCAACGGATCAATATCACCTCACACGGGTGTAACCCATAAGTGCTCCATTCTAAGTGCTAGGTCTGCACTGTTAAGGGGGGGGGGGGTATATTTATGCAAGACAAGACACTTGCTGGGTCTGCACTGTTGGGGGGGGGGAGGGGGGTATATTTGTGCAAGACAAGACACTTGCTGGGTCTGCACTGTTGGGGGGGGGGGGGTATATTTGTGCAAGATAATACACTGGCTGGGTCTGTACTGTTGGGGGGGGGGGGGTATATTTGTGCAAGATAAGACACTGGCTGGGTCTGCTACTGTTGGGGGGGGGGGGTATATTTGTGCAAGATAAGACACTGGCTGGTTCCATACTGTTGGGGGGTATATTTATGCAAGATAAGACACTGGCTGGGTCTGCACTGTTGGGGGGGGGGGGGGGATATATTTGTGCAAGATAAGACACTGACTGGGTCTGTACTGTTGGGGGGTATATTTGTGCAAGATAAGACACTGACTGGGTCTGTACTGTTGGGGGGTATATTTGTGCAAGATAAGACATTGGCTGGGTCTGTACTGTTGGGGGGTATATTTGTGCAAGATAAGACACTGGCTGGGTCTGTACTGTTGGGGGGTATATTTGTGCAAGATAAGACACTGGCTGGTTCCATACTGTTGGGGGGTATATTTGTGCAAGATAAGACACTGGCTGGTTCCATACTGTTGGGGGGTATATTTGTGCAAGATAAGACACTGGCTGGGTCTGTACTGTTGGGGGGGTATATTTGTGCAAGATAAGACATTGGCTGGGTCTGTACTGTTGGGGGGTATATTTGTGCAAGATAAGACACTGGCTGGTTCCATACTGTTGGGGGGTATATTTGTGCAAGATAAGACATTGGCTGGGTCTGTACTGTTGGGGGGTATATTTGTGCAAGATAAGACACTGGCTGGTTCCATACTGTTGGGGGGTATATTTGTGCAAGATAAGACATTGGCTGGGTCTGTACTGTTGGGGGGTATATTTGTGCAAGATAAGACACTGGCTGGTTCCATACTGTTGGGGGGTATATTTGTGCAAGATAAGACATTGGCTGGGTCTGCACTGTTGGGGGGTATATTTGTGCAAGATAAGACACTGGCTGGGTCTGTACTGTTGGGGGGTATATTTGTGCAAGATAAGACACTGGCTGGGTCTGTACTGTTGGGGGGTATATTTGTGCAAGATAAGACACTGGCTGGTTCCATACTGTTGGGGGGTATATTTGTGCAAGATAAGACATTGGCTGGGTCTGCACTGTTGGGGGGTATATTTGTGCAAGATAAGACACTGGCTGGGTCTGTACTGTTGGGGGGTATATTTGTGCAAGATAAGACACTGGCTGAGTCTGTACTGTTGGGGGGTATATTTGTGCAAGATAAGACACTGGCTGAGTCTGTACTGTTGGGGGGTATATTTGTGCAAGATAAGACACTGGCTGGGTCTGCTACTGTTGGGGGGGGGGGGGGGGGGGTATATTTGTGCAAGATAAGACACTGGCTGGTTCCATACTGTTGGGGGGGTATATTTGTGCAAGATAAGACACTGGCTGGGTCTGTACTGTTGGGGGGGGGGGGGATATATTTGTGCAAGATAAGACACTGACTGGGTCTGTACTGTTGGGGGGTATATTTATGCAAGATAAGACACTGGCTGGGTCTGCACTGTTGGGGGGGGGGGGGATATATTTGTGCAAGATAAGACACTGACTGGGTCTGTACTGTTGGGGGGTATATTTGTGCAAGATAAGACACTGACTGGGTCTGTACTGTTGGGGGGTATATTTGTGCAAGATAAGACATTGGCTGGGTCTGTACTGTTGGGGGGTATATTTGTGCAAGATAAGACACTGGCTGGTTCCATACTGTTGGGGGGTATATTTGTGCAAGATAAGACATTGGCTGGGTCTGTACTGTTGGGGGGTATATTTGTGCAAGATAAGACACTGGCTGGTTCCATACTGTTGGGGGGTATATTTGTGCAAGATAAGACATTGGCTGGGTCTGTACTGTTGGGGGGTATATTTGTGCAAGATAAGACACTGGCTGGTTCCATACTGTTGGGGGGTATATTTGTGCAAGATAAGACATTGGCTGGGTCTGCACTGTTGGGGGGTATATTTGTGCAAGATAAGACACTGGCTGGGTCTGTACTGTTGGGGGGTATATTTGTGCAAGATAAGACACTGGCTGAGTCTGTACTGTTGGGGGGTATATTTGTGCAAGATAAGACACTGGCTGAGTCTGTACTGTTGGGGGGTATATTTGTGCAAGATAAGACACTGGCTGGGTCTGCTACTGTTGGGGGGGGGGGTATATTTGTGCAAGATAAGACACTGGCTGGTTCCATACTGTTGGGGGGGTATATTTATGCAAGATAAGACACTGGCTGGTTCCATACTGTTGGGGGGTATATTTGTGCAAGATAAGACACTGGCTGAGTCTGTACTGTTGGGGGGTATATTTGTGCAAGATAAGACACTGGCTGAGTCTGTACTGTTGGGGGGTATATTTGTGCAAGATAAGACACTGGCTGGGTCTGCTACTGTTGGGGGGGGGGTATATTTGTGCAAGATAAGACACTGGCTGGTTCCATACTGTTGGGGGGTATATTTATGCAAGATAAGACACTGGCTGGGTCTGCACTGTTGGGGGGGGGGGGGGATATATTTGTGCAAGATAAGACACTGACTGGGTCTGTACTGTTGGGGGGTATATTTGTGCAAGATAAGACACTGACTGGGTCTGTACTGTTGGGGGGTATATTTGTGCAAGATAAGACATTGGCTGGGTCTGTACTGTTGGGGGGTATATTTGTGCAAGATAAGACACTGGCTGGTTCCATACTGTTGGGGGGTATATTTGTGCAAGATAAGACATTGGCTGGGTCTGTACTGTTGGGGGGTATATTTGTGCAAGATAAGACACTGGCTGGTTCCATACTGTTGGGGGGTATATTTGTGCAAGATAAGACATTGGCTGGGTCTGTACTGTTGGGGGGTATATTTGTGCAAGATAAGACACTGGCTGGTTCCATACTGTTGGGGGGTATATTTGTGCAAGATAAGACACTGGCTGGGTCTGTACTGTTGGGGGGTATATTTGTGCAAGATAAGACACTGGCTGGTTCCATACTGTTGGGGGGTATATTTGTGCAAGATAAGACATTGGCTGGGTCTGCACTGTTGGGGGGTATATTTGTGCAAGATAAGACACTGGCTGGGTCTGTACTGTTGGGGGGTATATTTGTGCAAGATAAGACACTGGCTGAGTCTGTACTGTTGGGGGGTATATTTGTGCAAGATAAGACATTGGCTGGGTCTGTACTGTTGGGGGGTATATTTGTGCAAGATAAGACACTGGCTGGGTCTGTACTGTTGGGGGGTATATTTGTGCAAGATAAGACACTGGCTGGGTCTGTACTGTTGGGGGGTATATTTGTGCAAGATAAGACACTGGCTGGTTCCATACTGTTGGGGGGTATATTTGTGCAAGATAAGACATTGGCTGGGTCTGTACTGTTGGGGGGTATATTTGTGCAAGATAAGACACTGGCTGGTTCCATACTGTTGGGGGGTATATTTGTGCAAGATAAGACATTGGCTGGGTCTGTACTGTTGGGGGGTATATTTGTGCAAGATAAGACACTGGCTGGTTCCATACTGTTGGGGGGTATATTTGTGCAAGATAAGACACTGGCTGGTTCCATACTGTTGGGGGGTATATTTGTGCAAGATAAGACACTGGCTGGGTCTGTACTGTTGGGGGGTATATTTGTGCAAGATAAGACACTGGCTGGGTCTGTACTGTTGGGGGGTATATTTGTGCAAGGTAAGACACTGGCTGGGTCTGTACTGTTGGGGGGTATATTTGTGCAAGATAAGACACTGGCTGGTTCCATACTGTTGGGGGGTATATTTGTGCAAGATAAGACACTGGCTGGTTCCATACTGTTGGGGGGTATATTTGTGCAAGGTAAGACACTGGCTGGGTCTGTACTGTTGGGGGGTATATTTGTGCAAGAAAGACACTGGCTGGTTCCATACTGTTGGGGGGTATATTTGTGCAAGATAAGACACTGGCTGGGTCTGTACTGTTGGGGGGTATATTTGTGCAAGATAAGACACTGGCTGGGTCTGTACTGTTGGGGGGTATATTTGTGCAAGATAAGACACTGGCTGGGTCTGTACTGTTGGGGGGTATATTTGTGCAAGATAAGACACTGGCTGGGTCTGTACTGTTGGGGGGTATATTTGTGCAAGATAAGACACTGGCTGGGTCTGTACTGTTGGGGGGTATATTTGTGCAAGATAAGACACTGACTGGGTCTGTACTGTTGGGGGGTATATTTGTGCAAGATAAGACACTGGCTGGGTCTGTACTGTTGGGGGGTATATTTGTGCAAGATAAGACACTGGCTGGGTCTGTACTGTTGGGGGGTATATTTGTGCAAGATAAGACACTGGCTGGGTCTGTACTGTTGGGGGGTATATTTGTGCAAGATAAGACATTGGCTGGGTCTGTACTGTTGGGGGGTATATTTGTGCAAGATAAGACACTGGCTGGGTCTGTACTGTTGGGGGGTATATTTGTGCAAGATAAGACATTGGCTGGGTCTGTACTGTTAGGGGGTATATTTGTGCAAGATAAGACACTGGCTGGGTCTGTACTGTTGGGGGGTATATTTGTGCAAGATAAGACACTGACTGGGTCTGTACTGTTGGGGGGTATATTTGTGCAAGATAAGACACTGACTGGGTCTGTACTGTTGGGGGATATATTTGTGCAAGATAAGACACTGGCTGGGTCTGTACTGTTGGGGGGTATATTTGTGCAAGATAAGACATTGGCTGGGTCTGTACTGTTGGGGGGTATATTTGTGCAAGATAAGACACTGGCTGGGTCTGTACTGTTGGGGGGTATATTTGTGCAAGATAAGACACTGGCTGGGTCTGTACTGTTGGGGGGGTATATTTGTGCAAGATAAGACACTGGCTGGTTCCATACTGTTGGGGGGTATATTTGTGCAAGATAAGACACTGGCTGGTTCCATACTGTTGGGGGGTATATTTGTGCAAGATAAGACATTGGCTGGGTCTGTACTGTTGGGGGGTATATTTGTGCAAGATAAGACACTGGCTGGGTCTGTACTGTTGGGGGGTATATTTGTGCAAGATAAGACATTGGCTGGGTCTGTACTGTTGGGGGGTATATTTGTGCAAGATAAGACACTGGCTGGGTCTGTACTGTTGGGGGGGGGGGTATATTTGTGCAAGATAAGACATTGGCTGGGTCTGTACTGTTGGGGGGTATATTTGTGCAAGATAAGACACTGGCTGGGTCTGTACTGTTGGGGGGTATATTTGTGCAAGATAAGACACTGACTGGGTCTGTACTGTTGGGGGGTATATTTGTGCAAGATAAGACACTGACTGGGTCTGTACTGTTGGGGGGTATATTTGTGCAAGATAAGACACTGGCTGGGTCTGTACTGTTGGGGGGTATATTTGTGCAAGATAAGACATTGGCTGGGTCTGTACTGTTGGGGGGTATATTTGTGCAAGATAAGACACTGGCTGGGTCTGTACTGTTGGGGGGTATATTTGTGCAAGATAAGACACTGGCTGGTTCCATACTGTTGGGGGGTATATTTGTGCAAGATAAGACACTGGCTGGTTCCATACTGTTGGGGGGTATATTTGTGCAAGATAAGACATTGGCTGGTTCCATACTGTTGGGGGGGGGGGGGGTATATTTGTGCAAGATAAGACACTGACTGGGTCTGTACTGTTGGGGGGTATATTTGTGCAAGATAAGACACTGGCTGGTTCCATACTGTTGGGGGGTATATTTGTGCAAGATAAGACACTGGCTGGTTCCATACTGTTGGGGGGTATATTTGTGCAAGATAAGACACTGGCTGGTTCCATACTGTTGGGGGGATATATTTGTGCAAGATAAGACACTGACTGGGTCTGTACTGTTGGGGGGTATATTTGTGCAAGATAAGACAGATGTGGTCTTTGGGAATCATGTGCATGGCATGAAAGAACATATCAGTCATAGCTTAGAGAGAACGAAGCGGCATGAAGTGACCATAGTCTCTGGCAGACAATCAGGACTCTGAGGAAAGGCCAAGAGGACACATAATCCGACTGCAAGTGGTAACATTCGTAATGGGACTCTTTGCTGGCTGTTGAAGATATTTGACTGGGTCGTAGTGGGAGCTCACGTCCATATTTTTACAAATCTTTGCCTCGAAGGGGGAATACAATACTTGACCAATAGGCTGGCAGGGAATAGAACACTTGACCAATAGGCTGGCAGGAAATAAAACACTTGACCAATAGGCTTGCAGGGAACAGAACAGTTGACCAATAGGCTGGCATGGAATAGAACAATTGACCAATAGGCTGGCAGGAATAGAACACTTGACCAACAGGCTGGCAGGGAATAGAACATGTGACTAACAGGCTGGCAGGGAATAGAACACTTGACGAATAGGCTGGCAGGGAATAGAACACTTGACCAATAGGCTGGCAGGGGATAGAACACTTGACCAATAGGCTGGCAGGGAATAGAACACTTGACCAATAGGCTGGCAGGCAAACATACAAGCCATTGCATTACTGCAGCTCTCTCATGAAATGGTTACACTATAAATTAAATGGGTTTAACTACAGTAAAGCTGTGGAAGTGTAAACAATTGAAAAACACTATGTGTAGGTCAGTTTCATACAATTACAAAACAAAACAAAAAAAAGCAGAGGACATTGTGGCCTTCATAGGCAAACAATAACAAACAAGTTACAACAATATATATACGATACTAAAGTAACTACGTGATGACATGAGTGCCTAATTATTGTCTGGGAAGGAAATTAGATCAAAACAGGAACCTGTCACCCAATCTCATTGTGCCATGAACTAGAATGAGTGAAACTCTAACAATTCACACCACCGTGGCAGTAATCTGTCATGAGGTTGCTTAATCAAATACACCCTCTGCCAGAAGTGATAGTAAGGAGCAAATGTTAACTTAGGTGTCATGTGAGAAACTTACATGCAATTTCGAGCTGCTATGTCTTTGTGGGTTACATCCTTTGAAGCTAGAAATGTCACACCTTCTGCTACTTGCTGTCCAAAACTTAATAGCTGCCTGATGCTAAAATCCTAAAATGAATAATAGATCAATATGGTTACTAATGTTATGTTAATGATTAACAGCAATAGGAAGATAATGGCTATTTTCATTACAAAATATGTATTAACAAAATTAATGATAAATGAATAGTTTCATTATACTTCTTCTTCTTCGTTCATCCAGTATTTTTTTTCGGATGTGACTGCGTTGTGCCTGTTTACAGCAAAGCTGCGTTCTTGCGCCGTTAGGCCGACACATCCGACTTCTGCTGGCATTTGTTGACCGGGTTTCATTATACAACAATCACACTTATTAATAAATATTTAGTACCTCTCACAAATTAATAATACTGCAAGTGATGTGGCTAGTAAATTTTATCACAAAAAATTAATGATTACAAATGTGAATTTCCTGTATTACAAACTATGTCACAAGCAAAGTTTCTGTTGTCACAGTAATAGGGGTGTTGGAAGGAAACAATTGTGTACCATGTTTGTTTGGTCCAAACCTACTTTTTATTTGGCACTTAATTAGTTAATGTTTTCTTCCATTGTGATATTTGCAATACTTCTTTCTTTTTTTCTCCTACCATTGTGTTCCTAATTTCTGTCTATATAACTACATTTGAAAACTTCAATTTTACTCCATACATCGTCACCATGAATCAGGCCATTTGTAGGATGCCAATTCTCCTGTCTCATATAATGTCCTTTATCCATCTTTGTGCTGGTCGACCTCCTGCCTATTATTCCAGCAAGTGTGCCCTCCATCACCATTCATTCCAAGACACTGTCACATTTATTAGGCCAAAGAACTAAAAAAAAAGACAGTTAAATTCATACAAGAGACAACATTGCTGTTATAGACATATTTCAAGCGAACGAAAGAAGAAGAAGAAGGCCAAAGAATTTTAGTTTCTAATAGATCATAGTTTTATGAGTAAGTTTTCTTCGTTGTTAAGATCTTGTAGAAATTTCAGTATTTTAATTACTCCATACTTTTTTGTATTTGTATATAGAACCAAATTGTGAAGGTTTTCATTCTGCCTGCACACTGTTTATTTATTGCATGTTTCTTTACGATAAAATAATCAAGAGTAAATGTAGCACCTGTTCTTAAGGAGGTCAGCATTGCCAAATGGATTAGAGAGCTTGCCTGAAATTTGTAGTGTGCTGATGCCAGGTAGAGGGTTAAACCCCTACACCAGTCAATTGGACTACAATGTTGATTGTTTATCCTTGAAATGGGGATGTAAATTACAAATACCTCAGAAGTTGGAGTGGGTTTGCCTTATAGCACAGGTCACTGGTAATAGGGAAAGCTAATCCACACACAAAAATCAGTCCAGTGGCTTAACAAATAAAACTTGATCTTAAAATAATTGACAGAGACAAAGCAAATACCTTGCTAGCATCACAGACCAGTGTCTTGAGGACATACTGAGACATGCGAGGGTAGAGAATATGGAATTTATCTTCGCTGACTCCAACTCCCAGAATGCTGAGAACATGATTGTGCTTGAAATGTCTCAGGCGAAGGCACTCACCTAGAGCTCTATTAGCCCAGACAGGTAACTGTGAAGCTGGAAACAAGTTGTAAATATGAGGCAAGTTGGAAACAAGTTGTAAATATGAGGCAAGTTGGAAACAAGTTGTAAACATGAGGCAAGTTGGAAACAAGTTGTAAATCTGAGGCAAGTTGGAAACAAGTTGTAAATATGAGGCAAGTTGGAAACAAGTTGTAAACATGAGGCAAGTTGGAAACAAGTTGTAAATATGAGGCAAGTTGGAAACAAGTTGTAAACATGAGGCAAGTTGGAAACAAGTTGTAAATATGAGGCAAGTTGTAAACATGAGGCAAGTTGGAAACAAGTTGTAAACATGAGGCAAGTTGGAAACAAGTTGTAAATATGAGGCAAGTTGGAAACAAGTTGTAAACATGAGGCAAGTTGGAAACAAGTTGTAAACATGAGGCAAGTTGGAAACAAGTTGTAAACATGAGGCAAGTTGGAAACAAGTTGTAAACATGACAAGTTTTAAATCTGTGACAAGTTCTAAACAAAGTTGTAAACATGTGACAAGTTGAAGATTATATTTCTAAACAAAGAAATTTCTAATTATTATGTTTCTGCACTTAATTTATTGTACAAAAACAAAGTCATAAATTGGTGTCATCGATCACTACACACTGAGGGAGATACAGAAGAGGGGATTCAAGAACTTATGGACTGAATGGTTCAATGTATAGCGAGGATGGCTACCAGTCCAACATGGTGGATAGGCTGTTGAGCTGTTAAGGCCTCTGGAATGCGTTTGTTTCTGGCTATGGTTTGCCTATGCATTTTTCTCATGTTAACTGGTAGTACATGATTCCATCGCCCAGTTGGTGAGTTAAGTGTGTGAAGCTACACTGTGAGCTGCAGATTTTATGTGGAATGGTTTTACATTTGTCTGTAGTTTGTATTTTGAGCTGCATGTTTAGAAAAATGATTATGGCTGGTTCCTAACTAGGTGGTTTTGCCATATGTAGATATGTGTGTGCAACTGCAGGTTTTCTAGTGACTGCTGCTTCCATCGACGATGGACTGTAATTTTCATGGCAGACTTGTGTTGGCATTCTTGTTGCGGCCTTATGCATGTATACCTGTGTGTACTGTTGGCTTTTCAGAACTGCTGTCTATTCCACTTTTCACATGGGACAATGAGGAGTATTTTGTGTGATATTCACTGGCACAGGAACAGAGATTATGAGGTGACCCTTTGCCATGAAATTAGAACTGCGAATAACAACTAAATACTAACAGTGAGGATAATCTGATGACTGATTGACTAACTAACCAACTAATAGTAATAAAGTTCATCTCCATTAACAGAGAATTATCACTTCACCTAGTTCTCTTCAAGAACATGTGTTGCAAAAGCAACTGAAGTGATGTTACAGCTGCGGCGTCTGTGCTGGTGTGTTTGCTATGATGTAGTCAGAACCTCATTACAAACATCTATATGCACCACTATCTATATATAATACTATGCACTACAAATTTTCTTAAACCAATGTAAAACACCAATTTATGGAAATATGGTTCTCTGATTATTAAATCTTTGTGATTATTACATTCATAGATTGATATATCTTCTATTATACCACAATAAAATAAGCACGTGTTGTAATTACACAAATGTGCCAAACAAATTTATATCATTATCATCAAGAAATACACATTTTATATCATAATTGCATATAAATATGACCTGCTTCATTGTTACTCCTGAATTTTTTCTGAGATGATCTAAATTTTAGTAAAATGTAATGAATTTGTAAGAATTTTAGTAAATTACTGAGTATGACTATATCAATAACATTACTGAGTAACAATGTAACAATAATGTTTTGATACAATGAAGATATCAAATATGTTTTCCTAACAGCACTGATAAAAATGTAATCAACACTTTGTGTAAATACAACAATTTATACAACAGCTTTTTCTCTCTTATTGTGACAGAATAAGACATACTTTCTTCTGTTTTTTAACATAATAAGACAAATTTATTTCTGTATATGAAAAGATTTTATTTTCTGACATCAAAATTCACATTCATAAAATGTAAGCTACTCTACAGATTTAGTAACCAAACAAATAATGATAACTTCAGTTGCAGAGCAGTTTATAAACGTGTTGAAAATGTACGTAGTTCATACATTACCTGTAATAGGCTGGATGAGAGATTTAATGGTCAGCTTGACAGCAGGCATGCCACTCTTCTGCAGGGAGCCATCTATCAACTGTGCTTGCTTTCCTGCAGTATACACAAGCCAGACATTGAGTGGTAAATCATTTTTTGAAATGTGTATATTTTAATTGATAAATACCAGTTATCTATACATGCTACTCAAGTAATCAAGAAAAAGAAAACAAAATGGAGCAACAGTTGTATTGCTGTAAGTGCACTTGCTTACCAAGACAATGGTGTGGGTTCGATCCCTGGCAGAGGAAGAATTATTTTTTCTGACCAGTATGGCTCTGGGGTTGATCCAGCCTCATAAAAATGAATACCAAACACTTTTCATAATTTTCAGGGAATTATCCTGGGAAGGAAAGGCAATAAGGAAGGGAACTGGCCGCCCTACCTCATATGTTGTGACCTAGAACATGTGAAGGTCTAACACTTCATACCCCTACAGCTGTGTCCGCGATAGAACTACTTTTAAAATCTAAAATGTTAAAAATATTATACACAATATATTTACTATGTAACTGAATTGAAGATTCCTCTAGATTTCATTACTGGAAAACAGTGCTGAGTAAATAGAATGCGCCGGAAAAATGTATACATAATAATCGTCCACCAGTTTAAATGTGATTGCATTTAAATTGAGTATATTATGTTAATAACCTCATGAAATCTTGCCATATTACACCATTGCAATGTGTTGCATGATATATTTGAAATGATGGCGTAAACAGCATGTTACAAACATGTGCAGCTTTCACACTGGACACTTTGGATAATGTAGAGAGAGCAGCACTTTGCCAAACTAATAAGTGTATGGAAGCTAATGGGAATAATTTTCACTTTGAGCACCTCTAGTAACTGTATAAGTAAATAGTAACTTGTATTAATCTCTTCGTATTCAAATAAACATAGTATCAACATGTTTGTACAGATTTTTATTTTAATAACATCATGCAACACATTACTATGGTAATTGTTCAAAGATCAAAACTGCAATTAGATTTAAACTAGTGGGCAATTACTGTTTATACACTTTTCTGGTGCATTCAGTATATGTTCAAGTACATAATGTTTCACGTAATTACTTAATTTTAAGTAGTGGCATAACTTGAAATAAATTCTATTTAATCACACTTGTGATATACACATTATTATCTTATATATTATTAATTATACTTATTAAATTAAGAACAAGTAAATCTATATTTTTTCTCTCACCAAATCAAATGCTGAACAACTGCCACATTTAATAAACAGAGTCAATGGAAACAATGAGAAATAATAATCAGTATACTGAAAAAAAATAATGCCAGTCTCCCTGACCTAGAGGTTAAACGACTTTCTCCGTAATCCTGTTTATCCACGTGGGGTAATGCAGCACACGAGAATTGGAAGTGGTTCTCGCCGCGTTTGTAACTTACGGGATAAGTGAACCGGTCGCTAAAAAGCAATGGCAAACTACTGAGCGTAATCTTGCCATGAAATCAACGACAGCGGAAAAATGCTGGTGTTGACAGCGATGTCCTGTAACAGATATGCAGGGAGAAAATATGCGGAAAATAGCAACAATAAAACACAGTATTAGCAGAATTTAATGATTAAACTGTCAACAATTATTAGAACTGATTTTTCATTTATATATGGATGGATATACTCCCTTTGCATGAAATCTGTTGTAAAATTTTATTTTAATCCCTTAACATACATCGTTTGATTTATTGGTTATAAATCCTCTAGACGGCTAAATTTTAACTCTTCATACTAATGCACTGGAGTTTAGCTCTCTGAACCTTGAGTTGAGAACCGGCATCATGGCACTTAGGACATACCCATACATGTTCCATCCTCATCTTCAACAGCCAGCAAAGAGTCCCAATACTAACAATACCAGTATCAGTCTGATTATGAGTCTGTGGCCTTTCTTCAGAGTCCTGAATGTTGGCCACTTCTTCTGGTCACTTCCTGCAGCCATTTCTCTCAAGGCTGTAATGATCTATTTGTTCTTCCGCATTGCACACATGATTCCAATGGGCCCTGACTATGTCTGCCTTATAATGCACATGAGTCTTGAGATGGACATGTATCAGTCAGAGTCAGTCTGGTGTACTTTCCTTCAATGTACTAACTTTACAAGGACAGTTGAGTTGCATAGAGTTGAGTTAAGAACCGACATCACTGCACTCAGGACATTCCCCTACATGCTCTGTCCCCTTGTTCAACAGCCAGCCTACTACTAATCGTTCCCACCGCTATCTGATTGAAAGTTCACCTGGTCTTCCCTCTCAGTTTTGAGATTCTTCCAGAACCCGTGCAGATCCCCCGCAATTTCATTTACAGGGACAGTATTGCAGAGCACCCTTTCCACTCTGCAAGTCTCGAAATCATGGTACCAAAACCGGTACTGAAACATTACATCTGCAGAGAGACATATTAGGATGCAACTAAGTTATGATTCAGCACAGCACATAGGGACTAATTTAGGCTGATAATATTCTCTTCACAGGTGTCAGGTATTTTATTGTCTACAGACAAACTAAGTCCCAAGGGAGCTTACTCTAAGTTTCAAATTTAGTATTAAATCAACCCTAAGAACATTAGCAACAGTGTGTACCTTTCAGAGCACAGTGTCTCCCCAGCACAAAATGTCCAGCCCCAATATAACACTGTGCTAAATCCTCTCGTAGATCAGCATTCACTTTTGGCAAAAATTCATCACTGAATACTGCATCCTCAGCCTCTGTGTTGACAATTCCTTTCTTAGGCTCCCTGAAGACTGTTTCCTTTAGAACTGGTATATCTTGGCTATGTACCTGTATCACAGGCTCTTCTGAAGGTTTTGTTACTGAAATAAAATGTCTGCTTTTGATCACAATGTTTTATTACATTTGTTTTTGTTAACTTATAGTTATAGCATCCTACATTTAAATAACTAAAACTGTTTTATGAAATGGACTATGTAACTGCTATGATGATTCCTCTACTTTTCATTACTGGACAACATCGCCTGGTAAATTTATGTTTAAGTACATAATAGTTCATGTAACTACTTAATTTTAAGTAGTGGTAAAACTTGAAATAAATTCTATTTCATCACACTCATAACATACACATTATTCTGTTACCAATCATTCTGTTTTTTTTTCTTAGGCATTACCTTAATTATTGCATCCATAAATATTCATGTGTAATTACTCTCTAGAAGAGACAGAAGCAGACTAAGAGAAATGGTGAATGAGGCAGTAGCATAGAGGATTATCATCAGCAGAGATGATCCAGAACCCAAAGGAGATCTGTGGCGAGAATTGAATGTCTATGCCATCTGGCAAGGTACATGATGATGATGATGATGATGAATTTGTCTCTAATTCTGAAAATATAACTCTTGACCAGATCACATATTTGTATGAAGAAAGAAATGTTAACAAAATCACTTAGAAATAGGAGAATTGATTTTAAAGTGCTAAAACACTTTATTAAAGTTTCTACTTTCAAAGACATTCAAGATGATTAAATAATCACTAAGTTTGGTGAAGTTTTTTTTTTAATGATTGAGAATTAAATTAGTCTATTTGATAATGTATTTTCAAACAGTAACTTTCATTACTGACCTCAGAGCTACTTTCAACAAAAGAAAGTTTCATATGTCACCTATAATTGATGTGGGAAATGAAGAGAAGTACCCAATGTATGGTACTTTCAAATGTAAAATGAAATGACATCACATACAGCTAAGTTGAAAATTAAAACTATCAGTAATGTTTATGAACCAAAGACTTCACTGTTGAAATCAGAATGAGACTGAAATGGAAGAGTACTGAAGGTAACTAAAGGTAGTAATTTTTTTTTTTTTGTTGGTGTGTTCACATATCCTTTACAGGACATCACTATCAACATCAGCATCTTTTAGCTGATTGTTGATTTCTTGGCAATATTACGCTCAGTAGTTTGCCATTGCTTTCTGATCATCCCATAAGTTACCGACGCGGAGATAACCGCTACCGATTCTCGCGCATGTCATGTTACTCATGAGAGTATATGGGATTATGGAGAAAGTCGTGTAACCCCTAGACCAGGGAGAATGGCAAATGTAGTATTAGCGGAATGTAATGACTAGAATGACAATAATAATATCTGATTTTGCATCTTTATATGAATGGATACGCTCCCTTTGTATGAAGTTATAGGAATTTTTTATTCATTTTTTTAAACTCAATAAATGTTTGCCCCTCCCCCCCTTCCCAAAAAAGAAATGTCAGAGAGGGGAGGTGAGGAGGAGAGAGAGAGAGAAGGAGAGAGGCAGAAAAGGAGATGAAAAATATATGCTGTGTATACATTGTGGAGATTGAACATAGGATGTACAAGTAATGTGTAGGTATTTGTACCATGCCAAGAATGTAATATTATCATATGTGTATATGAACATATTTGTTGCATTTTGCAAATGTAAAGGAAAACAAGCAACACACATTGTAAATATACAATGTTTTGTATGGAATAAAAGATTTTTTAAAAATAGGTTGATTAATTGGTTATAGATCTTTTGGAAGCCTGAGTTTTAACTCTTCAGTCTGATGTACTGAGTTTAGTTCTCCGAGTCCTGAGTAGTGTGCATCTGTCAGTCAGTTTGGTTAATGCAGCAAGATAACTAATGAAGCATAAATCTAGAAATATTAGGTTGTGGCAGTGTAAATTACTCGATCAAGCGGTTGTACAAGATTAAAATAATTACTGTATGTTTTACACTTTGCTTATGTTATTTTTGACTTTGCTATTGTTGTGAAACTTATAATGTTCAATTGATCACTGTGACAGAATCAGAGAATGGAGTTGACTTGGTTCCATACATGTACAGACAAGTCACAGTTCCAAGCAATTCTAATATGGGGGTTGACACAATGTAGGTACTGATCATCCATCATCAGTATGCTGTGACTCTCTTGCAATTATACAGTATGCAAGTTATTTGCCTGATTTCATCACTACAGAGATCATTGTGGATCCTCTCTTCATTATCCAGAATAGTGTCTGGTTTCAATGTGCTTTTTGGTAAAGTAAAGATAAAATGTGTTCTATATGATATTAACTTCTTGTTTCATATCTGGAAACTCTGAAATAAGTATCACATATTTTATTTTATTCTACTTATTATGTCTTTACGTGGTCGCTGTAGTGTCATTCTAATGTTTGTATGTTGTTGTATTTTATTCTTGTTTTATTAACAAGGCCTGTCACTGCAATGTCCTCTCCATTGTGTACTGTATTTTATAAAGCCATCTTGAATGTAAACTTGCCAAAAATCAAAAACAGCCAACAAATACTGGAGTTGACTGTGATATCTTGTAAAGAATATGCAGCTAACTAACCCTTTACTTTGTGTTTTCTAATTTTTTTATTTAGGTAAAATCTCCTCTTATATTGTTGCTAACTTTTCTCTAGTGCTTCAATTCTCTGCATCTCTTGTAATTACATAAAATCTCCTATTATCATTTCTTCATTACACAAACAGTAAAGATATATTTCAACTTCTATTGTTTATCAAATCTTCAAAAACATGTGAATATCTTGGACTGCCATAGTAAAGTAACAAAGATTGCCTGGAAAAGGTTAATTATAAACAGCTATAAGAAAGGGAAAACAGTGATATAATCAGAAGAGAGGCATTGGAGAACATCATGGCAACTGAAAATATGAGCGGTGAAAGAAAGAAATGATGCCTGATGGCCTAAGATGATGGCACGGAGGAATAACATCAGTAGAATTGTCCAGACATCCAAAGATCTGCAGAGATTCAACATCTACATCAGGCTGGGTTACACGTTGATGAATATGAGATGATGATGACAAACACCTACATTAAAAGATTGAAACTTACATTCTGAGAAAGCTTTCGATGCATCACCATCTGAAGGAATTAGTGGGCTGGATGACTTTTGTTTTCTGTGACGCCAAATACAGCAAACAATAATGGCAATGATTGCAATTCCAATGGCTGCAGCTATACAGCTGATGATGATGATAAAACCAGTAGTCTCCTGAAGTTCCAGATAATGAAGGGTACCAACTTGCCTGTTGATGTTACCAACAATCACCTGTTAGAAAGATTAAGAATCTGCTAGATATACCCTCTACAGAAGATTAACCAAATTTACAGGTGGAATAAGCGAAGATCACATTTTAAAATATTAATTTCAAATGTAAAAACTAAATAAATGAAGATTATGATAACAGTGAAGAAACAAATAATGATAGCAATTTTGACTACCTGAATTCCAATTATCAAAAATGGTGACCGTTTAAAGTAAGTCAGAAGGAGACTGGCCCTAGCAATGCTGAGGTTACACAAATTTTGTTATGAGAAGAAATAGTATGGAGAACTTGGTGACAACTGGCAAGACTGAAGGAAACAGAACAAAGGGAAGGCAAAGTGGTAAATATCTAGATGGCTAGGCCGTAGGGCATAATTGAGACTCTGGGGATCTTGTGAGATGATGAAGCTTGACCGCCCACGCTTACTGGCATGGTATATGATGATGATGGTGTCTCAACACCAGCAAAAAAATGATGATACAAATTTGGAGAATATGCATCATTTCTGTGGCAAGATAAGGATTGTGCCATGGATCATTTCACAGATAAATCTAGTCACATATATATGTAAATGTAAAGTAATGAGACTTGAATAGGTAAATTTAAGTTATTATAGTATAGGTAAACATAGGTTAAAGTGACATGCATAATTAAATTAAGATACCTGTATAGGTAAATGTTTGTAACTTCCGGGAGGCGATACTGCTGGTGCACATTTGATCTCTGTGTCTGTGAGGTGACGGATGGCACAGGTGATGGATCCAGTGAACACTTTTAATTCATGTTCCTGGCAGGCTGCTCTGAGACCCTTCCCCTATAGTAAATATATGAAATATTACAGTTCGTTTTCTTTGTATATCTGCTCTGGGACCTTTCCCCTATAGTAAATATTTGAAATAATAAAGTTAGTTTTCTTTGTATATCTGCTCTGAAACCCTTCCCCTATAGCAAATATATGAAATATTACAGTTATTTGTCTTTGTATATCTACTCTGAGACCCTCCCTCAATAGTAAATATATGAAATATTATAGTTAGTTTTCTTTGCATATTCGCTCTGAAACCATTCCTCTATTGTAAATATATGAAATATTACAGTTAGTTTTGTTTGTATATGATAGAGTGTGCCTTATAGTGATTAGAAATGAATCACAGTGGTAACAGTAACCTATTGCAAGATGGAAAACATGTGCATCAATTTAACAAAAATACCATTTGCAGCAAGAAAAAGATTGTTACAGTGTTATTTAGATATTATACTGTTGTAAGACATGTATCCTGAACAATCAGCAGACAAGCCAAGAAACATCTAATATTGTCTTCTCTCTCCCTTTCTCCCCCATTGGGACATAAGACCTCAACCATCTCACCCCAAGCCGTCAAATCCTTAGCTCTCCCATGCAGCTCCGTCTGTGTCCTTCACTTATTATTCATTTCTGTCTTTACTTCTCTTCTCCATGTTTTTAGGTCTTTATTTCTTTTGACCTGTCAGTTCCAGAAAAAGACCTGCCTAATGATATGATTTTCATGTTTTCTTAAAGTATGTTTTATCCAGTATCAGCATCATTTCTTCACCTCTAGATTCACTGGTATTGTTCTAGTTCTCTCTGTGAGCTACACACTGGTGTTTCTCTAGTTCTCTCCATGACCTTCACACTGGTGATTGTCTAGTTCTCTCTGTGAGCTTCACATTGGTGATTGTCTATTTCTCTCTGTGAGCTCCACACTGGTGATTGTCTAGTTCTCTCCATGAGCTTCACACTGGTGTTTGTCTAGTTCTCTCCATGAGCTCTACACAGGTGTTTGTCTAGTTCTCTCCATGAGCTCTACACAGGTATTTGTCTAGTTCTCTCCATGAGCTCTACACAGGTGTTTGTCTAGTTCTCTCCATGAGCTGCACACTGGTGATTGTCTAGTTCTCTCCATGAGCTCTACACAGGTTTTTGTCTAGTTCTCTCCATGAGCTGCACACTGGTGATTGTCTAGTTCTCTCCATGAGCTCTACGCAGGTGTTTGTCTAGTTCTCTCTATGAGCTCTACACTGGTGTTTTTCTAGTTCTCTCCATGAGCTCTACATAAGTGTTTGTCTAGTTCTCTCCATGAGCTGCACACTGGTGATTGCCTATTCTCTCCATGAGCTCTACACAGGTGTTTGTCTAGTTCTCTCTATGAGCTCTACACTGGTGTTTGTTTAGTTCTCTCCATGAGCTCTACACAGGTGTTTGTCTAGTTCTCTCTATGAGCTCTACACTGGTGTTTGTTTAGTTCTCTCCATGAGCTCTACACAGGTGTTTGTCTAGTTCTCTCCATGAGCTGCACACTGGTGATTGTCTAGTTCTCTCCTTGAGCTCCACACTGGTGTTTGTCTAGTTCTCTCTATGAGCTCTACACTGGTGTTTGTCTAGTTCTCTCCATGAGCTCTACACAGGTGTTTGTCTAGTTCTCTCTATGAGCTCTACACTGGTGTTTGTCTAGTTCTCTCCATGAGCTGCACACTGGTGATTGTCTAGTTCTCTCTAAGAGCTCTACACAGGTGTTTGTGTAGTTCTCTCCATGAGCTCTACACAGGTGTTTGTCTAGTTCTCTCCATGAGCTGCACACTGGTGTTTGTCTAGTTCTCTCTATGAGCTCTACACTGGTGTTTGTC
Source organism: Cepaea hortensis (assembly GCA_963921405.1). Lineage (NCBI taxonomy): Eukaryota > Metazoa > Mollusca > Gastropoda > Stylommatophora > Helicidae > Cepaea > Cepaea hortensis. Next base: position 26,652,933 of record OY992878.1, on the reverse strand, counting down.
TAGTTTTCTCTATGAGCTCCACATTGGTGTTTGTCTAGTTCTCTCTGTGAGCTGCACACTGCTGATTGTCTAGTTCTCTCTATGAGCTCCACACTGGTGTTTGTCTAGTTCTCTGCATGAGCTCTACACTGGTGTTTGTCTAGTTCTCTCTATGAGCTGCACATTGGAGTTCTGCTACATCATTTTAGTCCTATCACCGAGCCAGATAGGGTAACACCCGGTGCAATGAAGACGATTCTCTGGACATGCAGCAAGACATACAATTCTAGATCAGATCATTATGAAGGGAAATATACTGGGCAGGTAAAGAAGAGGACAATCATGAAAAGAATGATTCAAGATGTGAAAGATAATTTATATTAAGTTTAACAGAGACAGGACACATGGCAAATGATAAAGAGAAATTGATTGCAATATTTAGATTGGGGGGGGGGGGGGGAAGAGGAAGTTCTGAACATGACAGGCCATTTGATGATGAATTAAATGATAAAATGTAGAACAAGTTTGATTATTAAATGTCTTTAAAATCAGTTAAAGACAGTTCAAGAAATTGCAATGCATTTGGATCAAATGAAAAAAAAAAAAAAAAATCTGCACATTCAAATTCAGGCTTTCAGAAGGTGATAAATAAATGAGCAGGAAGAATCTCGTGAAAAAATAAATAAATAAATAAATAAATAAATAAAAACTAACTAAGAAGTCTTACAAAAGTTGTAAGTTGGGGGGGGGGGGGGCGTGGGAGATCAACATGAAACAATTACAAGAATTTGGTCATATAAAGAGACACCTTTTGTTGAGAGTTCTCATGAAAGGAAAAGAAGATGCAAGTGTGTGAGAGGAAAATAAATTTACATTGCGTGTGGACAACATCAAGAGATGGGCTGGAATAAGTCTGCCTGATTGCAGAGTTAAACACAGGACAAAAACTGTTAAGGCTCATAACAAGTGAACTTCAAACAGGAAATGACACTGGATGATTATCAATATATGATATGATGATGATGTGGCAAAATGTGTGCAATTTTCAGTTGTAACATATATACAATTGACAAACTAACACAAGATAACGTACTTGCAAAACTATGGTGTCTTCAAATGGATATTGAAAATCAATTGTGCCCACATTATATATCTCTGGATCCAGTTCCACATCAATATTTCCAATGCCGGAGGAGGTCACGCCATCAAAAACAGCAGTCATGACAAATTTGTCACTAGCTGATGTGTAAAGACCCTTCAAATCTGGAGTTGGGCAAGCCACATAGTCTGTAATGTGCTGACAGTTCTAGTGAAGAAATTAAAACAAGCCTTTAACAAAGCTTGTCACTTTAATGCTAAACATAATGTTCACCAACATGCACTATTTATTATGTCTAGTTATTATCTTATTTATTTTATCTGCTTATTTATCAATAGAAAGAAGTTACAGACAATTAGTAGTTTTGAATATCTTTGTTCATTGCTGATGGGCAATGGAAGTGTGATGACAGAAATTACAATAAGAACAGTATTCTGCAAAACTTAAAGCAAATAAACCTTTATAGGCTGAAACAGAGAGAACAACAATTGAGTACTGTGACAGTTCATAAACAAACACATATGTATTGCCTGGCACTCTCAGAGTTAGAAGAAAGAAGTAGAGACCAGAGGATACATTAGAAAACATAACAATTTAAAGCTATAGTTATCCTGGTATTTTCCCCTATAGATTTGTGATTAAGTCAAATAAAACTGAAGAAAACACATTATTTTGGACGTGTAAAAAGTCATGAATTTCTGCAGAAAATTTTTTGTCTTACAGTAATTATATTACTGTAATTATACTTTTCACACTTTTCCAGATAGTTTTGTTAGTGAGAAGATAGTTTTGTTAGTGAGAAATTAAGAACAATAAGAACAATCATAAACAAATTATCACACAAGGATCAAAGTTAAACATGACTCACTACTGTTCTGCTCGTGGGATTTGTAGAATGGGCTACTTCTAGTTTTGGATACTTCACACTTTGCAAGTTTGTGCCATAGATCTTAACTTGGCAGCCGCCACTTGAAAAATAGAAAGTAATATGAATTAGCTACCAGTGCCACAACAATCCTTATATAAAGTTTGTATTATTCTTCACTACTACTTAAATCTGCTCCGTGGCGAAGGGGTTACGGACGCCAATTTTGCAGCAGACCATCTTACATTGGTTTTTATGAAATGGTATGGGTGCCAGTCATTCAATGGTAAACTACTGAATGTAAACTTGCCCAAGAATCACAGACAGCCAAAGAATGCTGGGGTTGACTGCTACATTCTGTAAAGGATATGCAACTAACTTTTTAACTATTTAAACACTCTCCAAGGGAGGCTCATTTCACACACCGGTCAGTTGGACTAAAATGTTGACTTCTCATCTGTGACTTGGGAAAGTAAATTACAAGTACCTTAGAAGTTGGAGTGGGTTCACCTGATGGTGGGGCTCACTGGTAATAGGGAAAGCTAGTCATCTCACACAATTAGTCCAGAGCACTCACTAGTAGTGGCATTGAAATTCCAAGAGAGTGAATTAATAAAGAAAGTCTGCAAACGAAAACAAAAACTTGGAAAATGTCTTTGATGTCGTCAATCCATTTTCTTCTTGGACGTCCTCGTAGTCTCGTCGCAGATGATCTTTGATATAAAGCCAGTGATGGTGGTAGTTGGTGGTGCATTCTAACGACATGGCCAAACCACGTGATCTTCTGTCTTTCAATAAATGTGGCACAAGGTGTTGATCCCAGTCTGTCTGATAACAGCATTTCTTCCTCGGTATTGGATTGTTAAGTTGGCAGCTCTTCTCAGGCATCTCATTTCGCAGATGTTGATTTTACGAAGGTGTAATTTGGATAAAGTCCAGGTTTGAGATTGGTAGCATAGGGTTGGTGTGAATATGCTGTTTATCGTTTTGCGGAAATGGGTATATGTATATGTTTCCGTAAGGATGGTAGTTGATATGTAAGTGCACTAGCTTTTTGACATCTGAACAAACACGGTTAGGCATTGAACTGCTACGGCCTCTGGAGTATTTATCTTTGTGGCTGCGGTTTGCATTTCGCATTTTCCGAATATTGGACTGGTAGTATATGGTTCCGTTGCCCTGCTACTGAGTGAGTGCGTGGCGCGATTCTGTGAGCTGTGAAGTGGAATGCTTCTACATGTCCGCTTTTGTTTGTACAGTGACCTGCATGTTCGGAACAATGGCTACCGGCTGTTGCTGAATTAACTGATTTGCTTTTTCGGTTCACGAGTGCAATATTCAGAAGACTCCTGGGAGTCAGCGCTCGAGCTATGAAGTTCGTGCTTATTGCGACGCTTTTGGCGGGTTGCCCTGCAGACAGAGACAAAGCCATGTGAGAAAACTCGGGTCACTGAGGTCTTTCTGGTGACTGCCAATTCCATCGACGATGAACTGTGGTTTTCATGGAGGACTTTTGTGTTGGCATTCTGGCGGTGGCATTATACACAGTGTACCTGTGCGGGCTGTTGGATTGCCGAGACTCCTGTCTGTTCCACTTTTCACATTGGACAGTGGGGAGCATTTTGTGCGATATTCACTGGCACAGGAATGGAGCATAATGGGGACGACACATTGCCGTGAAGTTGGAACCTCGACTAACTAACTAACTAACTAAAACATATTCCTTCTGGACACACAAATGAAGCAATTCCTGTTCATACCTGACAAAAGTGGTAATATTCTGTGCTCTGGTATTGTCAATAACAAGATTTCCCCGGTATGAAAATGCTGTCTGTGTGATTAGAGTTTTACTGTCTTCCTTCCAACTCAGCTTTAGCGGAGTTGATAATTGTGAGAAGGCTTTGTGAGAAGCAGTTCTAATTACCACCATCACATCAGATCTGTAAAAGAAACATGGAATCTTCAGTGAAAATTCAATCTCTGTATACACCAAGTAAAGTAACCCATTAATATGGTAATGAGGTATAGTGATACTATAGTGTTAGGCTCATACTTTCAGTGATAGAATGTCACATTAAGGATAATGCAGACTTTATGACTCTCAGTTTCACTATGCTAAAGAAATATGTATTATCTAGAGCCAAAATTGGTTAGGAAAACTTCAAACTTGTCAATACTGAGAAACAAACAGGGGGACTACCATGCTGGTGGGTGACTGCATTTACCACTAAACCATCACAACTCCAAAGCTGACAAAATACCTTCATGAAAAAACTGACAAAAGTAATCACAACAAAATACCAACATAAATAACTTCTAGATTGCTCACAACAGAATACTGATATAAATAACCTCTAGGTTACTCACAACAGAATACTGACATAAATAACTTGAGAATGCTCACAGCAGAATACTGACATAAATAACCTCAAGAATACTCACAGTACTGGACAATAAGCTCAAGAACACTCACAACAGAATACTGACATAAATAACTTCAAGAATGCTCACAACAGAATACTGACATAAATAACTTCAAGAATGCTCACAACAGAATACTGACATAAATAACTTCAAGAATGCTCACAACAGAATACTGACATAAATAACTTCAAGAATGATCACAACAGAATACTGACATAAATAACTTCAAGAATGCTCGCAACAGAATACTGACATAAATAACTTCAAGAATGCTCACAACAGAATACTGACATAAATAACTTCAAGAATGCTCACAACAGAATACTGACATAAATAACCTCGAGAATGATCACAACAGAATACTGACATAAATAACCTCTAGAATGATCACAACAGAATACTGACATAAATAACCTCAAGAATGATCACAACAGAATACTGACATAAATAACCTCAAGAATGATCACAACAGAATACTGACATAAATAACCTCAAGAATGATCACAACAGAATACTGACATAAATAACTTCAAGAATGATCACAACAGAATACTGACATAAATAACTTCAAGAATGCTCACAACAGAATACTGACATAAATAACTTCAAGAATGCTCACAACAGAATACTGACATAAATAACTTCAAGAATGCTCACAACAGAATACTGACATAAATAACCTCGAGAATGATCACAACAGAATACTGACATAAATAACCTCGAGAATGATCACAACAGAATACTGACATAAATAACCTCAAGAATGATCACAACAGAATACTGACATAAATAACCTCAAGAATGATCACAACAGAATACTGACATAAATAACCTCAAGAATGATCACAACAGAATACTGACATAAATAACCTCTAGAATGATCACAACAGAATACTGACATAAATAACCTCGAGAATGATCACAACAGAATACTGACATAAATAACCTCGAGAATGATCACAACAGAATACTGACATAAATAACTTCAAGAATGCTCACAACAGAATACTGACATAAATAACTTCAAGAATGCTCACAACAGAATACTGACATAAATAACTTCAAGAATGCTCACAACAGAATACTGACATAAATAACTTCAAGAATGCTCACAACAGAATACTGACATAAATAACCTCGAGAATGATCACAACAGAATACTGACATAAATAACCTCTAGAATGATCACAACAGAATACTGACATAAATAACCTCTAGAATGATCACAACAGAATACTGACATAAATAACCTCAAGAATGATCACAACAGAATACTGACATAAATAACCTCAAGAATGATCACAACAGAATACTGACATAAATAACCTCAAGAATGATCACAACAGAATACTGACATAAATAACCTCAAGAATGATCACAACAGAATACTGACATAAATAACCTCAAGAATGATCACAACAGAATACTGACATAAATAACCTCTAGAATGATCACAACAGAATACTGACATAAATAACCTCAAGAATGATCACAACAGAATACTGACATAAATAACCTCTAGAATATTCACAAAACATAAATAACTGCAAGAAAACAGACAGTACAAAAATGATATAAGTGGTCACAATAATAAGTAAAGTAAACTACAGGACTCTCTGAGATGCCTTGAGGAGTATTGGGTGTTTGGTACCAGTCCCCATATTTGTATAGACCAGTGTTTGGTGCCAGTCCCCATATTTGTATAGACCAGTGTTTGGTGCCAGTCCCCATATTTGTATAGACCAGTGTTTGGTGCCAGTCCCCATATTTGTATAGACCAGTGTTTGGTGCCAGTCACCATATTTGTATAGACAAGTGTTTAGTGCCAGTACCATATTTGTGTAGACCAGTGTTTGGTGCCAGTCCCCATATTTGTATAGACCAGTGTTTGGTGCCAGTCCCCATATTTATATAGACCAGTGTTTGGTGCCAGTCCCCATATTTATATAGACCAGTGTTTGGTGCCAGTCCCCATATTTGTATAGACCAGTGTTTGGTGCCAGTCCCCATATTTGTATAGACCAGTGTTTGGTGCCAGTCCCCATATTTGTATAGACCAGTGTTTGGTGCCAGTCCCCATATTTTTATAGACCAGTGTTTGGTGCCAGTCCCCATATTTATATACACCAATGTTTGGTGCCAGTCCCCATATTTGTATAGACCAGTGTTTGGTGTCAGTCCCCATATTTGTATAGACCAGTGTTTGGTGCCAGTCCCCATATTTGTATAGACCAGTGTTTGGTGCCAGTGTGTTTGGTGCCAGTCCCCATATTTGTATAGACCAGTGTTTGGTGTCAGTCCCCATATTTGTATAGACCAGTGTTTGGTGCCAGTCCCCATATTTGTATAGACCAGTGTTTGGTGCCAGTCACCATATTTGTATAGACAAGTGTTTAGTGCCAGTACCATATTTGTGTAGACCAGTGTTTGGTGCCAGTCCCCATATTTGTATAGACCAGTGTTTGGTGCCAGTCCCCATATTTGTATAGACCAGTGTTTGGTGCCAGTCCCCATATTTTTATAGACCAGTGTTTGGTGCCAGTCACCATATTTGTATAGACCAGTGCTTGGTGCCAGTCCCCATATTTATATAGACCAGTGTTTGGTGCCAGTCTCCATATTTGTATAGACCAGTGTTTGGTGCCAGTACCATATTTGTGTAGACCAGTGCTTGGTGCCAGTCCCCATATTTGTATAGACCAGTGCTTGGTGCCAGTCCCCATATTTATATAGACCAGTGTTTGGTGCCAGTCCCCATATTTGTATAGACCAGTGTTTGGTGCCAGTCCCCATATTTGTATAGACCAGTGTTTGGTGCCAGTCCCCATATTTATATAGACCAATCTGCACTTGATGGGTGGTGATGGCAATATCATGCTGGCCACATTTACTTTGGTACTGACTTTAGGCTGGGCCAACATGGCAGCTAAGATACATTTTAAAACTTGTGCTTCAATGCAGATTTGAACACATGACCACTGACTAGCAGGCAAGTGTGCTAGCCATTGTGCTACTGCTGCACCAAATCAGAAGAATACTGACAATAAAATATTAAGAATAATATTCTCCAGAATATTCACTATAAAATACTGGCAAAAGTAAATGCAAGAATACTCATTATCAAATGCTGACACAAGTAATAACAAGAATTTTTTTTTTTGGCATATCCTTTACAGGACATTGCTGTCAACATCAGCATCTTTCAGCTGATTATTGATTTCTTGGCAAGATTACGCTCAGTAGTTTACCATTGTTTTCTGAGCGGCCAGCTCACTTATCCCGTAAGTCACCAATGCGGCGAGAACCGCTACCAATTCTCGCGCGCTGCGACCCTACGTGGATAAATGGGATTACAGAGAAAGTCGTTTAACCCCTAAGCCAGGAAGACCAGCAATCAGAAGAATACGGACAATAAAATATTAAGAATAATAATCTCCAGAATATTCACTATAAAATACTGGCAAAAGCAAATGCAAGAATATTCATTATCAAATGCTGACGCAAGTAATCACAAGAATACTCACTATAAAATACTGACAAAAGTAACTGCAATGAATGTTAAATGTTTTGCGTATCCTTTTACAGGACTTAGCTGTCAACAGCAGCATCTTTCAGCTGTCTGTTGATCTCTTGGCAAGATTACGCTCAGTAGTTTGCCATTGCTTTCTGAGCGGCCGGCTCAGTATCCGCAAGTCACGAGCGGGGGTCGAACCACCTCAGTTCTCGCTCCGCTGCGAGACTCTGCGTGATAAACGGGATTACAGAGAGAAAGTGTTGTAACCCCACAGCCAGAGAGACCGGCACTGCAATGAATACTCACTATAAAATACTGACAAAAGTAACCGCAAGAACACTATATATAAAATACTAACAAAAGTAACCGGAAGAATACTCAGTATAAAATACTGACACAAGTAACAGCAAGAACACTCACTATAAAATACTGATACAAGTAACCACAGGAATACTCACACTAATACCAAATCCTGTGACGTGTCATTGAGAAACACAGCCAAACTGTCAGTGTTATTTCCCAGAAGATTCCCACTGATGGTGACCAATGTACCTCCATCACTGGGTCCATACGTAGGATCTATAGATTTTATCTCAGGCATCTGGTGATCAAAATATGTATGCAATTTTATTGTTCAGAATAAAGATGTATACTAGATATATTTTACTTTATTTACTCAGTCATCAATAATACTGTAGTTTCTTAAGATGCAAACAGTTAGTTATTAACTTACTCATCTTTGATTTTATTATTTTATTTATTTTGTTCACTTGCTTGGGGCATGAGCATAGTCCACATACATGCTACTACTAGAAGTTAGGGCACTGGACTGATATTTGCATGAGGGTAAGCTTTCCATTTTACCAACATCTCTTGCCATCAACTGGCTCCATCGTCTGAGATACTTCCATACTTTAAGTCCATAAGTCTAGGTCAAGAAATCAACATTTAAGTTTGACTCATCAGAATATGAAATTAACCTACTAAGCCATGGTCAACAGAGAAAGATTAAGCATTCCAAAACTCTCAGCCATGTCAACCTCTAACCTACTCAGTCATCAATATTACTGTACATTCTTCTGTATCAAACATTTTGTCCATTAACTAACACAGTCATCAACGTGTTTGTTCTTCTATCTTAGACAGTTAATCAATTAACCTACAGTGATCAACATTTTTATATCCTCTGTATCTGACAGTTATTCAATTAACCTACAATGATCAACATTTTTATATCCTCTGTATCTGACAGTTAATCAATTAACCTACATAGAGGAGCGGCTGGCTGAGTGGCTAAAATGCTGGTCTCCCATTCAGGAGACCCGGGTTCCATTCCACTGTTAAGGTGTGGATTTTTTTCTATCGGAGGCAAAAAGAAAATCCCAACCTGCACAGTTCGTGGTGATTGCACTAGCCAGGCGCCTTAATCCCCCAGGCTCAAGACCCCTGACCTACACCACATGGTCCTATAGGCAGTAGACGACAGATCAACACTTGTAAATGTTCTCCTGTCCTATACAGTTAATCAATTAACCTACAATGATCAATATTTGTATATGTTCTCCTGTCTCAGACAGTTAATCAATTAACTCACAATGATCAATATTTATATACTTTTTACTGTCTCAGACATTTAACAAATTAACCTACAATTATCAAAATTGTAATATGTTCTCCTGTCTCAGACAGTTAATCAATTAACCTACATAGTTATCAATATTGCTTTCTTGACTGGGGGACGTAAATTACAAATATCTCAGAAGTCGGAGTGGGTTTACCTGATGGCGAGAGAATGACACTGGTAATAGGGAAAGCTAGCCCACATGTAAAAATAAGCTCAGCATGAACTGTGCTCAAGTTCAAAGCGAGCAGGAAAAAAGAATCAATATTGCTGTAGGATGAAAACCATGTCATCACCAGTCCCTAATTCTGATAGTCGTACAAGAGTGAATAACTCAAATTGTCAGTGTTTTACAAAGGCAAACTTAGCAACAAATGGGTTCAGAAATGGGTGTGAAGATCTGCCTTACAATATGTCTGTCCTATTAGCACTAATATTAAAAAAGTTGTCTTATTAAGTTGAATTGAGTTGAGCTAAGAACTGACATCACTGCACTCAGGGGATTCTCATACCCGTCCCTGCATTCAACAGTCAGTGAAGAACCATACTACTAATTGTTCAAATGGCTATACGATTGAAAGTTTTCTAGTTTTCTCTCTGTTTGGAGATTCTTTCAGAACCTGTACCGATACCCTGCAATATCATTCTTTCCACATACAGTTCTCAATCTGTTCCCCCACTTTCTCCACATGGTCCTATAGGCACTCGACCACCTCTCTGTTGTCCATAGGTAATCTACCACCAAGAGGTGCATTCCCTGCCAGCCTATCAGTCTTTTCATTCTCCAGTACATCCGCATGGCCAGGGCTGCATTATTAAAATAATTATGATGTATTTATTTCTTACATTAACAAATAGCAGAAGCTGTCACCTATTTTTTTTTTTTTTTTTTTTTGCATATCCTTTACAGGACATCGCTGTCAACAGCAGCATCTTTCAGCTGTCTGTTGATGTCTTGGCAAGATTACGCTCAGTAGTTTGCCATTGCTTTCTGAGCGGCCGGCTCAGTATCCCGCAAGTCATCAGCGGGGATCAAACTGCTCCCAGTTCTCTCCCGCTAGGAGACTGCGTGATAAACGGGATTACGGAGAAAGTGTTGTAACCCCTCACCTATTAGCATGACCAAATAGCAGTGACAACATTAAATAGTCCCCATGAAATTACTTCTGCATTTTGTTTCCTCAGTAGAAATAGCGAATGCATAAATCTAACTGCAAAATTCTCACAAATATTTTACAATTTCATACACTGCCCTCTTCTCTATATGTTAGTTACAAAAATTACTTACACAGTTTTTATTTATAAATACGCCTCCACGACACTGGCACTGACCAGTTACCCCATCACACTGGCCATCCTCAGTGCCCACTGGGTGGCAGTCACATGGTTTACAACCCTGTTGGTTTGCAATCTCCAGCTCATAGAATCTAGGCTTGCAAGCATCACATCTCTGACCTGTCAGATATTTATGTTTCAGGAAATATGTTGACTCCGACCTTAATATATACCATGTTTGATTTTAATAAAAGTAACATGTCGGTTTGTTTATCTAATCATTCTGTCTGTCTATTATCTATTCATATACAAGGACAGCCTGAGAAACTAATAATGATTGCCTGGAAGAGGCTAATGAAAGTAAAATATTCTACACAACAATAAGAAAGTCACAAACAATATTCTTTTGTCATATACTAATAAGAGAGGCATTGGAACACTTATCATGGGGCTTCAAATTAAAACCTTAAATGTTATTTTTAATGGTGAATATATTCTGAAAAAGTAAAGAACACATGTATCATTTGTTGATGTAGTTATCACTGCGTTCAAACCAAGTCCTCCAGCACTGATAAAGTGCTTTAAGTCCTGAAGAAAATCGACTTTGTGGTCACTACTCGGTGTGCCTCGCTGACTGTCATGAACAGTCTGTCACAGAAGTCACGCTGTTTTGAAACTTCGTACTCCACTCATACACTTGCTTGACTGACAGGCATGCATCACCATACTGGACCTTCATTCACCTATGAATTTCTATAGATCTCACTTCTTCACTTATATTTAAAAAAAAAACAGATAACAGAACACCGCTCCTCTTTGGTGCATGTCAATAGTGGGGAAACCATCTTTAAACTGTCTTTATGAGTCACCATGTTCATCTGCACTGTGATGTCACGTGCTTAACCCTATTGACATCCTTAACAACAATTTTGACATGTTACAAGACAATGGCATGGTTATAGTAATTTCTATCATACTTTTATGTTTTCATGTGAAGCCCCATCATAGTTACGATTCACTGAGATCAGCAATAGATGTGGTAGATTCAGACCAAGAGAAATATGTTGAATGGTCTAAGATGGTGGCATGAAGGAATATCATCTGTTGAGAGAGATGAACATCTAAGCCACTTCATAGGGCATATGTGGATGGTGACATGGACGGTGGCTTGAGGTCCACGTTTATCATTGGAGGGGAGATGCAGTTTACAGTGAAATGAGTCTTGTTGATGTTGAATTTATGTTTGTGTAGTGTACCACTGACAGAATCTATCCAGCAAGTGTTTGGTTTTCCCTTTGATCTATAACCAGACCTCTGTTCGTTCTATTACACATAAAGGTCAATTGGGAACCCCTTTGTGGCCACAAGACAGTTCATAAATAAACGTACATGTTTTGTTTGACACTCACAGAAGTAGAGGAAAGAAACAGGGATGAAAGGATGCACTAGACAACATAACAACTAAAGTCTATAGTTACTGACAGGGATTTGAACCTGTCACCTCCAAACGATAACAACGCCTTTCTGCAGGAACAAGAGTACCACGACACACAACCAACTAGACACGCATAAAAAAAGTGTCATCATTAGCCAAGTCTATCACTCACATTGAACCCACAACTATGGATTATGGACAGAATTTGTATCTAACCATTTAAATAGCATCATAGGTCACATAATATTATATTAAAACAGCATAGGTCAAATAACAAACATCAAACAGTAATGCTGTGTCAAGTATATTAACAAACATTTTAACAAGAGAATTGATTGGTCAGTTCCAATGCTGTACACGTATTACACATATCAATTGGGAAACCTTTGAGGCCATCAAGACAGTTCACAAGTTCCTTCAAGGACCATGTGGAGACGGTTGTGACAAGGTCTCAAAAGGGACTCAATGCACTTAAAACTATGGCTGCAATGGACACAGAGCAGAGAATGCTTTTCACATTATACCAGCTCTTGATCCTCTCAGTAATTGATTATGGACTAGGACTGCTCACTGTCTCAAAGAGTCAGCTGGTGAAATTAGAGCGCATACAGAACGAAGTGATGCAAGTCATTCTGGGATGCACCAGAGACACCCCAGTTGTGTGTATGCGTTACATCCTTGGTTTGCCGTCTGTTGCAGGTAGGCTCAAGGTGATGCAGGCGAAGGCATACCTCAGAGTAGCTGCAGACACGGATCACCCATTGCATGAGGCGCTGGACGCCGTTAAGGGTCAGTGACTGATAAGAGGGAAATCATAGATGGCTCCGGCGGAGGATACGATCAGGCAGGTGTGCCCCTTGGAGAACATTAGGAGAGGAGAAGAGTGGGTCAGAGTGTCAGCGGAGCAGTCAGACTTGTGCAGAGTCATAATCACATTGAGCCGGGAGTGCAGGGAGTGGCCAGCAGGGGCCACAGAAGTGGAAATCCAGCAACTAATTCAGGATAATTCTCGCCCGGGTGATGTGATTATCTACACAGATGGGTCAGTGTTGAGAGGTAGGAGAAGTGCCTGGGGATTCTTAGCAAAAGCCAATGGTCGACGTTTGGTGCAGGAAAGCCTGGCATATGATACCACAACATCTAGCTTAAGAATGGAGGTGGAGGCGGTCAGTGCAGCTTTCCGCTGGATGGAGAATACGATACACACACAAACATCGTGATTGTAACTGACTCAGAAAGCATGCTGAGTAGGGTGAAGACAGGCAAGATTCGTGCAGAGTGGCCTGTTTCGCTTCGGAAGTCATGGGTGACAAGCATCGTCTGGATCTTTTCTCTGGGGCATGCTGGTGTGCTGGGGAATGAACAGGCGGACAGATTGGCTGGCTCTGCAAAACTTGGTGGAGTATTGATGCATGACAAAGCAGATGTGGTTGCGACCTTGTGGGAGCATGTGTACATCTCGGAGGAGTAAATGGATCACCATGGTCTGGCAAGAATGCAACAGCGAGGAGTGACAAGGGGATCTGGCCGACAATCGACGCTCAGAGGAAAGGCGAGACGGACATATAATCAGATTGCTACTGGTACTATTAGTGTTGGAACTCTTCGCTGGCTGCTGAGGATGGGGACGGAGCGCTTATGGGAATGCCCCGAATGCTGTGATGTCGGTTCCTAAATCAATCAATCAAGACAGTTCACAAATAAACATACATGTATTGTTTGGCGCTCATAGAAGTAGAGGAAAGAAACAGGGATTAGAGGACGCACCAGACAACATAAAGTAGTAGTAGTAGTAGTAGTAGCAATAGTGGTAGTTTTTGTTGAGCCAATGGTAGTATTAATACTAATTATAGCAACAGAAGTATTAGATGACCATTTTTTACACAATTCTTAGCGACAGCACACATAAATACAAGTGCACAGAAGAAGTGTCCATACTATACCTTGCACATTTGCCTTGCACTGACATTGACCTGTATATTCATGACAGGACTTGTTTTTGGCAACTGTCCCAGCTTCACTACAGTTGCAGAGCTGACACCCCTCTGGGCTGTTGAAGCCATAGCTGTATTGAACACACTGATCACACAATGGTGGCTTGGTGTTGGCTTTACATATACATCCTAAACTGTCACTGCAAAGAAAACCATCACAGCATTCAAATTACATGCTAAAGAAGGATATTGAAAATATTTTGGATAAAGACTAATTTTAAAGTATGAACACATAGAATATTGAAGGAAATTAGTTCTGAAATACAAGTGCAATTTAGATATGGACATTTCTCGGACATATTAAAACTTTCCCAAAGTTTGTAAACTTAAGAGTAATAATCTTTGATGAGCTAAAATAATTCAACTTTAGCCAAGCTTAAAAAGGAAGCAATTGTAACTGCTTGTCACAAACCAGACCTTTGTTACCTTAAGTGGATGACGCATTAATTCTATGGGCCATGGAATGGAAAACCTGGAACAATTCCTGCCCCACATGAATAACAAAAATCCAGCCATATTATTCACCATGGAAATGGACAATAATGGAACCTTACCATTTTTATGTGTAAAAGTTAACAAGATAATAATAATTTGAGGTTTACAGTGTGCAGAAAGGAAACACATAAGATCAATAATGACGTGCTGTGAAACCAACCCATGAAAACCAAGATTGGTAAAGGACAGGTAAAAAGAACCAATGATCAAGGCACAACAGAATGATCTGTAGAATTAGAACAACAAATAACAGAAGTCGCTTTCAAAATAAATAGCTACCCAAGATAATGATCAAGAAAGCTATAACAGACAATGCAAGCTGCCAGTAATGCGAGATGGATTATAAATATGCAGTCTCGGTAGTTTACTGTGGGAGTTTGACAGAAAAACTATGATGAATATTTTGCAAATACAAGGTCAGATTTATGTCATAGAGAACAATTAAAAAGAGACTCAATAAAGTAATGCCAAGGTATAATCTACTCAATTCTATTATCACCTTATAAAATGTATGCAGCGGTGAAACAGGTTGCATATTAGAAAACAGATAATGTGAAAACAAGGCTGCCTTTAGGAACCAGAGAATACATGGGAGTCATCTGGTCGATCCTTGTCTCTCCTGCTTCAATTCATACAAACAACATACTGAGATGGGTACCTGAAAATGTTCTGGGAAGTAAAGGCAGTATGTGTAATATTGACTACAACACCCTCAGTGGGGCAACTGGCCTATACAGTTGTTGAGCTATTACTGTATACCCAATATGCTTCAGGGCACAGACAGGAATCCTTTACTATAGGGTGTATTTTTAATTACTGTGCAGTGTTTGAATATATTGCAGGTCCAAGTTTTGTATTTACCTATTATGTTGCATGAACTTTACAGAGGGTGAATACAAAACTTGGATCAGCAATATTTTCAAACACTGTACAGTCATTAAAAATACACCCTATATATGCATAAGTTTATTGTATTCTAGCAATCAAAGAATATTTTGTTTCATTCACTACTTCTGTTGAGCAGAAAACCTAATTATCATTATCACTATCTTCATAGCATTGATATTCCATCATGCCCTTCCTTTTACCTGCATGATAAAGAGCCATTCTGACTGCAGTTGCAGGATTCACATCCTTCAGTGGGGGAAGCACCAAAGTTAAAGAACAAAGGCTTGCATGTATCACAGTGTTGTCCTTCCACATTCTTTTTACATCTGCATTTGCCTCCAATCTGTTTCATGTAATACCATTAATTGTTATTTTATTGGTCAGTTCTATATAATTTTCTTAATAACAATTTATTTTAACAAACAAATTAATGTTATTTTGTAATTATTTATATTTATTTTTGTCTATCAAGGTGAGGAGAAAAGTTCTTAAGAGCTATATTGAGCTGATGATGATGTATGGGAGTGAATCATGGACAATAAGACAAGTGTATAAATACTTGGAAGATACATTGGTGTGTGTTCTTTTTTTTTAAATAGAAGAGTGATGAGAACACTGTGGATGGATAGAAAGAACAATGAAGGTATATTACCAGATGTACGTTAACTCACAAAGAGAATTGGCTACTGGCATTAAAACAGGCAGTCTACTTTAGGCATGTCATGAGAAGGAACAAGCTCTAGTATGTCACCACAATGGGAAAGTTTGAGACCATGAAAGAAGATGCTAGGCAGTTTGACATCATGACATAGAGGAACATCAGTCTCAGAAATTATTGCCAGTACATGTTACAGAGGGCTATGGGCAGTCATGATCACCAACCTCACATGGCATGTACTATAATAATAAGAACTAAATATTTCTTATGCCTGCCTCTTTGTCCATCCATTCTTCCGCTTTCCAGTCAACTCATCTTTCCATCTATATTCATCAATACAATGGCCAGGAGTCTAAATTTGTCACAAGCATGGGAAAAAGTTGAAATTTCTATTGTGAGCCAAATGTGTCTCATGGATTGCACTGATTTTGTTTTTGTGTAGTATAACCATGCTACATTGAACCAGTTTTCACATATGGCTGTGAATGCTAGAGAATTAGTAAACAAGTAAAATAATCTCCTGCGTGGTTTTACAGAAGAATGCTGAAAATTCATTTGACAGTCAAAATGTGTAATCTAATGTTTTGAAAGATGCTGAGACAAGAACAACTTATCACAAAGAGAAAGAGGCAGTCATCATTTTAGGACAAATTATCAGAAGGAAAAAAAAAACTGGAACATGCAACAAATGTAAAGATTTGTGGAAAGAGAGACAGAGGAAGTCAGGAAGAGGAGGTTCTTGAAAGCCTTTAATTGTGACACAGAAATTGTCAGCACGCGTGAAAGGTGATTTGTGCTGTTGGAGATCACAAGATGGGGAGAAGCATGATCACCCACGCCAGCAATGCACTTGATCATAGAATCTCTCCATCATAGTGTTGATCTTTCTGTTGCTCTAAATGTGAGATCTAAGATTGCAAGATGGCAGACTGATAAAGGCTTACTTTACTTACTTTCTAATGTTGCAAGATGGCCGATTAAATACAGTGGTACCTGAATAAGCTTCATTCTAACAAGGTGTCTGAACCACTTTATTTATTGCCACTGCTATGTAATAAAATATTTTTTTGCAAGCAAAAAATCTAACAAACTGATCTAAATTGATGAGTTATTACTGGCAGATAACATATTCATATAAGAAATTAATTCAAGGCATACATTTAGCTAGTATCATTTACTAAGTTGGAGAATGGATCCTCAGTGGAAGAAATTTAACAAGGCATTGATAATTCTATTACATCTTTAAATTAAAAAGGTAGTAACTTTTTTAGCTTTCTGGTGTTAATTTGAGTCAGTTAGTTGTCAAAGTCAAGAATGAAAAAAAGTAAAAGCCTGGACATCAATTCAATGGGAAGTAAGATCATCAGAGAGGTGAAAACAGATTGTGTTTGCACTAGCATTATGTGTATATATGTAGTTTGTTCTTTGCATTGTTTCCTATGTTTAAGTTTTTCTAAAGCAGACAAGCTATCTGCAACATCTAAAAGTTTATTTAACATTTACAAGCTATAAGTAAAATATATTACATCTTTATCTTAAAAAAGGAATGAGATAATTCTTGCATCTTTCTAATGTAAAATTTAACAACATTAGTTAAGTAAGTATATACAAATGCTCCAATACAATTTTAAACTAACAAAGCAAAACCTTATAACAGGTAACACATTAATTAATAAGCCAGAACAATTGAAATGAAATACTTATAAAATGAAAATGAATACATCTAAAATAATAAAGAAATATATGAAAGCATATATAGAATTAATCAAATGAATATACCTCTTCACAAGGATGTGAAACATTCACAACACCATTCATATTGCAAAGACAACTGTTGGAGCAGTCAAACTGATCTGGTGAACGGAAATAATTGGGAGAGCAAGACTGACAATGCTGGCCGACTGAATGGGTTTCTGACTTGCAAGAACATGTGTAGGTTTTGTTCCCAGGATTCAATGTACAATTGTCAGCATTTCCTCCACAGTCACACCTGAGACAGAAAACATCAGTAATTAAAACACCTGATGTTTTAAAAAAAAAAAAAAAACTTCCTTTAATGACAGCCCAAACCCCCATTGAGGTAATTCTTAAAAACTGACCGGGACTTCCAGCTCGAGCTAGCCTAAAATGTGTACCAGGAAAGTCCTGCGAAGTAATGGTGGCCAAAATGATGACCACAACTTTAATGTAGTAACAATTGGGCTTTAGAATTATAGAACTAGCACCATATATCCATTAGGTCTCAATGTATGTAAATAGGTCCTTTAGATTACTTATTTCAACAACAGCAACAATGAGAGAACTGACATGGTAGCATCACAAACAGCTTTGCATAGGTAAAGATCAATTACTAGCCATAACAGGTATCTGACTCATGAGTAATACATGTCACCTATGTAATGATATCTGGCAAATCTTGAGTGATATTTGGCACATATTGAATGACTTCTGACAAAAACTAAATGATTACTGGCAAATCTTTAGTGATATATGCCAAATGTTAATAATATCTAGCAAATGTTGAGCAGTATATGCCAACTGCTGAATAATATCTGGCAAATCTGTAGTGATGAATGTCAGCTACTGAATATCTGACAAATCTTGAATGATATATGTAAACTTTTTCCCCCCTGCATATCCTATTAAAGGACATCGCTGTCAACACCAGCATGGGTTCCAAATGTTGCTGTATGTAGCCGAGGCGCGGTGTTGGGGTGAGCGCCCAACATTGCTCAAATACCTCAATGGCTCGTGAATACATAACCTATGCAGCAAAAGTCCAACTCCTGGCCTTCACGTGGCGGACCCGTTTAAACTAACAGGAGAAGGGGCGACGGCGAGTCTCTGGCGCCGGAAAATAACCAGTATGCTCTAGATGTGTATGCACGTACATGCATGCGCAGACAGGTGTGTGCGCGCGTACACATCTACACTCGAGTGAGACCACAGTCTGCTCTAGCAAAGAAAGGTGCTGAAGACGGAGGCAACCAGCCAAGAGGCGCACCACAGAAATCAGGATGCCACGCAATCACGCAAAATGGAATATGTCGACTACTGCTAATCGTTATGGTGCTCGCCCTGCTTTGGACCCCCAGGCAGGTGCAGTGCCGGGCCCTATGTCTCGAAAGGGTCCAACCCCAACTACTGGAGGTCCTTCTCAGATGTCCTGTGGAGCCAGGGGACATGAGAATAGGACGACTGGCCATACTAAACGAAGACTTAAAATAATGCACTGGAATGCGGTGGGAGTCAGCAACAAAAAAATAGAATTAGAAAAAATCTTGGACCAAGAAAAAGTAAGCATATGTTGCTTGCAAGAAACTCACCTCAATGAAAATATAGCCTTCAAAATCAGAGGCTACCAGTGTTACCGATCTGACCGAAAGAACAGGCGAAAAGGTGGGATGCTGACCCTTGTAAGAAATAACATCATGGCTTCCCAAATCAAAGTCTACATGGAAGGGGCTGAGTATCAGACACTTAAACTTAAGACAGGTAATACAAATCTACATCTGATCAATTACTACTGTCCAAGTGACCGCCCACAGGCACTGGACACTCTACCACTAAAAGAAAAAATGATTGTGTGTGGCGATTTCAACAGCCACTCGCAGAGCTGGGGCTATGATCACATGGACCAGAGAGGAGAGAGACTGGAAGACTGGCAGGATGAGAATAGATTCATGTTGATTAACAAGCCGTCCGACCCACATACTTTCTACTCGAGATCATGGCACTCTACAACTACACCTGACCTGGCTTTTCATTCACCAGACCTGGAGTGGAACATTACACGAACTGTTGGGAAACAACTTGGTGGCAGTGACCATCGGCCAGTCTTTCTAACCGTAGAAAATGAGCTTGTAAGTGAAAGCAGCACCCTCTCGAGGTGGAACTACAAGAAAGCAGACTGGGCAATGTACAAGCATCGCACCAGCATACTGGTTAGAAACCTGAACACTGAGAAAGACATAAATAAAGCAGTTGAAGAGTTTGGGAAATGCATACTACAGGCAGTGCGAGAAACAGTACCAAGAGAAGCCCGTAAACAATATAAACCCTACTGGAGTAGTGAACTGGAACAGTTGCATAATGATGTTGAAGTGTGTAGAAAGCAAGCAGAGGCCACACCCAGCCAAGAGCACCACAATAAATTCCAGCATGCAAAAGCCAAATTTCAAAGGGCCAAGCTGCAGGCTAGACGGAAAAGCTGGCAGGAGAAAACGGAGTCTCTGAACTTTGAAAGAGACACAAGGAAATTGTGGAAGCTAATAAAACAGCTTAATGACGAGGGCACAGGGAGAAACTCAAAAATTGCACTACATAAAGATGGAAAAATCTTAACAAGAAAGCAAGCAGCTGACCATTTTGCGGACTCGTTCGCACAAGATAGCAATTTCAAAATTAGTCCAGAGAAACAACAAGAGATTCGAGAGAAACGACAACATACAGGACAGAAGGAAATAGTACATGAGGTTCTGGAGAAAGTCACCAGGAGCTGATGGTATCTCCAATGAAATGATCAGGAACCTAGGAACAGAGGCCAAAACAAAGCTGTTGCAGATCTTCAATAACAGCTGGACCTTAGGCAGTGTTCCACAAGCCTGGAGAGAAGCAATCATGATACCCCTCCTAAAATCAGGGAAAGATGGTTCCATTGCCTCTAGCTACAGACCAATTAGCCTCACCAGCTGTCTCTGCAAAACACTGGAGCGCATCATCAATCACAGACTGCAGTGGTACATTGAAAGTAAAAACATCCTTGTGCCACAGCAGGCTGGCTTTAGGCAGTGCTACTCTACGGAAGATCAGACAACCTACCTCTCTCAAGAAATTGAGGATGCATTCCAAGAGAAGAAGCTGGTGCTTGCGGCATGGATAGATCTGAAGAAAGCCTTTGACAAAGTCTGGAAAGAAGGTCTGATGAAGAAACTGAGAAACTGCAAAGTCAATGGAAGAATGTACAAATGGGTGAAAGCATACTTGCACAACAGAAGAGCCCGAGTACAGATAGACAGACTCAAGAGCAAGAAAGTACTACTGCGTCACGGTGTCCCCCAGGGCGGAGTCTTGTCCCCCACACTTTTTCTAATCTTCATCAATGATCTTGTTGCTCACCTACCGCATGGAATTAAAGCGGCAATGTACACCGATGACCTGGTTCTATGGAGCACAAATGAATATGCATCAGTGGCCACCAGATTGCTACAAAGAGCTGTAGATACATTTGCTGCATGGGCAAATAGATGGTGTGTCAGCATAAACACTGACAAGTGCAGCACCACCCTATTTACCCTCTCTCCAAAACAAAAGGCAGGGATCATCCAGATAAATGGAACACCCCTAAGAGAAGATAAAGAACCAACATACCTTGGAGTAACATTTGATGGCAAGCTGACATGGAGAAAGCACATCAACAAAGCAGTAGCAAAAGCCAGAAGGAAAATAGCCATCCTGAGAAAGCTAAGTGGAACCACATGGGGAGCCAGTACGAAAATACTTAGCAAAGTTTACCAACAGAGCATACAACCACACCTGGAATATGGGTCAACTGCGTGGTGTTCAGCATCAAATACCACACTACAAGAGCTGGACAAGGTGCAAAATCAAGCACTTAGAGTCACCACAGGAGGGATGAGATCAACCCCTATAGTGGAAATGGAGAAGATGGGGAGGACACAGGCACTGAGTGAGCGCAGAGATACGAAAACGCTAATACAAGCAGAAAAGTTCCTCAGCTTGCCAGGCCACCCTATGAAGAACAGATTTGAAAACCTAGCTATGGGGCGGTTGAAAAGAAGTAGTTTTATCCACCAGGCCAAACGACTCTGCAGAGAAACCACTGATCTGCCCACAGTTGGTATCCCCCTAACAACTATTCCAGAGCGAACTCCATGGAAAGATGAGCATAGACTATCGTTACAAATCCAGACAAAAGTGAGAGGAATATTTGACAAGGAAGAACAGAACAGTGTGCAGCGCAGAACAGCCACTCTCAGCTTCCTTGATGAAGAATACCCACAGGACCTCTGGATCCGAGTCTACACAGATGGGTCAGCACAAAATGCTGTTCGAAATGGAGGAGCGGGAGTGTACATAGAATACCCAAATAATACTAGGGACACAGCCAGAGTACCGACAGGAAAGTACTGCCATAACTATGATGCCGAAATTGAGGCAATCAAGATAGCAACAGAGAAATTACTAAATAACAGCAATGGTACACAACCTGTGGTGCTACTAACAGATGCAAAATCAGTACTCGAGGCGCTCCTCTCTGGGAAATTGCCAGTACTAAGGACACTACTTTCTGAACTTAGCAGTCAGCATAAAGTCACCATACAGTGGATACCATCCCACTGTGGAGTACCCGGAAACGACAGAGCTGATCAATTGGCTAAGGAAGGAGCCAAAGAGGAACAGCCTGATGTGCCCGTCACATACCACCAAAAGAAAAGAATGATCAAATCAGTCAAAAAGCCACCAAAACCTGCTCAAGATGACTACCACATTATGGACAGACCAGAACAAGTCATTATTTTGCGCCTCAGAACAGGACACAATAGATTTCGCAACCACATGTATACAAAATTCAAGATTGGTGAAATAGCCATGTGCACATGTGGATTGGCGTCGCAGACAGCAGAGCACATACTCCAAGACTGCCCAAAATATAACATATCTAGGCAAACCTTCTGGCCTAGAGAGACGACAGTGGAAGATAAACTCTATGGACCACTGTGTGAACTGAAAAAAATAGTTCAATTCATGCAAGAGACGACATTGCAGATATAGACATATTTCAAGCGAACGAAAGAAGAAGAACACCAGCATGTTACCGCTGTTGTTGATTTCTTGGCAAGATTATGCTCAGAAGTTTGCCATTGCTTTCTGAGCAGCGGCCTCACATATCCCCTAAGTAATGAGCGTGGTGAGAACCGCTACCAGTTCTTGCGCAGCTGTGTTTTGCTCATGTGGATAAGTGGGATTATGGAGAAAGTCGTTAAACCTAGACCAGGGAGACCGGCATATGTAAACTACTGAATCATATTTGGCAAATCTTGAGTGATATATGCCAACTACTTAATAATATCTTGCAAATCTAGAGTGATATATGTCAACTTCTGAATAATATCTAGCAAATCTTGAGTGATATATGCCAAGTACTGAATAATATCTAACATATCTGGAGTGATATATGCCAACTACTTAATAATATCTGGCAAATCCTGAGTGATACCTGAGAACTTTTCAGTGATAAATCTAGGAAATC
Source organism: Cepaea hortensis (assembly GCA_963921405.1). Taxonomy (NCBI): domain Eukaryota; kingdom Metazoa; phylum Mollusca; class Gastropoda; order Stylommatophora; family Helicidae; genus Cepaea; species Cepaea hortensis. The sequence goes on along the minus strand of OY992878.1, from coordinate 26,629,413 downwards.
TTGCTACTTACCAATTCTCTGCTAAGATTCCAAAATGGAAGACCCATGTAGACTTATAACTTTTAAAAATAACAATAACCATGTTGAAAATGTATAGATAATCTGGATAAAAAATTAAATAATTTTCATCACCTTCCAATAATTTCTATTTCTGTTATGACAAAGTTGTAAGTCTCTTGTGGTGTCTGCCGATGAAGTTCAATTTTAATTGTGTCTGCAGCCTGCATGTCAAGATCTGTTATTGTACTTGTTGTATCTAAGGGTGACCTACATAAAAATACAAGAAAACAGTGACTGTCATTTATTTTAGGAAATATATAAAATAATAATAAATGAATATATTACATTATTAGCACTATAGTGGCATAATGGTTAGTGAACTTGACTGCCTTGACATTGACTAAGTTCAATCCGTAGCAGAAGCAGGATGATTTTTCTGATAGTGTGGCTTTGGTGTTAAAACTATAATTTGTCCACTTTCTTAATAATTTCTCTTTTATCTAGGCATTTGACTGATTGATTAACAGATTCTGGTGCAAAACAAAAAGTCAGTTTGGACCAAACAAAACTGAAAGACAGAAAATGGGAAGTAGGCGTGTCATAGTTATAACTTAAAAGTTGCTAATATAGTAGTAGACAGGGTATATTATAATGTAATGACAAGATTTTGGCGATGCATAAGCCTTTGGCAGATACGAGAAGGAACATAAAATGATTAATTATCACGTGGCACTCAGTCAATAAAATTAAAGGACTATATTCTTTAGCGTATTTTTCAAATAATAGCTTCTAGCACATTGCACAAACTATGTAGCACATTACACAAACTCTGTAGCATATTGTACAAACTCTGTAGCATATTACACAAACTCTGTAGCACCCACAATGATTCAGATGTGTGCATATCAGAATCATAAATCTTTACAAACATTATTTTGTGGGTAGGTGTTCTGATTTTGAAAATTAGCTTCGCTTGCAGCCCATGTAACATTTAAAACAATATTTTCAATCGCTGAGAAATTTTTGCCATGAGTGACATGCACACGATTCCTCCTCGTTTTTCACTCTTATCTGAGATGGCTAGACATTCTATCTACTACCGCAGGATTGGGGGGAGGAGAGTAACATCTTTGGCTTTGGTAATTTATAAAAATGCATAACATTCACACTGTGAGTTGTACCCAGCCTAATTGAGACAGAGGCAGACATCATACCTCCAAGCAGGGGGGGGGGGGGTGTCTTAGCTGAGAGCCACTGGTGTCTGCCTCAGGATCAGAAGGTACTTGGTTCAACACCAGTATAGGACTTGACATGTTTTCAAGAACCATTGGCATCTAATTATATCCCCCCCCCCCCCCCCCCCCCCCGATCTCTTGGGTAGTGTGATTTGATACCTAGCTTTCTCAGATAAGGGCAAAAACCAGGACTTTCCTCATGCAAGTTGTGAATGTTACAAATCTCATGGCTGTTGAAACTCACAAAACTGGTAGTTAGAAAATAACACCTACCCAACGGTGGATATAGCTCGATACTATACTATGGTTGTAATTATGTAGTTTTACAGAAGAATACTGAAAATTCCTTGGCAGCCAAACAGAGTATTCTAAATGTTTTTTTTTAAAGGCTGAAGACAAACACAACTTATCACAAACAACACAACAAAGTTTTGATTAGTTTTAGCAACATTATGAGAGGAGAAAAACTTGAATCTGTTATGAAAATTGAAATGATTTATGGAAAGGAGGAGGAGAAAGGCAATGAAAGGTTCATGACAGCCTGTTGTCATGGCACGGAAAGGCGTCAGCACACTTGATGATGATGATAATACACTACTTACATGTTTCTTATGCATGTGTCATTTGAACATACAAGGTCACCAGAGCTCTTCTGCTGTCCTTCAGAGAACAGGGAAAATGATACTTGATATGGTAGATTCAAAACAAATGAAACTCTGATTGTCTCAATCTGAAAAGAAAATGCAGATGACTAGTATCAAAAACAAGATATTTTAACATATATATGTGCTATGAAGTTAGTTCTGGTAAATCAGTTTTGGTAAATCAATTCTGATACAAATATAACCGTCCATGTGTATACAGTTTTTAAAGTCTTCTTCTTCTTCTGAGTTCATACAGAGTTTTTTTTTTTTCCCGGAGGTGATTGCGTTGTGCCTGCGTTCTTGCGCCGTTAGGCCGACACATCCAACTTCTGTGGGCATTTGTTGACCGGGTTAACCTTCCCAGGGTTTTTAAGTCTATTTGTAGTGTTTAGAGTATTATTTATTTTATAGGTTTAATTATCATCTGTCATTTAACTGTCATTTACTGCCAATCTAGTACCTTGCGGTGTATGGCAGGGGGGTTTGAGCCTGAGGAATTAAGGCCGCCTGGCTAGTGCAATCGCCGCGAACTGTGCAGGTTAGGATTTTCTTCCCCCCCCCCCCTCCTCCCGAAAGAAAAAAATCCCACACCTTACAGAGGATTCGAACTTGCGTCTCCCGAAGGAGAATCCGGCATTCTAGCCACTCGGCCAGCCGCTCCTCCTTTTAATTATCATGCATTTTAATTATGTCAACATAGGTCAGCATGGCCGAAAGGATAAGTATGCATGTTCTTAAACATCCGTTGTGCTGATGCAGAGCTAAGCGGTTCAACCCCTACACCGGACAGTTGGACTAAAATGTTGACCCATCGTCTTTGACGTGGGGACGTAAATTACAAGTACCTCTGAAGTCGGAATGGGTTCGCTTGATGACAATGGGCACTAGAGAAAGCTAATCCACACGCAAAATTCAGTCCAGCAATACTATAAGTAGTGTGTATGGACTACGCTTGAGTTCAAAGCGAGCAAGTGCAAAAACAAAAACAATCTAGTGCACTAGAAGTGGTAGCACGTGCTCGGACAACTCATTAGTTCAAAGGTTGCAAGCGGGAAAAAAAATCCTACCTGGAATGGAACACTAAAGTTCAGCGTGAGCACAACATCGCCCTGGTCTGACGATGCCCAGTTGGTGTTGGGGTCACCATCCACGGTGACGCTGGCATTGTAATATATTACAGGCATGTACCTCTGGATATATGCTTCACCATCAGTGCAGTTGTTGTCACCTGCTTCTTCGAAGTAATTAACGGGACACTGACAGTCTTCAAAGTCGAACGCTGGATCTGTCACACCTAACCTCAAGGACTCAAGTTCTCTGGGGTATAGAAGACATCAATCACGTGTTAGTGAAGAGACAGATAGGTAAACTGTATATAATATATTGAATCTCGTGTAGACAGTCTCATGGCTGTTTCAGTAATCCATTTTTTTTAAACAAATGAGACAACACAGACTAGTAGAGCTCTTTCCATATTGACTATCCAAGCTAAACTGAATGGTCAGCTAATTAAAATTAAGTAACATTAATAAACAATTAAAAAGCACACTTTTTAATTTAGCTTTACAAAATAACACATAAACTTAAGATGTTACGGTGACAAGCATCATTAGTAAACAAGATAAAGTAACAAATCACAATAACACACAAACAAGGAAATAAACGAATATGAGACTAAAGTGACAGTTTGACACTGCAACAATCTCTGCTTTTCTGTTTGTAATTGTGTAAAGATAACCCACACATTGTGTTTTCTAGTTGTTTACATGTCCACAACTTTACTACAGTTAAACCTTTTCATTTATATAGTTACAATTTGCTCTTGTCTTTTATTTTCCGTCTCGGTTGTGGATTTGAATCAGGTTGTACCAAACTAATTTGTAGGATTATAGTGATTGAAAAGATGTTTAATTACTTATGACAATTTACAGCAGATTATGACATGTGATCATAGATAATTAGCAGATTAGTAAGGAATTTTTGGACATGTTATTAGGAGAAATGGACTTTAAAATTTAGTGACAACTGGCAAGCTTGATTTGAAGAGAGCAACAGGAAGACAAAGGGATACATTCCTTGATGGTTTGGCAGCATGGTATGGTCAGGACAAGAACACAGACCTGATTCGAGACTGGTGACCATGTGAGATGGCGTACCATGACCGCCCACCAGCCGGCATGGCACTTGATGATGATGAAGCAATTATGTGGAAGCTGCAGAGATATGGTTTTAAAGAAGAATGATGAGAAAACCGTGGGCAAGATAAAGAGTAATGAAGAACTCACAAAAAGAACTGGCTATCACAGAAGTACAACTAGTACTCAAGAACCTGTGGAACTCATTTCATACCAAGCTAATGAGCATACGTAGAACAGTGACTCCATACTTAGCTCAACACTTTCTTTATATGTCACGTGTATGAGATGTGAACAATCCAGTTAACACATCAACATATGCTTGCTATTCTGTCATATCTGTTGTTATCTGCACATTAAATGTCCGTTACAATTGATTTCCTTCAGTATTCTTCCTATTATGGTGTAGTCAGCTGTTTACTTGCTTTTCCATCGTGTAACATTATTGTCCCATTTTGAATGTATTCCTCTTAATTTACATGTGGGTTGACAACATCAAGAGATGGACTAGAAGAAGCCGTTGTGAGTGCACGGTGGAAATTAGTCCATTCATTGTGGCTATTTAAGCCACCACTATCTCCCAAATCGTCAATTGCATATACAAAAGATTAACTCGAATTCACAGAGTTCAAAATCTAAATCAGTTTGTTTTTAGTTCAGTATTTCTCTTTCACTTCCTGGACTGTTAAGGGTGTCTTCATTTGTGATTCTGTCCTGACGTGACATTAGCTGCATTCTTGTATATATACCAACATTACCATTCTGTTATGGCATGATGTTTGCTGCATTGTGGTGTGTGTATATAACCATGTTGTCATTATGTCTTGCCATGATATTCACTGCATTCTTACATTTATAGCTATATTTTCATTGTGTCTTGCGATGATATTTGCTACTTTCTTGTATACCCCCACGTTTTGAAACCATAATTTATTAATTATAATTATTTGTACGTTGTTAATGATTCTCCTGCAGCTTCATATTCCACCTTAAAAATTGTTGGTTGCGTCGTTTCCATCAACAGGGAAGTAGAACCACTTGAAGGCGAAGCAGAATCTTGACGAGTTCTCTATTTTCCATAATTCACATGGTGTCGAAGCTTGCTGATCAAAATAAATGTCTTTGGCAATAAGGTAAAATTAGTCGCAGTTACTGCCATGTGTAAAATTTAGGCCATCCCATTTTCTAGGCCATTGTATAATAGAGTGAGGTCGTCAGTTCTCATTCGTCATGTCATCTCACGCATTCGCACAATTGCGAGCGCTATCAAGCAAGTCACCTGAACAAGTCAAGCAGCCTGATAGGTGGGAAAATGGCACGTTGCAAGAATACCAAAAGACACGTGGCAACCAAGATATGCAGCATGGGAGCCGACAAGAAGACGAATGGAGTGAATCTACCTGCAAGCTGTAGCAAACAACAAGAACCTCAAGCAACCTCTAACGAAGCTACCACAAGGAAAGACGATGACAACCCACCACAAACAAGAGCCAAACCTACTGAGAAGCAAAGGGAGGAGAAAGACACCAGAGTCGGAAACAGCGACTCACTGACACGCAAGTGGGTTGTCAAGCGTATCCAAGTGGAGCTAACAGAGGAAGAAATCCTGAAGCAGCTTCGAGAAGAAAACCTCCACATCCAATTCTTGAAGGCGAAGCGGCTCCTCACCTACACCAAGATTCCTACAACCTCGGCGGTGGTGATGACAGAGGGCAGCGAGATGCCGACTACAGTATAAATCAACAAGAAAATACAACAACCAGAGAGATTCATCCCAAGAGTCAACCAATGTTCCAGATGCCAGAGGGCCGACCACGGCAGAACAGCATGTCGCAGGAAGAAGGAAATCTGCCGGTACTGCGCCGATCACCATGCCTTCAAGGGGTGTCCGCTGGCCAAGTTGGACACGGACTTCTGAGCACCCAACAACAAAAGAAAGTGAGCCAACTGCCTGGGCAAGCATGGAGCAAGATACTTGGGCTGTCCGCACCTGCAACGACACAGAGACGTATTAAAGCTTGCCATCAACACAAAGACATCATACAACGAGACAGCCACAAGCATCTCACAAACGGAAAAAGCTCAACTGCAAGACCAGATATATGAGCTAAAGAAGCAAATCAAGCTGCTGACTGAAATACAGGAGATACAGCGAAACATCAAGCAAGAAGTGGAACATATGGCACAGACAACAAAGAAGAATGAAGAGATTCTACGGGACATCAAAGCGGAGAGAGAAATGCTAAAAAGGGAACTAACCCAAAGCAAACCAGCTGAAGCCAAGGAAAAGTCCACAGAAAAGCCGCAAGATGACTCCCAACAACAGGCTGAGACGTTACCGTACTCCAAGAGGAAACCGATATACCACCAGACCACTGAAGAAATCATAGATGAGGAGAGTGACGGCGGCACAGATTACCCTCTTCCAATGACTCTGGAGGAGCTCCTAGGAACGACTAGAATGAATGAACTCCAGGAAGCAGAATACAATAGGAAAGTGGAAAGCAAAGAAAAGCAGTGGCAAACAGACGCAAGAGAATCGAAAGGGAGAGGGCAGAGACATTACGCAAACAAGAAAATGAAAACGTCGAAAAGCTCCTACAGAAAATACACAAAAAAGGAGGCAAAAATACCAAATAAAAAGTCCTTTTAAGGACTGCAACCAGTCAAGCCAGACGAACCAGCAGCCTTCACTAACAGTAGACACCACCAGAGGAGACCACACAAAATACAGCCGCCACCTACCCCCCCCCCCCCCACCCCAGCTGACGTCACAGACATAAAACCAGTCCGATCAGGACCAACTCGTAAGAGCGCATAAGACAAGAATGAGGGTGAATAAACCCACAAAAACCACGGACCTCAACAATAACTACAGCTGAAAGAAGCAGGCTGAACGAAGCTGAATTTGGAATTGTTGTTTCTAAACCAAGCAAGCAAGCAGTTCTCATTCGAGCTGTCTCTCCTTTCAAGATAACTCTCCTAAATCACGCAATGGCCATGGTTTGAGGTGAGCGGCGGTAGAACAGTGGCTAGCACACTTGCCATCTGGTCCCGTGGCCACGTCTAACATTCACACTGAGGTGGATTTTTAAAGTTGTCCTGGGTTCGTGGTTAGACTCAATCTAAAACATGTACCAGGAAATGTTGTGAGAGGTACAGATGACCGATGGGATATTGACCACATCTCCACTCGAGTGCCCGCAGGTCTATTTTATACAAATGGGGCTAAATGCCCGAAACGCCTTCAAGTGTGTAAAAATGGGCCCTTCCTGCCTTGCTTACTTTCCTCCACTAAACCCCACTCCACTCCACTGTACAGTACTTTACTTTACTTTATTTTACTTTACTTTACTGTACTTTACATACCATCTTCAGGCACTGCTGGGGATTTAACGTTAGACACTCTCTTGGTAAGTAAAGCACTAGTATACTGTACTACCACGGCATTCGTTATAGTAATTTTTCAACATATAAGATCAGTTTCCAGTTATAGAATGAACTAACTGCTCCAAACTGAATGTTACAAACAGCACAGCCACAAACCTGTTCGTTAAAGCATCCCTATAGAAACGCACGTCATACAAGCGAAAGAGATTGTTCATCCCCGGCACTGTGAAAGAGAAAGACATTGCTTCATATCCTTGAGGCACTGTTTCAGTACTGCTACTATGAACGTTAACTCTTAATGTGTCCACAGAACTGTTTCTATATCCCAACTAAGAAAGTTAACAACTTACTGAAACACTGTTTCAGTATCACAATTATGAAAGTTAACACTTTACTGAAGCACTGTTTCAGTATCACAACTATGAAAATTAACTTGTATGTGTATACAATGCTATGCCTTAGAGGTGTAATGTTACAAAACGATGTTGAAAATGCCATGGACAACTAATATGAATTGATCTAAATGTTTTGACAGCGACATACACACATATCACTGCCATCAGAAAGAGACAGTCATTATCTTTGGTTACATTATGGGAATAGCAAAACGGGAACGTAATGTGACAACTTGAAAGATTTCTGGAAAGAGAAATAGAGGAAAACACACACGCACACACACTCTCTCACTCACACACACACACAAACACAGAGAGAGAGAGAGAGAGAGAGAGAGAGAGAGAGAGAGAGAGAGAGAGAGAGAGAGAGAGAGAGAGAGAGAGAGCGTTTTGTCATGGCAAGAAAGATGTCAACAAACGAGTTCATACAAGCGGTTAGAGATCGCAAGATATTGGAGAAGCATGAAAACCCATGCCATTTATCAAGGCACTTGATAATGACGATGCCAAAGCCAACGCAAGCATTTATCCTTAGAGAGAGGGAGTAGAGTGTTTTGGCTATACTTAACAGCGTTCATGATGGAATAACTACTGAGCTTTTTTTTTGTTTCGTTTCGTCACCATTCTTCTGTTGTCCCACTGCTTTTGCTGTGAAGTGTCGCAGAGAGCAGGTAGATGTAGTTTTCTAGTTTTCGCTTGTCTTGTCGCTTGTGTTAGTCTCATATCCGATCTTTAGCAATGTCTCTTTTACTCGATCCAACAAACTCTTCTTGGATTATCCTCTCACCTTGTATCCCGATGTTCTTACATAGAACGCTGTAACCGCTGGTTGATCTTGTTGCATTCTAGCTAATTGTCCAAACATATTTAATCCTCTGGCGTTCAATAAAGTCAGTAATAGGAGTTATCCCTACACTTGTTCTTAGTTTCTCATTTGTCTCTCTATCTCTACTACCGTTCTTAAGCATCTCATCTCACGTGATGTAACGTGACGGCTGTGTTTCTGGGACTGTCCATATCTGCCATTGTTAACAGGTGTTAGAGCGAATAAAGCTTCAATGACTTCTATCAGCGTCTGTTTTGTTTGCATGTTGTTATTTGGATGATTTCATTGTTAACAGGAAACAAGTTCACAAATAGAAGCAGTCGTCTATGTAGCTATTTCTTGGATCCATTAGACGATTTGTAGAGTTTGATGTTGTAGGGTTTCACTGCTAGTTCACTGCTGGGGTCATTCAATAAAGCGATCAATGGTTGCTAAGAGTGAGAGCAATAAATACACAATGTTGATGGTGATCGATATGATTTAAACGGTTTTTAACTCAGGCACATCCTGTTTGAATTAGGGATTATTAAACTTTTGACCCAATAAAATTAGTAATCCATGAAGGGAACGTTATGAGAAGGGGAAAGTTGAAGTAGGTCGTGACAACGGGAAAGTTGGAGGGATGGAGAGGTAGAGGCGAGATAAGATAGACGATTCTGGGCAGTTTGGCATCATGGCATGGAAGAACATTGGTATCAGAAATGATTGGCTGCACAGGAGACAGGTGGCTGTGGATAAACATGATCACCAGCGCCACTAAACATGGGCAATAAGATTGTTCTCTCTCAGACGTAATTTACTGTTAACAATTAAAGATTAATTACGTTCATAGTTTTCAAAACTAAGTTGTCACTGACAACTGTAAAAACTGAATATTTAAAATGTATAATAGAAGCGAAACAATCCCTGTAATCTTTGGAGTTGGGGCTTGGAAAGCCAAAATGAGCAGTCTGGACATTTTGAGGGAAGCTAAGTCACAAAGACAACTTATCACAAAGCTGAGAAAGTGGTTGTCATCATGTTTTTGGCCATATTATGAGAAGACAAATTACTGGGACATGTGGCAACTGGAAAGATTTGTGGAAAGAGAGATAGCGGAAGACAGCAAGAGAATATTCTTGACAGTCTTGTGTCAGCACAAAAATGGTTACATGCCGTTGGAGATCGCAAGAAGCACAATCACACACGCCACTCTGCAAGGCACTTGATGATGATGATGATGCTGGTGATGGTGGTGGTGTAGTGGTGATGGTGGTGGTGTAGTGGTGATGATGATCGTCTTTGTGGTGGTGGTGGTGGTGATGATGATGATGATGATGATGGTTATGCTTGCTTGCTTGTGTTCGTTGACTTGAGCTCAAACGCGAAGTCCTGTATGTCGGATGAAGGCATCCTGTTGTCCAACATCAGTGTGATGTCATATAGGACCTGAGGTTTGCGTGAGTATCCGTTGTCCCATGTCTGGCTCATTGGTGTGCAGATTGGTGGTTCCTCGCCGTACAGGCACACACTCTCCGACTTCGGAGGAATCGGCGATCCTACTGACTTTAGCCAGGACCCCGAAGGGACCTGTTGCCCAGGACGCTCCACGACGACGCGTCAATAGGTCTTGGCCAGTATATAACCCGGCCCTGGTGCCTTGGAAACACCTTTGCGCCCCATGATTGTTATGATGATGATGATGATGATGATGATGATGATGATGATTCAGGGCAGATGCCATACATGGGCAGTTCCAGAAAAAATAGGACTTTAGTACAAGCAGCAAGACACAAAGAATTACATCTGCCTCCTCTCATCGACGCTGCACGATAAAAGCAGTATAACAAAAGAAGAATAACAATGAGAATATACTTCCACCTGAAAAAGTCACCCCCAGCTTGCATAATTGCTTTCCACCTTTCCCTTTGCCTGATAAAGGCTAATGAAACTAGAACATTACATACAACAATAAGGAAGAGACAAACATCTTTCTTCGGTCATGTGATGAGAAGAGAGGCATTGGGGAACATCGTGGCAACTGGATAGATCGAGGGGAAGAGAGGCAGAGGCAGACCAAGAGAAATGATGCTGGGTAGACTGAGACGGTGGCACGGAGGAATACCATCAGCAGAGTTGATCCAGAACACCAAAGACCGAGATCTGTGGAGAGCCATGAACGCCTATGCCAGCTGGCAAGATACTTGATGATGATGATGATGATGACATTTCCCTTTGTTATGATGTTTTAGCAGTGTGTTGCGTCTTTTTATATGCTCAAAATATTTTATTTTCTCATTTTGATCTCGTTCAATAAGAATAGCATTGAGTTGCCAAGTGTAAACAAATCATCGGCGACGACGTGACAATAGCAAATCTTGATATTTCGAGTTCCCGTCAACATTAAAACCCGTTTTTGTTCTTAACATAACCCGCTACTTGACAATCGAAGAAAACAACAAAATGCCAATGCAAATAATAAATCGCTTGTAAAATAAAACGTAAAATACATGACAGAAATACTGCAACGGTGAAGTGACGTACCGTCTTCGCTTCCAATGTAAATGTTTACAACTTCTGTGTTGTTTTTCAGTGTTAAGTTTTGGTTATTGATGAAAAAAGTCACCTGTTTTTTTATGAGCTGCAAGAAGAACAGTGTGAAAACGTCATGAAATGGACAAATTATAACATAAGTTTATTCTGAGAATTATGGTCATGAGCTATTTATATATTTGCAGAAAGTATGGAAATGAGCTATAAAACTGTCATTGTAGTACTGCCTATAATACCTTGCGGTGTAGGACAGTGGGGTCTTGAGCCTGAGGAATTAAGGCCGCATGGCTAGTGCAGTCGCCGCGAGCTGTGCAAGTTAGGGTTTTCTTTTTGCCCCGGACAGAAAAAAAACTTCACACCTTACCGAGGATTCGAAGCCGGGTCTCCCGAATGAGAGCCCGGCATTCTAGCCACTCGACCAGCCGCTCCACTGTATAATGCACAGCTATAATATACTATAATAATAATAATAATAATAATAATAATAATAATAATAATACAGCTATAATGTATTTATATACAAGTTACAAATATGAGCAGTGTTTGTATATTCATAAAAGTTATGGGTGTGAACAATTGTGTTGTCTTTACAAAATATAAGCTTTTCGTGTAATTGTATGAAATTTATGGGTATATTTAATTTACCTTTATTTTATATAATAATTATAACATTATAGAAGTTAACAATTTTATGGTGTAATTATAAGACAATTATAAGCTATGTATGCATTTGTATAGAAGTTACTGGTATAGTTAACTTACGTATTTATAATAAAGTTACAGATGTTAACAATTTATGTATTTAATTTAAACAAATATATAGATATGAGACACTTATGTATTTACATGGAAATTATGAATAGTAACATTGTATGCACTTCTAAACACCCCAATAGCAAGTTATTGGCATAAAGGCATTTATGAGCAATTTTTTAAACAATGTTTTCTATGGGAAATTAGCAGACATATTATGAATTATGTGTTAGGTGCGGATATATGGTTTTATAGAACAATTACGAGAACAGAGTGGGAGGATAAAAGAACAATGAAGATATATTTGAAGAAATTAACTTACAAAGAGAACTGGTTACTAGCATCAGAAGAGGGTAATCCACATTCTTTGGGCATGTCGTGAGAAGGGGACAACAGGAAAGTTGGAGGGGAGGCAGCGGTAGAATAAGAGAGAAGATGCTGGACAGTTTGACATCATGGCATTTGGGAACATAAGTATCAGAAATGATTGACAGTACACCAGACTGAAGGCTTTGGACAGACATGATCACCAACTCCATGTGAGCACCACTAGACAGATGCCTTTTCTGGGTTAATGACAGCATTAATCTCCGTACACCAATACATCACTTTGTCCATTGTCGCCTGCAGCTCCTGAGCTGTTTGATTTCTGTCCCTCTCCTGCCTGTTTTCGAGAACACAATCTGCAAATGTTAGTATCCTTCCAGCCCCTGATGCTGCAAGTCTTGCAATCATGCTCTCATACACATTAAAAAGCACTGGTGAAATTGCTAACCCCCGTGGTAGTCCGGGGGACTATGATACACGGCTCAGACGACCATGCACCCTGGCGAAGAGCCACTCTACGAGAATACAAGACCGGTGCAATCCAGTTCACCAACCAAAGAGAGACTCTTCTCCATAAATAAAAGCGTACATCAAAATATCATATCTGACTCGGTTGTACGCGTCCTTAAGATTGAGTTCTGCCACCGCCGTCTCCTGTCTGTTTTGGAATCCTTCGTAAACATCATAGGCAAATGTGGTTGCATTTGACCAATTATCTTTCCCTGGCCCGTAACTTCCCAAAATCTTTCGGGAGAAGCTTTTCCCTTTCTAAATATTCTAAAGCTTAACAACGTTGATCATCTCCAGCACCTGGGACGGAGAGGTGTTTCCAAGGCACCAGGGCCAGGTTCTATACTGGCCAAGACTTACTAACACGTCCTAACCGTGCGTCCTGGGCACCAGGTTCCTTCGTGGTCCTGGCTAACGTAGTAGGATCGCTGATTCTTCCGAAGTCGGAGAGTATCTGCCTGCACGGCGAGGAACCACCAGTCTGCACATCAATAAGCCAAACAATGGACAACGGATACTCACGCAAACCCCAGGTCCGGTATGACATCACACTGATGTTGGACAACATGATGTCTTCATCCGACATACAGGACTTCGCCTGGAGTTCATAGCCAGCGAACACAAGCAAGCTTCTCCAGCACCTTGCCAACAGTATTCTGTAGAGTGAAAATCCTAAACCCATTTAGCTTTGACTGATCTTTGCCTGGTTTAGGAAGTGGTGTTAAATAGCGGTGTACCCATTCTGGGGTACTGATATGATGTTCAGGTTAAAGCAAGCAGCCATACGATCTCCATCGCTCCCCTGCTGTCGTAGGTTTGAATACCATCGTGGCAGATTTTTAAAATTGTCCCGGGCATCTATGTTGATAAAGCATAGAATGGTTAACAGGAATTGTTCTGGGAAATAAATGTGGCCGGTGTGACACTGATAACTGTCCATGTCTGGATACAGCGTTACTCAACATAACACCAAACATACCCCAGTGTTTGTCAATGTTTGGATGCAGTTGTACTTCTTAACACGAACCATTATCCATTACGTGCGAATGTTTGGATACAAATACACGAACTATATCCACTGCTTGTCAATGTTTGAGTTTAGTTTTACTTCTTTCGTAACACGAACTATTATCCACTGCTTATCAATGTTTGGATTCAGGTTTACTCAACCAAACATGAACTATAACCCACTGCTTGTCAGTACTTGGATGTAGTTTTATTCACCCTAATAGCAACAATGTTTGAATGTAGTTTTACTCACCCTAATAGCAATCATAATCCATTGTTTCTCGATGTCTTTCATTGGTTGACAGTCTTTGTCGATACAAACGAAGCCATTAGTTACATTAACTGGGACTGACGCCTTGCCTTTGAGCAGCACCGACAGGATCGAGCTGAAATATGGGGATATAGATGTAATACCTGAACACACAATCTGAACGTGGCAGGTTTGAATACATTATGCCTGTAGCCTTAAACATGGGGTCCGCGATAGTGTAATGGCTAGACGATGACCTGCCGGCTGGTCGTCATGAGTTCCTCATTGGGGCAGAATTTTAAGATTGCCCTTGGCTCCCGGATCGACCCAACCTCAAATTAGTACCAGTAAATGTTGTGAGAAGTAAAGGAGGACCGCATGACATTAACCGCATCACCAACCGAATGTGGAAGGACCTATGCAAATATGGGCCTGGCACTATGTGACCAATGTGCCTTCACTGATTAAGTACCTAAGGATGATTATTCGTCTTAAGACTTCCCGTATCTGCCATATGCTTATATATCGCAGTAATGTTGTCATTGCATTATAGCACATCATGCTTGCTACCATATTAACAACTTTTAAGCCATAATTGTGACATACCTGTACTTCCCATCTTCCGCCGTCGATTTTTGTGTAGTCCAAACCTAAGTTTTGTGTGGTCCAAAACTAAGTTTTGTGTGGTCCAAACCTAAGTTTTGTGTGGTCCAAACCTACATTTTGTGTGGTCCAAACCTACATTTTGTGTGGTCCACACCTACATTTTGTGTGGTCCTAACCTAATATTTGTTTGACACAGGATCTGTAAAGGCGTGTAGAGGAGTCCTCACTCGCGACAACATCCAGCTGAGGTAAGAGGACAGAGAAGTAATGTCGGAAAACAAATGAACATGGAAGGTTCAAATAGTACATGCCTTTAGCATTACAAATGGGATCCGGAGGTCATCATGTCCGAATAGATAAGAACGCGTGTCTCAAACATCCGGTGTGCTGATGCCAAAGTAAGAGGTTCAACCCTTACACCCGACAGTCGGACTAAAATGTTGACTTCTCGTCCTTGACTTGGGGGTGAACGAACGAATACTATTTTCAAAGGGGTCACGAATAGGGCAAGCAGGCACATCTTACATTTTTTTTTTTTTTTGCATATCCTTTACAGGACATCGCTGTCAACACCAGCATCTCTCAGCTGTATGTTGATTTCTTGGCAAGATTACTCTCAGTAGTTTGCCATTGCTTTCTGAGCCTCCGGCTCACATACCCCTAAGTTACCGATGCGATTCGAACCACTGCTGATTCTTACCGTCATCGCGTTACCGACGAGAGTATACGAGATTACGGAGAAAAGTCATAACCTCTAAGCCACGAAGCCGGCATGTCTTACCCTTCCAATCACTCACCTTTCGTTCAGCAATTAACTATTTTGCATGTTACATTCACACAGGGGGAGGGGGATATTGTCAAATGAAAGTTGTGAACATAAACAATACATAGTGTTATGGGACAGGCAGGCAGCCAGACACACCGAATGTGGAAGTATGTTTTCCACGCACATGCATAAACACATTCATACCAGCATACAGACATCATTTACAAAAACTCACACAGTTATGCATGCACTCAATAACATACAAATACACATTCCCTCGAATACTCATATTCTCACTTACAATCACAAACTCACTAAAAAAAATTGACTTGAGAACGTAAACTACAAAAGACCCATGAAGACGGAGTGGGTTCGCCTGATGGCGAGGGGCGTTGGTAATAGGGAAAGCTAATCCACACGCAAAATTCAGTCCAGTAAAACTAGAAGTAGTGTCTATGGACTACGTTTGAGTTCATATCGAGCAAACGAGCGAACGCAAAAAAAAAAAAAAAAAAAAAAAGAAAGAAAGAAAAAACGTGGGACCCGCGGTAGCGTAGTAGGGGATGTTTAAGAACAACCTAACAACCTGATCCCCCAGGTCGATCCAACTTAAAATTAGTACCAGGAAATGTGTTGGAGAGAAACGGCGGCCCGCATAACTCTTGCCGCATCAGCCACAAGTTCCGAGGGACCTATGAAAATATGGGTCTTGCAACATATGCCTACTGAGCCTTAAGGCGTATAAAAATGTTCTTTACTGTCTTATTTTGCCTTCCATCTGCCAATGGGTGCATAGGGTCTGAACTAATACACATCAGGCTCAATGTTGACTTGTACATGATTGAGTGCACTTTGCTATTAATGTTTTGTAAAGGGATGAGGTACCCAGTCATGGTCCAACCTCGTTTGTCGGCTCTTACGATACTTATAGTAGGTTACTATTCTTTGCTGTCTTTATGAATCCCTCGTAATACACGGACGATAGCTTTACATTAGTAAAGCTATCTAAAGGTCATTTTACACGTATAATGAGCAATGGGCATATGCAACTTGACAACAAATTTTACAGACCAAAGTTTGTGTATTAACGGTGTTTAAATGTGAGGGGATCGATTTCATTGCACTTGGTTTTATCTCATACGGCTCACTATTGCCGCAGGGCGGTCTGCCGAAAGCTTCGCATAAAGCACAAGTTATATAGCTCCAGCGACGACCCCCAGGTATCTCCGAGAAATTTACACCTGTGAACTGAATAGCGGAGATCGTAATCGAATCAGCAACCTTCGGATCGCGAGGCTTACGCTTAACCACTTTTCAACGGAGACCCCATTGTTTAGATAATATACAATTATAAGTTTGATCGGTACAACGTTCTCACACAATCATATCATCTAATAGGGGGTGCCTTGAAGAGGTTAGAACAGAAATCGCTTGGCCAAAGGTAGCGTTTTGCAAAGTGGAAAACATACTGACTAATAAACATATATCAATTGCAACGAGATAAAAGAGTGTTGAGGCGCTACATAGAGCCTGTACTTTTGTATGGATGTGAAGCGTAGCCAATGAGAAGACAAGTTGAAAAACATATTATGGCAGTGAAAATGTGGTTTCTGAGGAAAATGCAAAGAATACCATGGGCAGACCACAAAAAAACAAAACAAAACAAAACAACGAGCAAGTCCTACAAGAGGTAACTGAAAACCGTAAACTGATTAGAGAAATTAGACGTAGACAGCCACAATTTTTCTGGGCACGTTATGAGAAGAAATAAACTACATAACTTGGTGACAACAGGCAAGATTGAGGGAGAAATAACAAGGGGAAGACAGAGAAGAAACTCTCTGGATGACTTGACCACATGACATGGTCGGGACAAGAACAGAGTTTGATCTACGTGTACACATGATGCATACACATATAATTCCTTGGACTGCCAGAGTAACTAACAACGATTGCCTGACAGAGGCTTATGAAACTAAAACTGTATATTCAACAATAAGAAAGATCAACAATAAGAAAGAAGCAAACTGCTTTATTTGGCCATGTTATGAGAAGAGAGGCATTGGAGAACATCGTGACAACTGGAAAGATCGGGGGTGGGGGTGGGTGGGAAGAGAGCCAGAAGCCGACCAAGATAAATGATGCTGGATGGACTGAGACGATGGCGTGGAGAGTACCATCAGCATATTCGATCGAGAACACCAAAGACAGGGATCTGGACAGACATGAACGCCTACGCCAGCGGGCATCCCACTTGATGGTGATGGTGCATGCACATATAAAGGCACCCCTGTGGCATTTACTGCTATAGACATTCGCCTTTTCTAGGTTATGTAATAATGAGGTATACGAAAGGTCAAACAGTGACAGAGAAACCCAGTGCTCAGCAAAGGAATACCCTAACTAATTTCCAGAATTAAATTCTGCCGTTTACCTAGGTTAAGAAAACTTGTACTCTAAGAGTGCCAGACTGGATATCTAGACTCTAAACGTTTATTAAAAGAAATAAAATGGTAATTAGTGCACATAAAGAAATGCGTATAACTTACCAGTTGCGGCAATCTGCCATGACCCAAAAGGTAAGAGTAAAAGCGCCATCCAGGGAACTATTTCTTTGAGAGTAACAAGGACTTACACTGTCAGACGAGCCATTTACAATCAGCATTCTGTTGTCTGCATCTGTAGCAAAAACTGTAGGTGGCGAACTTGTAGTGTCTTTGCCTTTCACACTGCACCCATCCCTGTTTCGTTCCAGCGACCAGTCACTAAGAGGATACTCCACTGCAGGCAAGCCCACTCTCCCATTACAATGATATTTTTCACAGACTTGGCTGTCCTCGCAGGATACGTTATGGAAACTGCTGTAGCAGTTGCCTTCACATACCTGATCAGCCTGCACTGACGCCCAACGAGATAAGTTCCGTATGTACGGTTCGGATTGTATGAAGGTACCTCTTACAGAAGATACATTGAAGAGTATAATCACAAGCAAAGAAGCAGCGAAACAGGTCATTTTGTGTGAAAATTACCTTGTAAATATTACAATGTAATTGAGGTGGCCCCGTTAAAGGGTTTTGTTAATGGCTTCATGTTTATAATCCTTCGTTTGCAGTCAGACCTCCACGCTGATGTCTCCATTCAAAGCAATAGTTAATGTCAGATTCATAATATTCCTAGGTATAATCCAATCCAGAAAATATCAGGCTCCAAAATAGACCAAAAGTGCTGTTCAAAATAGCACAAAAAGTTGCTGCTCTTACAGTTGCTTATGCAGATATTGCTTCCTTCTTGTAGGTATAAGTCACAATTTATATACGTTTGTTGTTACTCAACATTCTTGTAATTCCTCACACTGCGATTGTTACATGGCAGATCGGTACTGCATACAGTCAGAGCTTGTAAACCTGAAAAGTAAGAAAAGAAAAACATTGCGGTAATTATGACGGTAATGAAATAAGTTTGTTTTACTTGTCTATTCTATTCACTGGTTGCCTAAATACAACAGTTATGGTCCATTCGTGTTGTTAAATGCTATCGGGTATATGTTGACTCTCTTAAGTCAGATGTGATGTTATGGGCGTCCAGATCTCTTACCGTTGTAGGATGTCTCTGACATGATCTTGCTACTGTGTGTCCTAGTGCTTTAAAGTGTTTTGTTACATTATTTATAATGCTGTAGGCAAACAGGTACCTATGGTCGGATTTCATATAATGACCCACTCTCTCTCTCTCTCTCTCTCTCTCTCTCTCTCTCTCTCTCTCTCTCTCTCTCTCTCTCTCTCTCTCTCTCAAATCTGGGAAGGTTGTTCTAATTCAAGCACCAAGCGACTTTACTCACTCCAGAAACAGGCCATGAGTTTAATTTATAGCAAACATGTATCTGACAATACTAGCCTGCATAAACGCCTTCAGGTACTACCACTCTGCAAACGCCTGCTTTTCAATAAGGCCAAACTAATTCACAAAATCCTACATCAGAATGCCCCAAATTACCTTTGGCCATTGTTTAAATATAATGCTAGACACAGTAAGCGATTAAATATATTACACATTCCGAAGCCTAGGACTGACTTATACAAAACAAGCTTAACGTACTCTGCAGCTCAGCTGTGGAACAATCTTCCACAAGAAATCAAAGACATCACCAATCCCTATACATATAATAGCAATTTATTCGAACACTATTTCAGTACGGAGTACCTCCCCCCTTAATAATAGAAATAATAATAATAACAAAACCCTAGTATAACAGCCAGCCCCCTTTTGGTAGGCCAGTATATTCCACATAGCTAATAACAAATGTCACACCATTATCTAATATTACTGAGTCGTGTAGTATTGATGATCGCATTTTGCCCATGCCTTTATTATGCATATCTTTTATATTGTTGCTGTTTTCTGTTAGCCTTGAATGATGTATGAATGAAATAGTGTATGAAAGACAGTGATAAAAGGGCAGAATGTTAGCAGCATCAGCAAGCTGCGCAAGACACCAGATGGAGTAGTGGTCTCCATCACGAAAAACCCAAGGACCACAGCCCTGTTGCATAAAATCACACAAGAGGAGAAGAGCATCATAAAGCTTCACCACGGCATAGTTCTGGAAGCCGCCCGGCACCGCACGACGAAACGATGGTCATCAGACGATTCCCGACCCATCACTCAGATGACAAGATCAGGGAGATGCTACTAGAAGAGAACAAGAAGCTCAAGATCACCAGGACGGAGCGGATCATCGGGAAGAACAACATCCCCTCTAAGTCGTCATTGTTACATCAGAGGACCGAGTGATCCCTCCGTACATCGTATGGGGCGGAAGAGATCAAAGACCAGAGCACTACATACCAAGAGTGCTGCAGTGCTCCAAGTGCCAGAAATTCTGGCACACCCGGGCCACCTGCAAGAGTGGTGTGGAGGTGTGCAGGTACTGCTCTGGTCCCCATACCTACAGTCAGTGCCAACAAGCGAAGAACGACTCGGACTTCAGGAGGCCTAACAACAATAGAAAGTGCGCCAACTGCCTTGGCAACCATGGCGCCAGGTACCTCGGATGCCCCTGCCACCAAGACAGCAAAGAAACTATGAAGATAGCCATAAAGTCAAACTTGCCATATAAGGAGGCCAGGAGGCAGTACGAGACCACCAACCGACTCACTAAGAGTGATAAAGCGCAATTGGAAGGCAACCTGAAGGAGCTGAGAACACAGGTCAAAAGCCTCGAAGACAAGAGTGACAAGTCGCAAGAAACCCAGATAACGGCCGTTCAGCGCATCCTGGACGACCTGAAGCGAGTACAGCAGAAGATAGAGCAGGATGTCGCTCGAATGGCCGCCATAAAAGCTGACACTGACAAAACTTTGTTGAAGATACAAGAAGAGAGAGCAAAGACAGAAGAAACGCTAAAGCTAATTCGAGAAGAAAGAGAACAGATAGAAATGCTGAAAACAGAGAAAGAACCAGAAACTGCAAAGACCCAGACAGAAGAGGTAACATCAGACGAGGAAATACCACTTGAACTGGATGAGGAAGGCGGTCCAGATCAAGAACAATTCTTCCGGGCGATTGAAAATCGTTCCCCACCAAGATCGAACTACAGAGACAACATCCCAAGACGTGGAAGGAGGAGAAACAACAGGTGGGACGAAGAATGGTAGAGCTCCCTGAAAGAAACAGCACCATGTGACGGGGTGGGTACACAATAACTCCAGGCCTCAGCAAGTGCGCGACTCTGTCCAGACATGTAATGCCTCACCAAGACAGGAATGAACGAAATCAACCAATCAGAAGCCAGGAAGCTGACAACAAGCAACCAGATCTTCGACAGTTTCAAAACAAGCTACGCAATAAAGGTCCCAATTACAACAAGTTTTCAAAACAGTTGAACGGGACCATTCGTACTGAGGACGGAACGAAACGGAAACCGGCCTGCCTGCCCAATTCTTAACCCTTTGAAAATAAAGTTTGTTCGTTCGTTCGTTTTCTCTCTCTCTCTCTCTCTCTCTCTCTCTCTCTCTCTCCCTCTCTCTCTCTCTCTCACACACACACACAAACACACACACATGCACTCACTTTACTTGTGTGTTTGCGTATTGTGTGTCTGGTTTATGTTCTGGGGGTTACTCCTATGAAACAATAGACATAGATTCAAAACAAACTACTTCTTTCCTACCCCTAAGACATTCTTGCTTCGATCCTTCAAAATCATTGGTCCTTTACAGTAGTTCCCCCTTCCCCACCCCCTAATAGAAAGCTGTATAAAAATGGGGCACACCATTTAGTTTACTGTTATCGTCAGCACGTAGCAGTATATTTGCGTAAAGTCGTTGCCGAGCATCGCTCTCATGACGTCCCGCTGACAAGTTTCTAAATTGTTTTGTCACTTCTCCTGCTTTACAAATCGTCATGCCCAAGGAGCCTGAGTGTCGCGTGTCCATCTTTTATTTGAGAGAAATAGTTTATTAACTGATTCAGTACCAAACAAAATGTAGGTTCGGACCAAACAAAAATGGATGGCGAAAAATGGGATGTAGGGGTATCACAGTTATGACGTAAAAGCTGTAAATATCGTCGCAGACATGTTTTATTAAAATGCAATTACAAATTTTTGGCGTTTGGCGGTATATAAGCCCATGACAGATACGGAAAATCGCTTAGGACGATTAATTATCCGACGGCTCTTAATCATATAGCGGGCCCACAATGGTGCAGTGGGTCATAGGCGATTTCGCAGTCACTAAAGAATAACATCGGCGGACGCGCTGGCGTAGTTGATAGCGAATTGCACTGGTAATGTCATTGACGCAGTCGAACGCGGTTCTTGGCTTGTCAAAGTGAAGGAAAGATTGGCCGCTTTTCCTCCTTGCCCCAAGACTTACAAAATGTGATGGTGCTGTCATATCACAGACCTGTAACAGTAGATTGCTTCGAGACAGTAAACAAAGTAATTTACTTAAATAATAAATCGGGGCTTTTGAACCAAAATGTTGCTCAATAATTCTTACACTTCTGTAAACAGTGGCATTCTACAAAATGTCAGCACCGAAGAATACTGGCTCATAAACAACGCCGTGTCTAGGAAATTGGAATATTTCGTTATTAAACATGAATAAGATACTGTATTTCGCACGAATAAATTATAAGGACGAATCAGTTAAAGAGGAAATTTACACGAAACTTCAAATTACTGAAGTCGTCAAAGAATTGGCAATACACACATGTTGATGGGTGAGACTTGAATGCCAAGATAGGATCGGATAACAAGGGTTGTGAAGAGATAATGGTGAAAGAAACAATCAATCATTTTGAAAACGAAAATTCCAAATTCGGTCTCGTTCAACCTGCTTCCTCAGCGTTGGTTAGAGTTGAGATCCGTAGTTGTGTAGGCTGTTAGTCCTAATTCGGACTGGTTATATTGGTTCCACTCTGGTTGTCGAGAAAGGTTGGTTCTTGTGCTGCCTGGTAATTTCATTGTTGTCTTATGTTGGTCCCGATAAAGATCGGTCCTTAGCAGGGCCGGATTAAGCCATCTTGGTGCCCTAGGCACAAACCCACATGGGTGCCCCCTACTGCCCCGGGCCCCCGATCCTCCACTGACTGCTGGTATGTTCAATATTATGCAAAAAACTAACAAAGAAAAACAGTTGTGAAATGTAAACACATATGTTTGTACTACTATCACTCATATAAAACCTACAATAAGGTATTTCTGTATTAAAATTAATAGTTAATTAATTTTGTAATAATAGTAGACAATAATACTGTAACATTTTTGATAGATAAGAAAGTCAGAGAGAGAGAGCACACATTTACATTTTAAAGTTCTTTTTTCTAGATTTACGTCTGGCAAAGTTTTTGAGTACATCATCAAAGTTAATTTTACGCAACAAGTTTGCCTCAATCATCAGCAAAGATAAGGAATCAAGCCTTTCTTGTTTCATTGTCGATCTACTTTGATTTTTTGTACGTTTCAACTGAGAAAAAGAGCGCTCAGTTGAACAGTTCGTAACCATTAATGTTAAAAATATGCGCAAGGCGATTTCTACATTTGGAAAAGCACACTCGATGTTGTCTCTAACTATTACTTTGTAGAGTTCTGCATGACTGAACGTGTTGTTGTCAGATTTTGATGCACGAAACTTGTGGCGAATATATGAGTGGAACTGTTGTAGTTCAGTATATAAATTATTGTTCAGATCTTCAGGATAAGCATTTATTAGTCCTTCACAACACTGAGATGTTTGTGGTACATCGACCAAACAAGAAAATCGAACTGCTAGATCATTATATACCTGTCCTCGTCTACTCATCTCTGTCTCAAGTTTGTCAACAATGGTGTAGAAAGCAGATATACGAAAATTTGTCTCTGGCATTCTGAGATACCTCAGGGGCATCACCATCAATGACCTCTGTCTTTCGTTTACGATTACGGGTCAAAGTTGACTTATAATCCACACCTGGTGTTATTTCTTTTGCAGCTTCTTCAAATCTTTCAAATTCATTCCTAGATTCATGCAAGTGATCTGCTAGTGAAGAATACAAATCAGCACACGTTAAGTTCACGTGCTCATTTTGTAGAGCTTGACTGACCCTGTGAAAATGTTTAACACTTCTTCCCAAAAGACAAGCATGAAAGCAAATTCTAATTCTTGCATCTTCTTTGCAATGTTTTCTGCTTCTCTTCTGGTGTCCCCCTTATGTGACTGGTCTTCTTGTAAACATTCTAACGCTTCTATAATCTGAGGATGAGACATTAGAATGGCTTCAGTTGCAACAGCATGTGCTTCCCATCTAGTATCGGAAAGGGACTTTAATAGCTTTTCATTCACAAGGCATCCTTTCAGAATCTTCAACTTTTGGTTGAAGCTGAGAAAAAAGTATAGATCAGTTGCACTGTATGGAAGAAGTTTACTGCCTCTAAACAAGAGTCAACGGCACTTCTGCTTACCAGATTTAGTGAATGGGCAGCACAGGGTATGTATATAGCAAACTCATTTTCTTCTAGAATTTTTTTCTGCATGCCCTTGTAGCACCCAGACATATTAGCTGCGTTGTCGTAGGACTGACCTCTGCATTTCGAAAAATAAATATTGCAAGCTTCACGTAAGTACTGCAACACTTGCTTAGCCACACCTTCACCGGCGTTACTTTGCAGCTCCAAGAAAGTCAAAAAGCGCTCAATGGGCTCTCCATCTACCACATATCGAAGAACAACGCTTAACTGATCTATATGTGAAATATCAGGTGTTGAGTCTACTGACAAGCTGAAATAACCGGAAGCCTTTACTTCATCTACAATTACTGCATGGACTTTTTGGGACAATTTCAATCAGTTCTTCACATATAGTTTTGGATAAATAAGAAGGATTTCCTTTTTCAGAATTTCAATATTTCGCAATTTGTGATGCTAAAAATGGATCAAACTGACTGACCAACTCCAGCAACCCTAGATAATTTCCATTTGGTAAAGATCCAAATTTTTCATTTGTCCCTCTAAAAGCCAGACCACGCTCAGCTATAGTACAAATAACCGCTACTGCTCGCCTCAAAACATGTTCCCAGTAAATGTACTCTTCATTTATTTGCTCTTTTGTAGTAGACCCGAGCCTTGTCTACGAGCTAGGTATGTTAACATGCAGTCTTTATGAGTAGCGCTTTGTTCATGATTATCAACTTAAATGTTATTTTTCCAGTCACTGAACCCATTTTTATCAGCCAAACTTGTGGAACCTTTAGACGCAAAAAGTTTACAAACAAAGCAGTACACAGATCCTGTGGATGGTGAATACAATAACCATTCTCTCCTGTACTGCTCACCATTTGCTTCTGTGCCAAAGAAGAGTTTTTGAGAACAATATCTTGTTATTTTTCCTTCAGCATAAATACGGCAAGATTTATCAAAGAGACCATAATGATGCTGACAGTTAGTGGGCCCACAGTCAACCCAGTAAGCCACATCATCAGCCGAGAAGTCAATCCACTGTCCTAGATCTACTGATTGATTTATTTTATCATCTTCATCTTTATCATCATCTTCAGTAGACTGAAGTGGGTCACCACAAATTTCATTTCCAAGCACTAATGCAGTGTCTGGATTTGCAGAACAGCCTAGAGTAGACTTATCAAGAGGGTTGATAGTGTCAGTAAAATCCTGTTCCACCTGTTGCTTAACCGAAACTAAATAATTCGTTAATTTTCTGCTCTTAGCTTTTACAACTGAAACAGTATGCTCTTTTTGTTTAGCTAGTTTTCTCTTTTGTGCACCACTTAACTGAACACGTTTCATCTTGGGGTCTGAATCTGAAAAAAAAGTATGTGAAAAGCTGTAAATGAAAAATGAATAAATAATATAATCAATATAAGTGGGTATGCTAAGGTATCATTTTCCGATTATTCATAATTACATTTTTTAAAACGAAAATGTATTTACATAAATATTAGAAAATTATGCAAAATAAGGCTAAGGAATAATATACTTAGGCCCCTATCAATAATTGCTTTATCAAAATCGATAAAAGCACATTTAAAGCGCAGTAATGAACTCCTTCAACACTAACTACCAATAGACGTCTGTATATATGTATATATATATATATATATATATATATATATATATATATATATATATATATATATATATATAAGATTTTTTTAGAATTAAAAACCCTTAGATGAAAACGAAAACGAAAGTAAAAAGTGTAACCATTAACCTTACCTTAGTCAAATCAAGTTTTGCTGTGTAAGCTAAATTAGTAATATCTACATCAGTAAGTAGTTTATACAAATGTTCGAAAATTCAAAGTAGTTCTAAGCCGTTATGCAAATGTACAGTCATTCAATGACACGTCGACAAATTAGCACTATTCACAATTGTTTTCACTAGCAGACCAAAACGGAAGTGAATTTGTCGCTACGCATTAGTGCGTTACGTAGCACAAACATATCCCAGAAAAGTCAAAAAATAGCACAAAAAACCTTGAAGAAAAATAACAAAAAATAGCAAAAAAAACAAACTGGGTGGGGGGTATTTTACCCCCGGGTTGTGGGACCAAGGTTAAATAATGTGCGATTCAATATTACATTAGCGATTTGCTTATGCCATGCAATCACGCTACCGGGACAATATACACATTTTTCTTGAGGACTTGTGGTGCCCCTCAAATGCTTGGTGCCCTAGGCACGTGCCTTGTTTGCCTAATGGTTAATCCATCCCTGGTCCTTAGTCGGACCTACCAGGTTCCGCAGTCTTTCATGTGTTGGTTTCTTTCTCTATAAGCACTAAGAAGTGCTGGTTGTTTCTTGTGTTCATGGTGAAACACAAACTCGGCGTGATTACTCGGCGTGACTTTGCATAATGTCGTTTTCATAACGGCCCGCTGAAAATATTCTCAATCCCTCCCCTCTGTGTTTCTGTCTCTGTCTCTGTCGCTGTCTCTGTCTCTGTCTCTGTCTCTCTCTCTCTCTCTCTCTCTCTCTCTCTCTCTCTCTGTCTCTCTCAGTCTCTCTCACACACACACGCACACACACACACATCAGCATTGATCTATAAATCAACATTTATTGACTGTCTCTAATAATCTAGGCAATGTTACGTTCATTTGTTTGCCATTTCTTTCTGAACGGCCGACGCTCATAACCTAGTGAAAATCATCGCAAAGTGATCTGCTCCCAAACAGCCGGTGGATCACTTCGAACCCGGTATGTCAAGATTGTGAAAATGCCTTCACTATCTCCAAGTAACAGACGTCGACACTGAATCTAGAATGCGGAAATAAAGCAAATAGTCATATATAGGTGTGTGTGTGTGTGTGTGTGTGTGTATATATATATGTGTGTGTGTGTGTGTGAGAGAGAGAGAGAGAGAGAGAGAGAGAGAGAGAGAGAGAGAGAGAGAGAGAGAGAGAGAGAGAGAGAGAGAGAGAGATCTTCACAACAAAGAACCTCTATTACGAAACACTTCTTTTACGAAACACTTCTTTTACGAAATACTTCAAGTAAATTACGCCTTACAAACAGAATTCAAACACACACGCACACAAAAAAGCAGCATAATGCTTCTGATTGGGGATGATATAACCTGTTTTTCGACAGAGGAGAGGGAGGGGCGTAGTTAGATGATCTTCATTGTATTATTACATACCATGTAAATGTCGGGGTTTACCTGACACGCATTAAGTGTTTTCTAAAACACAAACACACACCGGTAAGAAGATGGCAAGAATGGCTCGGCAGTGTTCATTACATCTACCGCGACCTGGTAAAGGGATATATTGTATGTACTGTCGTGTGTGGGGTGTAAACACAGCTTGCCGCGCTTTGTACACGGTATCATTGTTTCGCGAGACCAGCATTGTATTGTTATTTTCTAAGGCGTGTAATGGTAAAGGTAGAAAGTTGTTGCATATCCTTTACAGGACGTAGCAGTCAATCCCAGCATGTTTGGGCTGTTCGTGATTCCTAGCAAGTTTACGTTCAGTAGTTTGCCATTTGCCGGTCTCCCTGGCTAAGAATTTAACGACATTCTCCGTAATCCCGTATATCCACGTAGTGTAATGCAGCTGCGGGAGATTCGGTAGCGAATCGCGTCGCGTTCGTTACTTACGGGGTATGTGATCCGGTCGCTCAGAAATCAATGACAAACTACTGAGCGTAATCTTGCCAAGAAATCAACAACAGCGGTAAGTTGATGGTATTGACAGAATATGGGGGGAAAAAAAGTTTGCCATTGCTTTCTGAACGACCGGCACCCATACCATTTTATAAAGTACCAACTTAAGGGGGTCTGCTGCCAAATCGCCAATAGCTGCGTTTTGAACGCGGGTATGTGGGTTACGAACTGCGTACGTGAACTCTTCGCCACGGAGCAGGCAATAGTAAAAGTAAATAGTCCTATAAGAGATTATGTGGTTGGGATGTGACGTGTTCGGCCATCACATATTCTAGGCTATGACATATGTAGACGGGCGACTTCCTCTTCGCCTTTCTTACCTAGACAATTCCAGAAAACTTAAAATTGTCTGGTATCCATTTGATTGCAGGTGGGTCGAAACAATGTTATGTTGTGTTATGTTATGTTACGACGAATGACGTCACTGCACATTGAGCATTCCGATACGTGTTCGGCCTTCCGATGGAGCGGACATCCCTAAGTATTTATGCTCACTGTTCCAATGAAGGGATGGTATCTCCTCTCTTGATTTGGAAAGCAGCATTGACGTGCTTGCCGGCTTCTTGGTCTAGAGGTTAGCAACTTTTCTCCGTACTCTCGTATACTCTCGTAAGTAACGTGACGACGGTGAGAATCAGCAGTGGTTCGAATCGCGTCGGTAATTTACGGGGTATGTGAGCCGGCCGCCCAGAAAGCAATGGCAAACTACTGAGCGTAATCTTGCCAAAGAAATCAACAATCAGCTGGAAGATGCTGATGTTGACAGCGATGTCCTGTAAAGGATATGCAAACATTTTTTTTTTAACATTGACGTGCTTGACCAGGCTTCACTGCAGGTTCGTGTAATTGGGACACCTGAAAGTGGTCACAAGAGCTTCACTAATCGTAAACAAATAACCCTGCGTCTGCTGTGGACTAAACCAGGACCTACGTTTTAACAGGCAGGCGAACTAAGTACTATGCCACTGCGGCTACCTACATTGTATATTTG
Source organism: Cepaea hortensis (assembly GCA_963921405.1). NCBI lineage: Eukaryota > Metazoa > Mollusca > Gastropoda > Stylommatophora > Helicidae > Cepaea > Cepaea hortensis. The sequence goes on along the minus strand of OY992878.1, from coordinate 26,600,381 downwards.
TTCTCCATAGTCCGTACTCACATCCAGACACACACGTCCAGACGGAGAGAGAGAGAGAGAGAGAGAGAGAGAGAGACAGACAGACAGACAGACAGACAGAGAGAGAGACAGAGAGACACACAGAGACAGAGAGACACAGAGACAGAGAGAGAGAGACAGAGAGAGAGAGACAGAGACAGGCAGACAGACAGACAGCGACACACACGCACACACACACAAACACACAAAAGCGCACATATAACATATCCACACACACAATGACACAGAAAAACACAGAAGAACCAACACACACGAAAGCACATGCAGACAAACAGTGAGCGTTGACACAGATATCAACACACCCACGTTCAAACATATCACTCAAACACACGTACACACACACACACACACACACACACACAAAGACAGACATACAATATCAAACAAAGATACACGCACACGGAGAGACACAAACAAACATAGATACACACAGAAATATAACAGTGACACAGCCAGACCCGCATGTTATTTTTCCCTATCATTTGTCAACTGGTTGTCGACCCATGTTTATAGCATAAGTAACAGTAACGGCATTGGGCATATGGACTTAAACCCATACATTGTGTAATGTGACCGGCTTCATGTGGTACGCCTTTATCTCCCAAGACATTTCCTGGAACCCATGTTAGGCTGAGTCCATCTGGGAGCCCAGGTCAAGTTCACAAAATCGCTCTGATGATGATTGAATCCAAGAAAACTGATACGGCTAACAGAAAAGGTCAGTGCGTCTAATTAATGGTGAAAAGCTTACCGACAATTCTAACCTACATAAACGTCTTCAGTTACTGCCAGTCCACAAATGCCTACTATTTAATAAGGCTGAACTAATTCACATAATCATATTTCAAAATGCTCCAAGCTACCTTTGACCATTGTTTAATATAAAGCAAGACATAGCGATCCATTAAATATACTTCATGTCCCTAAACCTAGGATAGACTTATATAAAACAAGCTTAACATACTCTGCCGCTCAGTTGTGGAACAATCTTCCACAAGAAATCAAAGACACCACCAATCATTATACATACATTCGCAACCTGTTTGAACACTACCTCAGTACAGACTACATTCCCCCATAAACAAACAAACAACAACAACAACAAAAGACAATAATAATGGTAAATTATCTCAAACGACAACTAGCCAAAAATCATTCATATATGTATGGTACGTTACACCTTCCTTTGGTATTTATAATGCCCGTGTTAAACAATGCCTCAGTGAGTCTTGTATTATTGATTATTGTTCATGTGTTTTAATGCTTATTATTGTCAAAGATTTGTTTCATAAGTGATGGTGAATGAAATAATGTATAAGAGGAAATAGAGAAGAAGGGCAGAATGTCAGACGGGTCTGTGTGCCCAATTCTTAACCCTTTGAAAATAAAGATTATTCGTTCGTTCATTCCTCCTTAACAATATTGTCCCGAGGCTGTTGCATGTTATATGTCTGTGATGTGATAAGACCATCACATTCTGTAGCCTGGATGCACATCCGGATAGGTGGTCAGTTTTTTCTTTCGTTGGCGGACGACGAACGCAAGCACGGAACTCTCGTTAGATCGCGCTTATGGCTTTACCAACGTAGCTGCCTATCTACTCTACCACGCCCGCAGACTTTGCTCATGCCTATAATCTGTATCTCCGAACATGAATGGTGGCCATGACTCGGACATTCAGACTTGGATTTGTGTCCGTGTGTTTGTGCTTGTGTATGTGTGACTGGCCCGCTCTGTGGCGAAGGGAGTACCGACGCAATTTGTAATCCTGCAAACAGCGTTCTAAACACAGCTGCAGGAGATTTGGCAGAAGACCGCTTTGGGTTGGTTTCCACACAATGATATGAGTGCTGGTTCTTCAGAAAGTGATAGAAAACTACTGAACATAAACTTGCCAAAACATCACAAACATCCTAACTATGCTGGAATTGACTGCGACGTCCTGTACAGGATATGGAACTATGTGTGAAGGCGAGATATTTAGTATCTAATGACAGACTCTGGAGGACAGGTGGCCGCAATGAGAGAGAGAGAGAGAGAGAGAGAGAGAGAGAGAGAGAGAGAGAGAGAGAGAGAGACAGAGACAGAGAGACAGAGACAGACAGAGAGACAGACAGACAGACAGACAGACAGACAGACTGTCAGGCAGGCAGGCAGGCAGGCAGGCAGGCAGGCAGAGAGTGTGTATGAGTTTGTACAAGAGCGGGCATGTCCATAAACTAGACAATGGTATGCAATGCAAGGGTTGGGAAACCACAGCATGCATACAATAGGAGAAAACAGAGTATGTATTCAATGGGTTGAACAGAGTATGTACTCAATGGGTTGTGAAAACTATTCACGAACGCAAGCAATTATCCCGTAGAACATGCGACCTGAATAATGAATACGATAAACTTTTCTATATTATACTTGAATGCGAGAGGAGATACCCGATTAAAAGTCAATAGAGAATTAAGTAAACTTCCTTCTTTGCAAGCTAAGAAAAGCCGAGTCTTATCTCCCTCGTCCGCTGGTGTTGATAAAGACTAAGAAGGGTTTTCAAGTTTACATTCACACCGTCAATTGGTTCCTCTTATATGCCTGACAGCTCGTAGAAAACAGTTGTTTGTTATACTATTTTGTATTCACGTTTTACAACATTCCGGTGTATGTTAAACGTAGCTATGTACACGAAGAAAGTATCTACAGGAGTCAATGGGCAACTCTTGGGTAACTTTGGCCACCCAGAATGTCTATCACTTCCTCATCCCTCTTCTTCCTCCCCCTTCCCCGTCATATTTCTCCTCTTTCCTATATTTCTCCCCTTCCTTATCTTCCTTTTCTTTCTATGTCTCTGAATCCTCTTCGTCATCATCTTACGCCTCGTAAATTTCCTTATCCTTTTCCTCATTCTCTTAGTCACTTTCTTCAATAACCTCATTTTCATCCTCCCCTTCTTCTTAATTTTCTTCTTTCTCACCCCCCTCTTCCTACTGACCATCATCCCACTTCCTTCTCTCCTACACTTCCACTTCTTATTTTCTAGTATATTAATATTGCATTTTGCATTGGACATTAGAAACATGTTGATTCCAGCTGACACATTGGACGTAACCAAGGTGATATATTAACAGATATAGTGCAGTGATATGTTTTCAGAGAAGTCCTCACTAAATCTGACATCTCCATGAGGTATTGCATGCTGCTTGACTTGTTGTTCCACCTTTTCTAAATCCCCATTCTGTCCATAATATAATAGTCAATTAATCCACGATCCTCTTTGCTAACAGTCAACATTGGGATCCCGTTTATAATACCGACGCAACATCCAATCCTATATTGCAATAGTTTAATGACCAGCGATTCTCTCTTAAAGTAACCCAATAATCTTGGATCCCAAGTAACCCAGAATCCTATTATAATACCAAGGTAACCCGAAATCCATTTTAATAATAACCAATAATCTTGTATCTTCTTTAACGTAGGTCACAGTAGGTACAGTATTTAAAAGAAAAAAAAAATTAAGTTGCATGTCCTTCACAGGACGTAGCAGTCAACCCCAGCATTGTCGCTGTTCGTGATTCCTGGGCAAATTTTACGTTCTGTAGTTTGCCACTGCTTTCTGAACGACGGGCTCCTATACCTTTTTCGAAAAAACCAACACCACTGTGTTTCGAACCCGGGTATACGGGCTCACAAACCGCGTTCGCAAGCCCTTCGCCACAGAGACCGGTAAGTGCAGTATAGCATGTAGGCAAACAGTGTTAAGACTCCTTTCAATGATCGGTTTGTCGAGTAGTTATAATTAGGGCCCATATGGTCTTTCTTCTCAGCCTGTGGAAATAGAGCTGCGTGTTTCGCTTCCTGGTTTCTTAGCGTTTATAGCTTGGTGTAGATTTAACCTGTGTTTTTCATGTCCGGTCAGATTCGCGGGTTTGAAGGGCCTAGTATTGTTAGATACTCAACCATCCCCCACCCCCCCCCCCCTCTACCCGTGTCATCGTGTTCTTTTTTTTTCAGGTGATTCATCGGTAGTCCAGCCGTTGGTGACTCCATCGAACGATTCTCTGGCTTGTTCTGTCATCGAATCTTCATGGTCTATCTCTTCTTTACTATCTTGTGTCTTGGACTCTCCATCTTGGTGGAGTGCAGTCTCTTCTCCTGATCACTGTGTGTTCTTGGTCACTTTCGTTTTCACTTTCAGTTGGTTTTCTCCTCTTCTGTTACTTCCTCTTCTGTCTGAGTCTTGCTGTTGATGTTGTCTGTTTGAACTGTTTCCTTCTTTGTCAGTTTCTTGAGTTTTGTCCATCTGTGCCCTTTCTTCTTGGACTAATTTCAGTGTCTCCTCTGTCCTTGTCTTGATAGCAGCGATTCGAGCCCCGTTCCACTCGATTTTCTGCTGAACGAGCCTCAGTTCGTCCAAGATGCGCTGAATGGCTGTTATTTGCTTTTCTTCTGATCTCGAGTTTCTTTGCCCCATGTCATCTACTTTTGTTTTCAGGTCCTCCTGACAACACTGATAACTTTGAGGGCCGAGTTTTCTTTCTATACCATATCCCTGATTTCATCATTCGTGAGATGGGTCTTGATTCGTTTTAAGACCCAAGGTTTTATGATGAGGTGCCGGGTGACTTCCACTGTAATACCGTGTGTTAGCTTAATGTCGACTTTTTCTTCTTGGTAGACCTGTCTGGTTAGTGCGGTGGTTTTGTCCGATTTGTTGATGGAAACCACGATTTCATCCAGTGACTTGCGCAGCTGGGCAATGCTGTGTCTTCCCAGCTCGCTCTCCAGCAGACTGAGTATCTTGTCTGTTGGTAAGACCGACAGCTTTACCTCTCCAACGCTTGTCTTGTTTCAACTGGATTTTCTCCCCAGAAGTTCTCGGCAGGGCTCTCCTCCTGTGATGGGGCCTTTGGTGTGCTGCTTGGCTACATGCTCTTGGTGTTTTGACTGGCTTCTCCATTTATTGGTTCATTGCTGCTGACTTCAGCTGTGACTCCAGTGTAAGTTTGTTGCAGTCGTGCCCAGTTTCGGTTGGTGTTGATATGGTACTTCTGCGTGTTGCCGCAGGATCAGCAGTCTCACTTGTCTTCCTCGCCTCTGCTTTCCTCTTCCCTGTTGCGTACATCGTGTGCTGTTTTGCGGTGGTTTTAGTACGAGCCATACTCTACACCAGGGGTGGCCAACACGAGGCCCGCGGGCCGTATGCGGCCCACCGAGAGTCATGTTGCGGCCCGCGGAGTGGGAAACGACGATGTGATCGAAGCTGTAGCGCGCTTGCTTGTTTACTTTAAATAACACCCCCCCCCCCCCCCGAAGAGAAGACAACATTTTAGTCCAGCTGAACAGTGTAGGGTGTGAATCTACCACCCCGGCATCAGCACGCCTGATGTTTAAGAACTAACGCTATTATTCATTCGGCCATGCTGATCTACAGCTATATAGTTTATTTTTTATTCGGGGGGGGGGGGGGGAGGGTGATCTAAGGTGGACATTTGAATAAACATGAAACACGTGACCACAGTTCTGGCATAGTAAATAATGTAAATGGTTTCTATATATGGGGTCCAATAAAGATCTGGGTTTGAGAAGGGTATTGCGAATATCGCGGAGAGAGGAGAATGTTGAGAACATCGCGGAGAGAGGAGAATGTTGAGAACATCGCGAAGAGAGAAGAATGTTGAGAATATCGTGTAGAGAAAATACATAAATGTACAAATATTAAGTGCTGGAGGTGCGAATAATACGACTAGCACCTTGCCTTTTGGCAGGCGATAGTTGATTAAATTATGGTTCCATGTCGGGAACCAGGGATGGAGTAATATGTCTTCATAACATAAAGGCTGGGCTGAAATGTAAAGATCGTGTGTTGCCCATGCAGCGTGATCGTCTCTCGGCCTGCCTGGTTTATTCCAGAGAAAATGTAACGCCAATACATCTAGAACAAGACAAGCTGCAGAAGCTGCCGGATCAATAAGGCAATGCTCTATGTCAGGGTCTTAAACCTGGCTCGTTGTACCTAACATATGTGAGACAAGTACAAGTACAAAATGATTGGACTTGACACACAATGACACTAAGTTCAATGGATTTATTCACAATTCACATGCAAGACAATCTAGGTTGGCATGTGATGATCATTACAATACATATACAATACATCAGTACACTTACAGACAAAACCCACAGCATCACAGTCTATCTCACAAGATATACAAGCACTCGACTTTCGGGCACAGAAACGATACGAAGCCTTTCTCAACCCACACGTCTTGTCTTGTCCGAGTCCCCAAGCAGTCTGCCGGTTTCCTCACACAGTGCTTGCCCTGTGGACTGGCTTCACGAGGACTGCGTGCGTCCTGCTTTGTCCTTGCCTGACCGCTGACGATCGTGTCAGCACGCAACCTGTGGGCAGGTAACTGGTACTCGCCTGGCGGCCGTAACGATGTTACTGCATCCCGGCTGGCGACTATTCGCCTGGCGGGCGTAACGATGTTCCTGCATCTCGGTTGGAGACATAGAGATTCTGACACTCTAACTGTCCGTTTGTCGGAGCTTCAATCATAGACCAATTGACGACCAAGGCTTAGAGCCTAGCCTGCCTCTGCCATGACACTTCGTCTTTAGGTTGCATTTCCGTGCACCAGGATAAGGCGTGTATGTACCCTTCCAATTTCGGCGCTCCCCGCGAAGCCGTTGGCACAACGTAGAATGTCGGGTTTGATGAACGCCACCCAACATTCGCTAACAGAAAGCAGGTAATACCGTCTACTGTTAAAGATCACTCATTAAAACCATAAGTAAACATCAAGTAAAGTTTATATGGCATATCAACAGAAGAAATGGAGTAGATCAACTAGCCTTGTGTGGAAGAATGCTAGACAAATGACATAAGGAAGACAGAGGAAGGTACATGCGAAAAGCTTAGACAGTTGGGCAAGAAAGTGAATACGATCAACACCAACTTCACCAGCATGTCAAACAGAGAGAGGATCGAAGGATCATGATCGCCAATTCCTGCTACAGACCAGGCACTCGAAGAAGAAAGTTATGAAGGAAACAGGCGTTTAGTCAGTTTTCTTTTAATATTCGCTGCGGGATGCGGTGCTGTGGGATGATTAATTGTCTTAAGCGACTTCCATATCTGCCATGGGCTTACATATCGCCGCAATGTTGTCATTGCGTTGTAATACAACATATTTACTACCATATGAACAACTTTTCATTTGTCGCCATCCATTTTTGTTTGATCCAGACCTTCTTTTTGTTTGGCTCTGAATCTGTTATGTCAATTCTTTTCATTTATGAAACATCAATTTTAATGGTAGCCAGTCCATAACAGATACTGAAACTGGGATGTGAAGTGTCAGGCCTCCATACATCTTAGGCTACGACAAATGTGAAATGTTAGGCCTTCATACATCTTAGGCTACGACAAATGTGAAGTTTTAGGCCTTCATACATCTTAGGCTACGACAAATAAAATTTTAGGCCTTCATACATCTTAGGCTAAGACAAATAAAATGTTAGGCGTTTATACATCTTAGGCTACGACAAATAAAAAGTTAGACCTTCTTACATCTTAGGCTACGACAAATACAATGTTCGGCCTTCATACATCTTAGGCTAAGAGAAATAAAATGTTAGGCCATTATACATCTTAGGCTACGAAAAATGAAATGGAGTGGGCGGATCCCTTCCTCGTCGGCGTTCCTTCCCCCAAACATTACCCCCAATAGTTCTGAAAATTCGATGGCACCCATTTTTATGAGTTTCGGTAGACCCTAGAGCCGTATTGGTCGGAAGAAGTAATTCTGCCCCTGCTGAGGATTGAACCCCGACCACTGCCCTGGCAGACAAGCATACAAGCCTTTATTTACAGCGGCTCAAAACATCAGTGTTACAAGTGCAGAATGTATGGTCCAATACCAAGGTCACAGCACTCGCCACATACCCATACGAGATCCGTATTTCTCAACATATAGCGGAGAGTATGTAGACCTATAACAAGTTCATATACACCATCGAGTATAAGTGCTCCGTTCTACTCCTAACTCTAGCCAGAGTCCGGAGAAACTCAGCTCAGTGCACGAACTCCGTAGCACCGGCGAGGATCCTGACATTCTTTGAGTAGATTTTTAACTCGAAATTTTGCCCGGGCAGCGCCGTTAGGCTACTCTTCTTCGATTTCCAACTGCCAAGGGATGTTTTACGCGCGCAACAATACACACGGGCGTCCGATCTCACTACCCAGAGATCAGGTGCAATTTTGTTACTAGAAGTCCATGTGAAAAAAATCCCGGCCCTCACCGGGGTTTGAAACCTGGATCTGCAGCACTCGAGGCAGACACCATACCTCGAGACTACTCTTACACCACCAATACCATCGAGTATGCAGACATACAACAAGTTCATCAGCGAATACAACATCGTAGTATAGCCATACTGCACTACACAGGTGACGAAAGCCTTGGTGTAATTTATTACAACCACAAATAGCCATGGTGTTCCTCTCCACCCACCTGGAGGATGCAGGTAGGGAACCTACTAAAGAAGCCCGCCCACCTGTCTGACCAGTTATAGAAGAATTAAAGGTACGAGCCGTAACTACATGTTTGTCTAAAACATTCTAGTCATATACACAACATGTAAGGGCACCCAACACATCTTCATGCATCTGCCAAGGCTAGACATGCTTTTAAACAGACTACATTAATTAATAACGTCTAGTATGGGATGGTAGATGTTTCCGCGATCGCGGAATTTAATGAACTTGCGCTTAAACATCCGGGGCACTGACGGTTCTTAATTCCCTACACCAGTCAGTTGGACCTAACATTGACATCATGCTATATGCTTCAACACTACATGCCCCCCTGAAAAATTATAATAATTATCTGAAACGACAACTAGTATAATAAACATTCCCTGAACTGTGGTACGTTACACCTACCTTAGCTAATTATAATTGTAATGTCAACAATTAGTTTTAGTGAGTCATGTATTACTGGTTATTCTCCATGCGTTTTGATGTATATTGTTCTCTTGTTGTCGTGGTTTTCTAAGATTTGCTTCATAAGTGATTTATGAATAAAATAATGTATAAGAGCAGAGAGATCAGTAGGGCAGAATGTCAGACGGGCCTGTGTGCCCAATTCTTAACCCTTTGAAACTAATGTTTGTTCGTTCGTTCGTTCTCGTACAAAAAAAAGCAGGGTTAACTACTGAATGTCAAATTGCCTAGTCTATCAAGCTGGTGTAGAAGTTGACAGCAATGTCGTATAAAGGACATGCAACTATTTTAGTTTGGCATGGGATGGTGTGATGACAAATTGTGTTCCGGCTTGTATCTTGCTTTTGTGTCACTTTCTGCAGTGTACATGTATTTCACCAAATGTTTAACATGCTGCACACTATACAACTGTGAGTGACGTGATGTGCAGAAATAACTGCACGGGAAGCCTGGAGAATAGAAAATAAACGAAAAATACATGCACTGGTGGGCACTCATATAAGCAAAGTAAAGAAGTAGTGACCAGACTACACGCAACAGCAGGGGAAGGGATGAACAGGCCTGCGGGCCGTATAAGGTACGTGGAATCACGCGGTGTGGTCCTGCCAAGGCAACCGCAGGCGGGATTCGAAGTTCAGTAAATCTAATAACTTTATAAACGATCATCAATAAATCTTGTAGGAACATCATAAATTCCAGCGAACACCACAAGCCTCGCCTAAGAAAAGCTGTTACCGCAATGACATTACATGTGAGTTAATTAAATGTTTGACCAAAATTAAGAGGCTAATTTTTAAGCTGGTAAGTGTGTACGGCCTATTGATGTTATAAATATCAAAATGGCCATTGGCAGAAGAAAAGATTCCCCACGCCTGCTCTAAAGAATAGACAATCTGAAAGCTCTAAGCATATCGGCATTCGAACCTGCAGCCCCCACTCATTATAACGAATCTGGTGATTTATAAAACATAAATCTCATCATGACCTAGTATATCCTAACTATCCAGCATCCACCATCGCCAGTTCCTCAGCGCATTGTTCCCGCCTAGTGTGTCTTCATTGCTTTGTGCAAATAGTCGTTTTTGACGACCCCTGCTTGAAGAAGATTCCAGTAGCCATTGTTTTTCTAATGTGTTTCTAAGTCACTGTGATGTTTAATATGGCAACAGTATTTCAGTTACCAAGACGTGGTACTGTCTGTGAGACGGTTCTCTACAACGTTCACATCTTGTAGAATATCCGTGTTTGTCTTCTTGATGTTCATTGGCGGTTAGGGGAACATTTGACAGCTAATGGCAGATCCAGGTTCGAAATCTCCCTCCTCCATTAGATAATAGACAAACTGAAATATATGTACATACCAGTATATGAGTCTTCTACACGATTAGGGGGGGGGGGGGCAATGTGAAAGTAATAGACACACCGTGATTTGAGCCAACCTTCTACATGAAAGACTAGGCCAGTGTGGAAGCTATAGACACACTGAGATTTAAGCCTATCTGTTCAAGAAGGAATAGAACAAGGTGGAAGCTATAGACACACTGAGATTTAAGCCTATCTGTTCAAGAAGGAATAGAACAAGGTGGAAGCTATAGACACACTGACATTTAAGCCTATCTGTTCAAGAAGGAATAGAACAAGGTGGAAGCTATAGACACACTGACATTTAAGCCTATCTGTTCAAGAAGGAATAGAACAAGGTGGAAGCTATAGACACACTGAGATTTAAGCCTATCTGTTCAAGAAGGAATAGAACAAGGTGGAAGCTATAGACACACTGAGATTTAAGCCTATCTGTTCGAGAAGGAATAGAACAGCGTGGAAGCTATAGACACACTGAGATTTAAGCCTATCTGTTCAGGAAGGAATAGAACAAGGTGGAAGCTATAGACACACTGACATTTAAGCCTATCTGTTCAAGAAGGAATAGAACAAGGTGGAAGCTATAGACACACTGACATTTAAGCCTATCTGTTCAAGAAGGAATAGAACAAGGTGGAAGCTATAGACACACTGAGATTTAAGCCTATCTGTTCAAGAAGGAATAGAACAAGGTGGAAGCTATAGACACACTGAGATTTAAGCCTATCTGTTCAAGATGGAATAGAACAAGGTGGAAGCTATAGACACACTGAGATTTAAGCCTATCTGTTCAAGGGGGAATATAACAAGGTGGAAGCTATAGACACACTGAGATTTAAGCCTATCTGTTCAAGGGGGAATAGAACAAGGTGGAAGCTATAGACACACTGAGATTTAAGCCTATCTATTCAAGGGGGAATAGAACAAGGTGGAAGCTATAGACACACTGAGATTTAAGCCTATCTGTTCAAGAAGGAATAGAACAAGGTGGAAGCTATAGACACACTGAGATTTAAGCCTATCTGTTCAAGAAGGAATAGAACAAGGTGGAAGCTATAGACACACTGAGATTTAAGCCTATCTGTTCAAGGGGGAATAGAACAAGGTGGAAGCTATAGACACACTGAGATTTAAGCCTATCTGTTCAAGAAGGAATAGAACAAGGTGGAAGCTATAGACACACAGATTTAAGCCTATCTGTTCAAGAAGGAATAGAACAAGGTGGAAGCTATAGACACACTGAGATTTAAGCCTATCTGTTCAAGGGGGAATAGAACAAGGTGGAAGCTATAGACACACTGAGATTTAAGCCTATCTGTTCAAGGGGGAATAGAACAAGGTGGAAGCTATAGACACACTGAGATTTAAGCCTATCTGTTCAAGGGGGAATAGAACAAGGTGGAAGCTATAGACACACTGAGATTTAAGCCTATCTGTTCAAGGGGGAATAGAACAAGGTGGAAGCTATAGACACACTGAGATTTAAGCCTGTCTGTTCAAGGGGGAATAGAACAAGGTGGAAGCTATAGACACACTGAGATTTAAGCCTGTCTGTTCAAGGGGGAATAGAACAAGGTGGAAGCTATAGACACACTGAGATTTAAGCCTATCTGTACAAGAAGGAATAGGACAACGTGGAAGCTATAGACACGCTGAGATTTAAGCCTATCTGTTCAAGGGGGAATAGAACAAGGTGGAAGCTATAGACACACTGAGATTTAAGCCTATCTGTTCAAGAAGGAATAGGACAACGTGGAAGCTACAGACACACTGAGATTTAAGCCTATCTGTTCAAGGGGGAATAGAACAAGGTGGAAGCTATAGACACACTGAGATTTAAGCCTATCTGTTCAAGAAGGAATAGGACAACGTGGAAGCTATAGACACACTGAGATTTAAGCCTATCTGTTCAAGGGGGAATAGAACAAGGTGGAAGCTATAGACACACTGACATTTAAGCCTATCTGTTCAAGAAGGAATAGAACAAGGTGGAAGCTATAGACACACTGAGATTTAAGCCTATCTGTTCAAGAAGGAATAGAACAAGGTGGAAGCTATAGACACACTGAGATTTAAGCCTATCTGTTCGAGAAGGAATAGAACAGCGTGGAAGCTATAGACACACTGAGATTTAAGCCTATCTGTTCAGGAAGGAATAGAACAAGGTGGAAGCTATAGACACACTGAGATTTAAGCCTATCTGTTCAAGAAGGAATAGAACAAGGTGGAAGCTATAGACACACTGACATTTAAGCCTATCTGTTCAAGAAGGAATAGAACAAGGTGGAAGCTATAGACACACTGACATTTAAGCCTATCTGTTCAAGAAGGAATAGAACAAGGTGGAAGCTATAGACACACTGAGATTTAAGCCTATCTGTTCAAGAAGGAATAGAACAAGGTGGAAGCTATAGACACACTGAGATTTAAGCCTATCTGTTCGAGAAGGAATAGAACAGCGTGGAAGCTATAGACACACTGAGATTTAAGCCTATCTGTTCAGGAAGGAATAGAACAAGGTGGAAGCTATAGACACACTGACATTTAAGCCTATCTGTTCAAGAAGGAATAGAACAAGGTGGAAGCTATAGACACACTGACATTTAAGCCTATCTGTTCAAGAAGGAATAGAACAAGGTGGAAGCTATAGACACACTGAGATTTAAGCCTATCTGTTCAAGAAGGAATAGAACAAGGTGGAAGCTATAGACACACTGAGATTTAAGCCTATCTGTTCAAGATGGAATAGAACAAGGTGGAAGCTATAGACACACTGAGATTTAAGCCTATCTGTTCAAGGGGGAATATAACAAGGTGGAAGCTATAGACACACTGAGATTTAAGCCTATCTGTTCAAGGGGGAATAGAACAAGGTGGAAGCTATAGACACACTGAGATTTAAGCCTATCTATTCAAGGGGGAATAGAACAAGGTGGAAGCTATAGACACACTGAGATTTAAGCCTATCTGTTCAAGAAGGAATAGAACAAGGTGGAAGCTATAGACACACTGAGATTTAAGCCTATCTGTTCAAGAAGGAATAGAACAAGGTGGAAGCTATAGACACACTGAGATTTAAGCCTATCTGTTCAAGGGGGAATAGAACAAGGTGGAAGCTATAGACACACTGAGATTTAAGCCTATCTGTTCAAGAAGGAATAGAACAAGGTGGAAGCTATAGACACACAGATTTAAGCCTATCTGTTCAAGAAGGAATAGAACAAGGTGGAAGCTATAGACACACTGAGATTTAAGCCTATCTGTTCAAGGGGGAATAGAACAAGGTGGAAGCTATAGACACACTGAGATTTAAGCCTATCTGTTCAAGGGGGAATAGAACAAGGTGGAAGCTATAGACACACTGAGATTTAAGCCTATCTGTTCAAGGGGGAATAGAACAAGGTGGAAGCTATAGACACACTGAGATTTAAGCCTATCTGTTCAAGGGGGAATAGAACAAGGTGGAAGCTATAGACACACTGAGATTTAAGCCTGTCTGTTCAAGGGGGAATAGAACAAGGTGGAAGCTATAGACACACTGAGATTTAAGCCTGTCTGTTCAAGGGGGAATAGAACAAGGTGGAAGCTATAGACACACTGAGATTTAAGCCTATCTGTACAAGAAGGAATAGGACAACGTGGAAGCTATAGACACGCTGAGATTTAAGCCTATCTGTTCAAGGGGGAATAGAACAAGGTGGAAGCTATAGACACACTGAGATTTAAGCCTATCTGTTCAAGAAGGAATAGGACAACGTGGAAGCTACAGACACACTGAGATTTAAGCCTATCTGTTCAAGGGGGAATAGAACAAGGTGGAAGCTATAGACACACTGAGATTTAAGCCTATCTGTTCAAGAAGGAATAGGACAACGTGGAAGCTATAGACACACTGAGATTTAAGCCTATCTGTTCAAGGGGGAATAGAACAAGGTGGAAGCTATAGACACACTGAGATTTAAGCCTATCTGTTCAAGAAGGAATAGAACAAGGTGGAAGCTATAGACACACTGAGATTTAAGCCTATCTGTTCAAGAAGGAATAGAACAACGTGGAAGCTATAGACACACTGAGATTTGAGCCTATCTGTTCAAGAAGGAATAGAACAAGGTGGAAGCTATAGACACACTGAGATTTAAGCCTATCTGTTCAAGAAGGAATAGAACAAGGTGGAAGCTATAGACACACTGAGATTTAAGCCTATCTGTTCAAGAAGGAATAGAACAACGTGAAAGCTATAGACACACTGAGATTTAAGCCTATCTGTTCAAGAAGGAATAGAACAACGTGGAAGCTATAGACACACTGAGATTTGAGCCTATCTGTTCAAGAAGGAATAGAACAAGGTGGAAGCTATAGACACACTGAGATTTAAGCCTATCTGTTCAAGAAGGAATAGAACAAGATGGAGCTATAGACACACTGAGATTTAAGCCTATCTGTTCAAGAAGGAATAGAACAACGTGGAATCTATAGACACACTGAGATTTAAGCCTATCTGTTCAAGAAGGAATAGAACAAGGTGGAAGCTATAGACACACTGAGATTTAAGCCTATCTGTTCAAGAAGGAATAGAACAACGTGGAAGCTATAGACACACTGAGATTTAAGCCTATCTGTTCAAGAAGGAATAGAACAACGTGGAAGCTATAGACACACTGAGATTTAAGCCTATCTGTTCAAGAAGGAATAGTACAAGGTGGAAGCTATAGACACACTGAGATTTAAGCCTATCTGTTCAAGAAGGAATAGTACAAGGTGGAAGCTATAGACACACTGAGATTTAAGCCTATCTGTTCAAGAAGGAATAGGACAACGTGGAAGCTATAGACACACTGAGATTTAAGCCTATCTGTTCAAGGGGGAATAGAACAAGGTGGAAGCTATAGACACACTGAGATTTAAGCCTATCTGTTCAAGAAGGAATAGGACAACGTGGAAGCTACAGACACACTGAGATTTAAGCCTATCTGTTCAAGGGGGAATAGAACAAGGTGGAAGCTATAGACACACTGAGATTTAAGCCTATCTGTTCAAGAAGGAATAGGACAACGTGGAAGCTATAGACACACTGAGATTTAAGCCTACCTGTTCAAGGGGGAATAGAACAAGGTGGAAGCTATAGACACACTGAGATTTAAGCCTATCTGTTCAAGAAGGAATAGAACAAGGTGGAAGCTATAGACACACTGAGATTTAAGCCTATCTGTTCAAGAAGGAATAGAACAACGTGGAAGCTATAGACACACTGAGATTTGAGTCTATCTGTTCTAGAAGGAATAGAACAAGGTGGAAGCTATAGACACACTGAGATTTAAGCCTATCTGTTCAAGAAGGAATAGAACAAGGTGGAAGCTACAGACACACTGAGATTTAAGCCTATCTGTTCAAGAAGGAATAGAACAACGTGGAAGCTATAGACACACTGAGATTTAAGCCTATCTGTTCAAGAAGGAATAGAACAACGTGGAAGCTATAGACACACTGAGATTTGAGCCTATCTGTTCAAGAAGGAATAGAACAAGGTGGAAGCTATAGACACACTGAGATTTAAGCCTATCTGTTCAAGAAGGAATAGAACAAGGTGGAAGCTATAGACACACTGAGATTTAAGCCTATCTGTTCAAGAAGGAATAGAACAAGGTGGAGCTATAGACACACTGAGATTTAAGCCTATCTGTTCAAGAAGGAATAGAACAACGTGGAATCTATAGACACACTGAGATTTAAGCCTATCTGTTCAAGAAGGAATAGAACAAGGTGGAAGCTATAGACACACTGAGATTTAAGCCTATCTGTTCAAGAAGGAATAGAACAACGTGGAAGCTATAGACACACTGAGATTTAAGCCTATCTGTTCAAGAAGGAATAGAACAACGTGGAAGCTATAGACACACTGAGATTTAAGCCTATCTTTTCAAGAAGGAATAGAACAAGGTGGAAGCTATAGACACACTGAGATTTAAGCCTATCTGTTCAAGAAGGAATAGAACAAGGTGGAAGCTATAGACACACTGAGATTTAAGCCTATCTGTTCAAGAAGGAATAGAACAAGGTGGAAGCTATAGACACACTGAGATTTAAGCCTATCTGTTCAAGAAGGAATAGAACAAGGTGGAAGCTATAGACACACTGAGATTTAAGCCTATCTGTTCAAGAAGGAATAGTACAAGGTGGAAGCTATAGACACACTGAGATTTAAGCCTATCTGTTCAAGAAGGAATAGAACAACGTGGAAGCTATAGACACACTGAGATTTAAGCCATCAGTTCAAGAAGGAATAGAACAACGTGGAAGCTATAGACACACTGAGATTTAAGCCTATCTGTTCAAGAAGGAATAGAACAACATGGAAGCTATAGACACACTGAGATTTAAGCCTATCTGTTCAAGAAGGAATAGAACAACGTGGAAGCTATAGACACACTGAGATTTAAGCCTATCTGTTCAAGAAGGAATAGAACAAGGTGGAAGCTATAGACACACTGAGATTTAAGCCTATCTGTTCAAGAAGGAATAGAACAAGGTGGAAGCTATAGACACACTGAGATTTAAGCCTATCTGTTCAAGAAGGAATAGAACAAGGTGGAGCTATAGACACACTGAGATTTAAGCCTATCTGTTCAAGAAGGAATAGAACAACGTGGAATCTATAGACACACTGAGATTTAAGCCTATCTGTTCAAGAAGGAATAGAACAAGGTGGAAGCTATAGACACACTGAGATTTACGCCTATCTGTTCAAGAAGGAATAGAACAACGTGGAAGCTATAGACACACTGAGATTTAAGCCTATCTGTTCAAGAAGGAATAGAACAACGTGGAAGCTATAGACACACTGAGATTTAAGCCTATCTGTTCAAGAAGGAATAGTACAAGGTGGACGCTATAGACACACTGAGATTTAAGCCTATCTGTTCAAGAAGGAATAGTACAAGGTGGAAGCTATAGACACACTGAGATTTAAGCCTATCTGTTCAAGAAGGAATAGGACAACGTGGAAGCTATAGACACACTGAGATTTAAGCCTATCTGTTCAAGGGGGAATAGAACAAGGTGGAAGCTATAGACACACTGAGATTTAAGCCTATCTGTTCAAGAAGGAATAGGACAACGTGGAAGCTACAGACACACTGAGATTTAAGCCTATCTGTTCAAGGGGGAATAGAACAAGGTGGAAGCTATAGACACACTGAGATTTAAGCCTATCTGTTCAAGAAGGAATAGGACAACGTGGAAGCTATAGACACACTGAGATTTAAGCCTATCTGTTCAAGGGGGAATAGAACAAGGTGGAAGCTATAGACACACTGAGATTTAAGCCTATCTGTTCAAGGGGGAATAGAACAAGGTGGAAGCTATAGACACACTGAGATTTAAGCCTATCTGTTCAAGAAGGAATAGAACAAGGTGGAGCTATAGACACACTGAGATTTGAGTCTATCTGTTCTAGAAGGAATAGAACAAGGTGGAAGCTATAGACACACTAAGATTTAAGCCTATCTGTTCAAGAAGGAATAGAACAACGTGGAAGCTATAGACACACTGAGATTTAAGCCTATCTGTCCAAGAAGGAATAGAACAACGTGGAAGCTATAGACACACTGAGATTTAAGCCTATCTTTTCAAGAAGGAATAGAACAAGGTGGAAGCTATAGACACACTGAGATTTAAGCCTATCTGTTCAAGAAGGAATAGAACAAGGTGGAAGCTATAGACACACTGAGATTTAAGCCTATCTGTTCAAGAAGGAATAGTACAAGGTGGAAGCTATAGACACACTGAGATTTAAGCCTATCTGTTCAAGAAGGAATAGAACAACGTGGAAGCTATAGACACACTGAGATTTAAGCCTATCTGTTCAAGAAGGAATAGAACAACGTGGAAGCTATAGACACACTGAGATTTAAGCCTATCTGTTCAAGGGGGAATAGAACAACGTGGAAGCTATAGACACACTGAGATTTAAGCCTATCTGTCCAAGAAGGAATAGAACAACGTGGAAGCTATAGACACACTGAGATTTAAGCCTATCTTTTCAAGAAGGAATAGAACAAGGTGGAAGCTATAGACACACTGAGATTTAAGCCTATCTGTTCAAGAAGGAATAGAACAAGGTGGAAGCTATAGACACACTGAGATTTAAGCCTATCTGTTCAAGAAGGAATAGTACAAGGTGGAAGCTATAGACACACTGAGATTTAAGCCTATCTGTTCAAGAAGGAATAGAACAACGTGGAAGCTATAGACACACTGAGATTTAAGCCTATCTGTTCAAGAAGGAATAGAACAACGTGGAAGCTATAGACACACTGAGATTTAAGCCTATCTGTTCAAGGGGGAATAGAACAAGGTGGAAGCTATAGACACACTGAGATTTAAGCCTATCTGTTCAAGAAGGAATAGGACAACGTGGAAGCTACAGACACACTGAGATTTAAGCCTATCTGTTCAAGGGGGAATAGAACAAGGTGGAAGCTATAGACACACTGAGATTTAAGCCTATCTGTTCAAGAAGGAATAGGACAACGTGGAAGCTATAGACACACTGAGATTTAAGCCTATCTGTTCAAGGGGGAATAGAACAAGGTGGAAGCTATAGACACACTGAGATTTAAGCCTATCTGTTCAAGAAGGAATAGAACAAGGTGGAAGCTATAGACACACTGAGATTTAAGCCTATCTGTTCAAGAAGGAATAGAACAACGTGGAAGCTATAGACACACTGAGATTTGAGCCTATCTGTTCAAGAAGGAATAGAACAAGGTGGAAGCTATAGACACACTGAGATTTAAGCCTATCTGTTCAAGAAGGAATAGAACAAGGTGGAAGCTATAGACACACTGAGATTTAAGCCTATCTGTTCAAGAAGGAATAGAACAACGTGGAAGCTATAGACACACTGAGATTTAAGCCTATCTGTTCAAGAAGGAATAGAACAACGTGGAAGCTATAGACACACTGAGATTTGAGCCTATCTGTTCAAGAAGGAATAGAACAAGGTGGAAGCTATAGACACACTGAGATTTAAGCCTATCTGTTCAAGAAGGAATAGAACAAGATGGAGCTATAGACACATTGAGATTTAAGCCTATCTGTTCAAGAAGGAATAGAACAACGTGGAATCTATAGACACACTGAGATTTAAGCCTATCTGTTCAAGAAGGAATAGAACAAGGTGGAAGCTATAGACACACTGAGATTTAAGCCTATCTGTTCAAGAAGGAATAGAACAACGTGGAAGCTATAGACACACTGAGATTTAAGCCTATCTGTTCAAGAAGGAATAGAACAACGTGGAAGCTATAGACACACTGAGATTTAAGCCTATCTGTTCAAGAAGGAATAGTACAAGGTGGAAGCTATAGACACACTGAGATTTAAGCCTATCTGTTCAAGAAGGAATAGTACAAGGTGGAAGCTATAGACACACTGAGATTTAAGCCTATCTGTTCAAGAAGGAATAGGACAACGTGGAAGCTATAGACACACTGAGATTTAAGCCTATCTGTTCAAGGGGGAATAGAACAAGGTGGAAGCTATAGACACACTGAGATTTAAGCCTATCTGTTCAAGAAGGAATAGGACAACGTGGAAGCTACAGACACACTGAGATTTAAGCCTATCTGTTCAAGGGGGAATAGAACAAGGTGGAAGCTATAGACACACTGAGATTTAAGCCTATCTGTTCAAGAAGGAATAGGACAACGTGGAAGCTATAGACACACTGAGATTTAAGCCTACCTGTTCAAGGGGGAATAGAACAAGGTGGAAGCTATAGACACACTGAGATTTAAGCCTATCTGTTCAAGAAGGAATAGAACAAGGTGGAAGCTATAGACACACTGAGATTTAAGCCTATCTGTTCAAGAAGGAATAGAACAACGTGGAAGCTATAGACACACTGAGATTTGAGTCTATCTGTTCTAGAAGGAATAGAACAAGGTGGAAGCTATAGACACACTGAGATTTAAGCCTATCTGTTCAAGAAGGAATAGAACAAGGTGGAAGCTACAGACACACTGAGATTTAAGCCTATCTGTTCAAGAAGGAATAGAACAACGTGGAAGCTATAGACACACTGAGATTTAAGCCTATCTGTTCAAGAAGGAATAGAACAACGTGGAAGCTATAGACACACTGAGATTTGAGCCTATCTGTTCAAGAAGGAATAGAACAAGGTGGAAGCTATAGACACACTGAGATTTAAGCCTATCTGTTCAAGAAGGAATAGAACAAGGTGGAAGCTATAGACACACTGAGATTTAAGCCTATCTGTTCAAGAAGGAATAGAACAAGGTGGAGCTATAGACACACTGAGATTTAAGCCTATCTGTTCAAGAAGGAATAGAACAACGTGGAATCTATAGACACACTGAGATTTAAGCCTATCTGTTCAAGAAGGAATAGAACAAGGTGGAAGCTATAGACACACTGAGATTTAAGCCTATCTGTTCAAGAAGGAATAGAACAACGTGGAAGCTATAGACACACTGAGATTTAAGCCTATCTGTTCAAGAAGGAATAGAACAACGTGGAAGCTATAGACACACTGAGATTTAAGCCTATCTTTTCAAGAAGGAATAGAACAAGGTGGAAGCTATAGACACACTGAGATTTAAGCCTATCTGTTCAAGAAGGAATAGAACAAGGTGGAAGCTATAGACACACTGAGATTTAAGCCTATCTGTTCAAGAAGGAATAGAACAAGGTGGAAGCTATAGACACACTGAGATTTAAGCCTATCTGTTCAAG
Organism: Cepaea hortensis; assembly: GCA_963921405.1. Taxonomy (NCBI): domain Eukaryota; kingdom Metazoa; phylum Mollusca; class Gastropoda; order Stylommatophora; family Helicidae; genus Cepaea; species Cepaea hortensis. Next base: position 26,579,227 of record OY992878.1, on the reverse strand, counting down.
AAGGAATAGAACAAGGTGGAAGCTATAGACACACTGAGATTTAAGCCTATCTGTTCAAGAAGGAATAGTACAAGGTGGAAGCTATAGACACACTGAGATTTAAGCCTATCTGTTCAAGAAGGAATAGAACAACGTGGAAGCTATAGACACACTGAGATTTAAGCCATCTGTTCAAGAAGGAATAGAACAACGTGGAAGCTATAGACACACTGCGATTTAAGCCTATCTGTTCAAGAAGGAATAGAACAACATGGAAGCTATAGACACACTGAGATTTAAGCCTATCTGTTCAAGAAGGAATAGAACAACGTGGAAGCTATAGACACACTGAGATTTAAGCCTATCTGTTCAAGAAGGAATAGAACAAGGTGGAAGCTATAGACACACTGAGATTTAAGCCTATCTGTTCAAGAAGGAATAGAACAAGGTGGAAGCTATAGACACACTGAGATTTAAGCCTATCTGTTCAAGAAGGAATAGAACAAGGTGGAGCTATAGACACACTGAGATTTAAGCCTATCTGTTCAAGAAGGAATAGAACAACGTGGAATCTATAGACACACTGAGATTTAAGCCTATCTGTTCAAGAAGGAATAGAACAAGGTGGAAGCTATAGACACACTGAGATTTACGCCTATCTGTTCAAGAAGGAATAGAACAACGTGGAAGCTATAGACACACTGAGATTTAAGCCTATCTGTTCAAGAAGGAATAGAACAACGTGGAAGCTATAGACACACTGAGATTTAAGCCTATCTGTTCAAGAAGGAATAGTACAAGGTGGAAGCTATAGACACACTGAGATTTAAGCCTATCTGTTCAAGAAGGAATAGTACAAGGTGGAAGCTATAGACACACTGAGATTTAAGCCTATCTGTTCAAGAAGGAATAGGACAACGTGGAAGCTATAGACACACTGAGATTTAAGCCTATCTGTTCAAGGGGGAATAGAACAAGGTGGAAGCTATAGACACACTGAGATTTAAGCCTATCTGTTCAAGAAGGAATAGGACAACGTGGAAGCTACAGACACACTGAGATTTAAGCCTATCTGTTCAAGGGGGAATAGAACAAGGTGGAAGCTATAGACACACTGAGATTTAAGCCTATCTGTTCAAGAAGGAATAGGACAACGTGGAAGCTATAGACACACTGAGATTTAAGCCTATCTGTTCAAGGGGGAATAGAACAAGGTGGAAGCTATAGACACACTGAGATTTAAGCCTATCTGTTCAAGGGGGAATAGAACAAGGTGGAAGCTATAGACACACTGAGATTTAAGCCTATCTGTTCAAGAAGGAATAGAACAAGGTGTAGCTATAGACACACTGAGATTTGAGTCTATCTGATCTAGAAGGAATAGAACAAGGTGGAAGCTATAGACACACTAAGATTTAAGCCTATCTGTTCAAGAAGGAATAGAACAACGTGGAAGCTATAGACACACTGAGATTTAAGCCTATCTGTCCAAGAAGGAATAGAACAACGTGGAAGCTATAGACACACTGAGATTTAAGCCTATCTTTTCAAGAAGGAATAGAACAAGGTGGAAGCTATAGACACACTGAGATTTAAGCCTATCTGTTCAAGAAGGAATAGAACAAGGTGGAAGCTATAGACACACTGAGATTTAAGCCTATCTGTTCAAGAAGGAATAGTACAAGGTGGAAGCTATAGACACACTGAGATTTAAGCCTATCTGTTCAAGAAGGAATATAACAACGTGGAAGCTATAGACACACTGAGATTTAAGCCTATCTGTTCAAGAAGGAATAGAACAACGTGGAAGCTATAGACACACTGAGATTTAAGCCTATCTGTTCAAGAAGGAATAGAACAACGTGGAAGCTATAGACACACTGAGATTTAAGCCTATCTGTTCAAGAAGGAATAGAACAACGTGGAAGCTATAGACACACTGAGATTTAAGCCTATCTGTTCAAGAAGGAATATAATAACGTGGAAGCTATAGACACACTGAGATTTGAGCCTATCTGTTCAAGAAGGAATAGAACAACGTGGAAGCTATAGACACACTGAGATTTAAGCCTATCTGTTCAAGAAGGAATAGAACAACGTGGAAGCTATAGACACACTGAGATTTAAGCCTATCTGTTCAAGAAGGAATAGTACAAGGTGGAAGCTATAGACACACTGAGATTTAAGCCTATCTGTTCAAGAAGGAATAGTACAAGGTGGAAGCTATAGACACACTGAGATTTAAGCCTATCTGTTCAAGAAGGAATAGGACAACGTGGAAGCTATAGACACACTGAGATTTAAGCCTATCTGTTCAAGGGGGAATAGAACAAGGTGGAAGCTATAGACACACTGAGATTTAAGCCTATCTGTTCAAGAAGGAATAGGACAACGTGGAAGCTACAGACACACTGAGATTTAAGCCTATCTGTTCAAGGGGGAATAGAACAAGGTGGAAGCTATAGACACACTGAGATTTAAGCCTATCTGTTCAAGAAAGAATAGGACAACGTGGAAGCTATAGACACACTGAGATTTAAGCCTATCTGTTCAAGGGGGAATAGAACACGGTGGAAGCTATAGACACACTGAGATTTAAGCCTATCTGTTCAAGAAGGAATAGAACAAGGTGGAAGCTATAGACACACTGAGATTTAAGCCTATCTGTTCAAGAAGGAATAGAACAACGTGGAAGCTATAGACACACTGAGATTTGAGCCTATCTGTTCAAGAAGGAATAGAACAAGGTGGAAGCTATAGACACACTGAGATTTAAGCCTAACTGTTCAAGAAGGAATAGAACAAGGTGGAAGCTATAGACACACTGAGATTTAAGCCTATCTGTTCAAGAAGGAATAGAACAACGTGGAAGCTATAGACACACTGAGATTTAAGCCTATCTGTTCAAGAAGGAATAGAACAACGTGGAAGCTATAGACACACTGAGATTTGAGCCTATCTGTTCAAGAAGGAATAGAACAAGGTGGAAGCTATAGACACACTGAGATTTAAGCCTATCTGTTCAAGAAGGAATAGAACAAGGTGGAAGCTATAGACACACTGAGATTTAAGCCTATCTGTTCAAGAAGGAATAGAACAAGGTGGAGCTATAGACACACTGAGATTTAAGCCTATCTGTTCAAGAAGGAATAGAACAACGTGGAATCTATAGACACACTGAGATTTAAGCCTATCTGTTCAAGAAGGAATAGAACAAGGTGGAAGCTATAGACACACTGAGATTTAAGCCTATCTGTTCAAGAAGGAATAGAACAAGGTGGAAGCTATAGACACACTGAGATTTAAGCCTATCTGTTCAAGAAGGAATAGAACAAGGTGGAAGCTATAGACACACTGAGATTTAAGCCTATCTGTTCAAGAAGGAATAGAACAAGGTGGAAGCTATAGACACACTGAGATTTAAGCCTATCTGTTCAAGAAGGAATAGTACAAGGTGGAAGCTATAGACACACTGAGATTTAAGCCTATCTGTTCAAGAAGGAATAGAACAAGGTGGAAGCTATAGACACAATGAGATTTGAGCCTAATGTCTTCACGAAAGAATATAACAGTGTGAAAGCTAAATACACAGTGAGATTTGAGCGTACATTTTTCACGAAAGAATATAACAGTATGAATTGGCACACTGTGATATGAACGTAACGTCAACACGAAAGAATAGAATAGTGTGAAAACTATAGACACACTGAAAATTGAGTCTACCTTCTTCACGAAAGAATAGAAAAATGTGAAAGCTACAAACACACGGGAATTTGAGTACCGTTTTCACTAGAGGGGCGTCCGGTATAGTACAGTAGAAAAGGAACTGCTTTGATAATGTCAAAAGAGGAAATACTGACCACAAAAGTCCTTCAAAATGTTATGGTAATATCACAGCAAAGGCTCTTAACATGATTTTACTTCAGGACACACTTGTTTGTTCTCCTAGTAACATTTGAAAGCTAGAGGCACATCGGATTCGAACTAGTCCCTATTACATCGCTCCGATGCCCAACTGGCGAACATATTTCGATTAACTATATTTCTCACCTTGTAACTGCCGATGTTACTTTAAATGGTATTAATAATGTTTCTTAGCAGGTGTTCGGGTTTCCTCAAATATCCTGTTGAATGATATGGGTTAGTCGTGTATTCTGGCACCTTGCCGTTTTGACAGCCGATAGTTTATTACATTGTGTTTCAGGAAATGCACAAAGCCTGGGCAGAATTAGACGAGACAGGGTGTTGCCACGCAGCGTGACCCCGCTCTCACACTCTCTCTCTCCCTCTCTTTCATTATCTCTCTCTCTCTCTCTCTCTCTCTCTCTCTCTCTCTCTCTCTCTCTCTCTCTCTCTCTCTCTCGGCCTGCCTAGTTTACTCCAAAGGAAAGGTAACATCAATATGCCTGGATCAAGATAAGTGGCAGAAGCGGCCGGATCAGCAAAGCAATGCTCAAACTGTCCGCCTGTCAAAGCTTTGATCCAAGACCAGTTGCCGACCAAGGCTTAGGACATGGCCTGCATGTATTATAATGTATTTAGTGTAACTCTGTTCCCTAGTCTGTTGATTATGAAATGCCTAAAACCCACGGAGGCCAACCAAGGCCTAATCTGAACCAGTCCGTTGGCAAATAAAAGGCCGCTTTCCACACATTGAGGCTATTAGGGTATATGATACTAGTTCCACATATTGTTATAGACCAACTGGCACTGGTTATATGATGTGCTTAATTTGGAGTGATTTATGGTATCGTAGGTATACTAAGAGTTAAGGTGTAAACTAATTTTAAGACACCCTGTAGATGCAAGTCTTATCCCAAGCAATACAGCGAATACATAAAAGCAGTTTCTATTTCGCTCAACAGTTTACGGACACCTAGATACGAATGTATTGAGCCAAGCTTTATACGAGTAGAAAAAGAATTGAAAAATACAGTTTCCCTTTCACTCAATATTTTATACGCAACTGAAAAATCAATGAATAAATCAATGATCGGATCATGCAGACAACGTGTGTCTGTCAGCAACACTGTGAATGGATATATGTAGGTCAAAAGACGGTAAATTAGAATGTCCTGGGCCACGACATGCTCATCTCAGAATGTAAGGACATTCCAGGTTTTCGTCATTATTCGGAAAGCATGACATAACTGAGTTAGTTAGGTGCATATCCTTTACAGGATGTAGCAGTCAACCCTAGCAGTTTTTTGGCTATTTGTGATTTCATGGCAAGTTTACGTTCAGTAGTTTGCCATTGCTTTCTGAACAACCGACACTCATATCTTTAGATAAAAAGCAACGCAAGGCGGTCTGCTTCTAAATCGCGCGCAGCTGAATTTCGAATGCGGTATGCAGAATAACGAATAGCGTTCATAACCCCTCCGCTACAGCGCAGGCAAGTGCATAAGGTGTAACTAAATAAGCGTTTACAATCGTGCTGTAAATAGAGAAATAAGATTACAGGTATTGTTCGGCATTCATAAGTGGAGAGGAAAGAAATGATGATAGACTTGGACTAATAAAGACACTCTGGGACTAATAAAGACACTCTGTTAGAGAGTGATTAGTTGGTCGTGCATCGCAGCACACTTGCTCCTTCAGCGAAGTGCTGCTGTCCCGTGGAGGAGCAGGTTCAAATCCCGATTTGGCACCACTAGACCTTTCACTTTTGATATTATCCAGTGTGTCCTGGTAGAGATGATTCAGAACACCGGGGACAGAGATCTGCGGAGATGCAGGAACACCGATGTCAATTGTCAGGGCACATAATGATGATTAGTGTGTCATCTGAGCTATATTCCTTTACTCTACTTCTATGAGTGCTAATCAGTACTTGTAGTTTTATTTATTTCTCGTGGTATTTTAATGGTATTATAGGGTTCCGTGAATTGATATTTCCCTATATTAATGTCGATAGAGTTGTGGATATAGACTGTCCCTTAGGGCGCGTATCTGATAACCTCTGTCCTCCCTTGCATAAACTGAAGGTGGCAAGGAGGAATCGGAAATCCCACAACCTGCGTTGTGCCATGTAATGAAAGCCTTGCAATTACGCTGCAGGTTGTTTAAGGGCAGCTGCTGTATTGATCGCTTACCAACTTCTAAGATGCCTACAGTGAGTGCTTCGGAAGTAATACATCAGCATTTCCGGTGACAATACCGGTAATAGGGCAGTCTTGGCGGTGTAGTGGCTAGCATTCTTGCCTGCCTACTGGGGGGGGGGGGGGTGTCCCCGCATGTTTTAATTCCCTTAGATTCGATTCGTTTGTTTGATATTGACCTTGGCTCCGAGATCGATCCATCCGAAAAATAAGTACCGGGAAATTTCTGGGAGGTAAATGTGGCCTGCATGGTATTTATGTCATTATTCATGGAGTGCCTATTGATCTATAGATATGGGGCTGGCACTATGTATCCGGCATGTATCGTGGCGGGAAAAGTGGTGCTTTACATGCCCTTGACATTCCTGACTTATTACTTCACTTTGTGTGGGATGTCGGGTGTTTGTAAACTGGTACAACTATCTGTGGTCAGTAATAACATCAGCTGGGAAATGCCTTGTTGAGATTACAGCATGAAATGTTGTGGCAAAAAAAAAAACCTTTCATCAAAATGGAAAACAAACTGACCAATAAAAAGATTTCAATTGCAATGATAAATAAAGTGTTAAAGTGCCCTATAGAATTACAAGAAACAAATTAAAATAGTTAATTTATTAGAGAAATTATGCACAGATAGGCAAGATATTGTGGGCAAGTTGTGAGAATGAATGAAATATAAAAATTAAGTGACAACTGGTAAGACTGATATGAAGAGAGCAAGAGGAAGGCAGAGAGCAAACTACGTAGATGGTTTGACCTGAGATGGCATACCTGAGACAAGAGCACAGACCTGATCCACGACTTTGGTGATCTTAAGAGCTGGCGAAACACGACCGTCCACGCTTATCGGCGTGGCACATGATGAAGTTACAAAACGTTCACAACCACTCGGTTAGATAAACGTATTTATACATTACTAGCTGAACCGGCCCGGCTTCGCCCCAGTCCCTGGTGGGAAACATCTCATTTAATTCATATAAGTAGTCATATAAGTTCTCGTTCCCGTTACCGACTGTCTGTCTGTCTGTCTGTCTGTCTGTCTGACCCGGCCCGGCATCGCCCAGCTCCTGGTGTGGAGCATCTCATTTAATTCATATAAGTAGTCATATAAGTTCCCGTTCCCGACTGTCTATCTGTCTGTCTGTCTGTCTATCTGTCTGTCTATCTGTCTGCCAGACCCTGCCCGGCTTCGCCCAGCCCCTGATGGGGAGCATCTCATTTAATTCATATAAGTAGTCATATAAGTTCTCGTTCCCGTCTGTCTGTCTGTTGTCTGTCTGTCTGTCTGTCTGTCTGTCTGTCTGTCTGTCTGTCTGTCTGTCTGTCTGTCTGTCTGTCTCTCCCTCCCTCTCTGTCTGTCTGTCTGCCTGTCTGTCTAATCATTTATTGGTTGCAGCTAGAACAACCTAGATAAACGAAGATCAACTTACAAAAAGCATTAGAAAGAGCACTTGAAAGGTCTTTACATCTTCCCCAACAATTAACTTGGGTAAATGGAGCGGCGGCAGCAGCAGCAGCAGAAGAAGAAAAAGGAGGAGTAGGAGCTGGGAGGAGGAAGAGGGAGGAGGAGGGAGGAAAAGATAGGCGGAGAGAGGAGGGGGAGGGAAGAGGAGGGATGAGTAGGAGTAGGGAGGAATAGGAGGGAGGAGGAGGGATTAAGAGGAGGAGAGAGGAGGAGGAGGGAGGAGGAAGGAGGGAGGAGGTAGAGGGAGGAGGAGGATGGAGGAGGAGGAGAGAAGAAGAGGAGGGAGGAGAAGGAGGGAGGAGGAGGAGAGAGGAGGAGGAGGGAGGAGGGGGAGAAGGGAGGAGGAGGAGGGAGGAAGAGGGAGGAGGAGGTGGGAAGGATGGAGGAGGGAGGAGGAGGAAGAAGAGAGGAGTAGAAGGGAGGAGGAGGGAGGAGGAGGGAGGAAGGAGGAGGGAGTAGGGGAGGAGGAGTAGGGAGGAGGAGGAAGAGGGATGAAGAGGGAGGAGGAGGGAGGAGGAAAGAGAAGGAGGAGGGAGCATGAGGGAGGAGAAGAACGCAGGATGAGAGGGAGGAGGCGGAGGGAGGAGGAGAGGGAGAAGGAGGGAGATAGAGGAGGAGGGAGGAGGAGGGAGGAGGAGGAGGGAGGAGGTAGAGGGAGGAGGAGGGAGGAGGAGGGAGGAGAAGGAAGGGGAGGAGGAGGGAGGAGGAGAAGAGAGGAGGAGGAAGAGGGAGAAGAAGGGATGTGGAGGGATGTGGAGGGAGGAGGTAGAGGGAGGAGGAGGAGGGAGGAGGAGAGAGGATGAGGAGGGAGGTGGAGAAGGGAGGAGGAGGGATGAGGAGGGAGGAGGAGAGGGATGAGGAGGGAGGAGGAGAGGGAGGAGGAGGGAGGAGTAAGAGGAGGAGGAATAGAACAACGTGAAAGCTATAGACACACTGAGATTTAAGCCTATCTGTTCAAGAAGGAATAGAACAACGTGGAAGCTATAGACACACTGAGATTTGAGCCTATCTGTTCAAGAAGGAATAGAACAAGGTGGAAGCTATAGACACACTGAGATTTAAGCCTATCTGTTCAAGAAGGAATAGAACAAGATGGAGCTATAGACACACTGAGATTTAAGCCTATCTGTTCAAGAAGGAATAGAACAACGTGGAATCTATAGACACACTGAGATTTAAGCCTATCTGTTCAAGAAGGAATAGAACAAGGTGGAAGCTATAGACACACTGAGATTTAAGCCTATCTGTTCAAGAAGGAATAGAACAACGTGGAAGCTATAGACACACTGAGATTTAAGCCTATCTGTTCAAGAAGGAATAGAACAACGTGGAAGCTATAGACACACTGAGATTTAAGCCTATCTGTTCAAGAAGGAATAGTACAAGGTGGAAGCTATAGACACACTGAGATTTAAGCCTATCTGTTCAAGAAGGAATAGTACAAGGTGGAAGCTATAGACACACTGAGATTTAAGCCTATCTGTTCAAGAAGGAATAGGACAACGTGGAAGCTATAGACACACTGAGATTTAAGCCTATCTGTTCAAGGGGGAATAGAACAAGGTGGAAGCTATAGACACACTGAGATTTAAGCCTATCTGTTCAAGAAGGAATAGGACAACGTGGAAGCTACAGACACACTGAGATTTAAGCCTATCTGTTCAAGGGGGAATAGAACAAGGTGGAAGCTATAGACACACTGAGATTTAAGCCTATCTGTTCAAGAAGGAATAGGACAACGTGGAAGCTATAGACACACTGAGATTTAAGCCTACCTGTTCAAGGGGGAATAGAACAAGGTGGAAGCTATAGACACACTGAGATTTAAGCCTATCTGTTCAAGAAGGAATAGAACAAGGTGGAAGCTATAGACACACTGAGATTTAAGCCTATCTGTTCAAGAAGGAATAGAACAACGTGGAAGCTATAGACACACTGAGATTTGAGTCTATCTGTTCTAGAAGGAATAGAACAAGGTGGAAGCTATAGACACACTGAGATTTAAGCCTATCTGTTCAAGAAGGAATAGAACAAGGTGGAAGCTACAGACACACTGAGATTTAAGCCTATCTGTTCAAGAAGGAATAGAACAACGTGGAAGCTATAGACACACTGAGATTTAAGCCTATCTGTTCAAGAAGGAATAGAACAACGTGGAAGCTATAGACACACTGAGATTTGAGCCTATCTGTTCAAGAAGGAATAGAACAAGGTGGAAGCTATAGACACACTGAGATTTAAGCCTATCTGTTCAAGAAGGAATAGAACAAGGTGGAAGCTATAGACACACTGAGATTTAAGCCTATCTGTTCAAGAAGGAATAGAACAAGGTGGAGCTATAGACACACTGAGATTTAAGCCTATCTGTTCAAGAAGGAATAGAACAACGTGGAATCTATAGACACACTGAGATTTAAGCCTATCTGTTCAAGAAGGAATAGAACAAGGTGGAAGCTATAGACACACTGAGATTTAAGCCTATCTGTTCAAGAAGGAATAGAACAACGTGGAAGCTATAGACACACTGAGATTTAAGCCTATCTGTTCAAGAAGGAATAGAACAACGTGGAAGCTATAGACACACTGAGATTTAAGCCTATCTTTTCAAGAAGGAATAGAACAAGGTGGAAGCTATAGACACACTGAGATTTAAGCCTATCTGTTCAAGAAGGAATAGAACAAGGTGGAAGCTATAGACACACTGAGATTTAAGCCTATCTGTTCAAGAAGGAATAGAACAAGGTGGAAGCTATAGACACACTGAGATTTAAGCCTATCTGTTCAAGAAGGAATAGAACAAGGTGGAAGCTATAGACACACTGAGATTTAAGCCTATCTGTTCAAGAAGGAATAGTACAAGGTGGAAGCTATAGACACACTGAGATTTAAGCCTATCTGTTCAAGAAGGAATAGAACAACGTGGAAGCTATAGACACACTGAGATTTAAGCCATCAGTTCAAGAAGGAATAGAACAACGTGGAAGCTATAGACACACTGAGATTTAAGCCTATCTGTTCAAGAAGGAATAGAACAACATGGAAGCTATAGACACACTGAGATTTAAGCCTATCTGTTCAAGAAGGAATAGAACAACGTGGAAGCTATAGACACACTGAGATTTAAGCCTATCTGTTCAAGAAGGAATAGAACAAGGTGGAAGCTATAGACACACTGAGATTTAAGCCTATCTGTTCAAGAAGGAATAGAACAAGGTGGAAGCTATAGACACACTGAGATTTAAGCCTATCTGTTCAAGAAGGAATAGAACAAGGTGGAGCTATAGACACACTGAGATTTAAGCCTATCTGTTCAAGAAGGAATAGAACAACGTGGAATCTATAGACACACTGAGATTTAAGCCTATCTGTTCAAGAAGGAATAGAACAAGGTGGAAGCTATAGACACACTGAGATTTACGCCTATCTGTTCAAGAAGGAATAGAACAACGTGGAAGCTATAGACACACTGAGATTTAAGCCTATCTGTTCAAGAAGGAATAGAACAACGTGGAAGCTATAGACACACTGAGATTTAAGCCTATCTGTTCAAGAAGGAATAGTACAAGGTGGACGCTATAGACACACTGAGATTTAAGCCTATCTGTTCAAGAAGGAATAGTACAAGGTGGAAGCTATAGACACACTGAGATTTAAGCCTATCTGTTCAAGAAGGAATAGGACAACGTGGAAGCTATAGACACACTGAGATTTAAGCCTATCTGTTCAAGGGGGAATAGAACAAGGTGGAAGCTATAGACACACTGAGATTTAAGCCTATCTGTTCAAGAAGGAATAGGACAACGTGGAAGCTACAGACACACTGAGATTTAAGCCTATCTGTTCAAGGGGGAATAGAACAAGGTGGAAGCTATAGACACACTGAGATTTAAGCCTATCTGTTCAAGAAGGAATAGGACAACGTGGAAGCTATAGACACACTGAGATTTAAGCCTATCTGTTCAAGGGGGAATAGAACAAGGTGGAAGCTATAGACACACTGAGATTTAAGCCTATCTGTTCAAGGGGGAATAGAACAAGGTGGAAGCTATAGACACACTGAGATTTAAGCCTATCTGTTCAAGAAGGAATAGAACAAGGTGGAGCTATAGACACACTGAGATTTGAGTCTATCTGTTCTAGAAGGAATAGAACAAGGTGGAAGCTATAGACACACTAAGATTTAAGCCTATCTGTTCAAGAAGGAATAGAACAACGTGGAAGCTATAGACACACTGAGATTTAAGCCTATCTGTCCAAGAAGGAATAGAACAACGTGGAAGCTATAGACACACTGAGATTTAAGCCTATCTTTTCAAGAAGGAATAGAACAAGGTGGAAGCTATAGACACACTGAGATTTAAGCCTATCTGTTCAAGAAGGAATAGAACAAGGTGGAAGCTATAGACACACTGAGATTTAAGCCTATCTGTTCAAGAAGGAATAGTACAAGGTGGAAGCTATAGACACACTGAGATTTAAGCCTATCTGTTCAAGAAGGAATAGAACAACGTGGAAGCTATAGACACACTGAGATTTAAGCCTATCTGTTCAAGAAGGAATAGAACAACGTGGAAGCTATAGACACACTGAGATTTAAGCCTATCTGTTCAAGGGGGAATAGAACAACGTGGAAGCTATAGACACACTGAGATTTAAGCCTATCTGTCCAAGAAGGAATAGAACAACGTGGAAGCTATAGACACACTGAGATTTAAGCCTATCTTTTCAAGAAGGAATAGAACAAGGTGGAAGCTATAGACACACTGAGATTTAAGCCTATCTGTTCAAGAAGGAATAGAACAAGGTGGAAGCTATAGACACACTGAGATTTAAGCCTATCTGTTCAAGAAGGAATAGTACAAGGTGGAAGCTATAGACACACTGAGATTTAAGCCTATCTGTTCAAGAAGGAATAGAACAACGTGGAAGCTATAGACACACTGAGATTTAAGCCTATCTGTTCAAGAAGGAATAGAACAACGTGGAAGCTATAGACACACTGAGATTTAAGCCTATCTGTTCAAGGGGGAATAGAACAAGGTGGAAGCTATAGACACACTGAGATTTAAGCCTATCTGTTCAAGAAGGAATAGGACAACGTGGAAGCTACAGACACACTGAGATTTAAGCCTATCTGTTCAAGGGGGAATAGAACAAGGTGGAAGCTATAGACACACTGAGATTTAAGCCTATCTGTTCAAGAAGGAATAGGACAACGTGGAAGCTATAGACACACTGAGATTTAAGCCTATCTGTTCAAGGGGGAATAGAACAAGGTGGAAGCTATAGACACACTGAGATTTAAGCCTATCTGTTCAAGAAGGAATAGAACAAGGTGGAAGCTATAGACACACTGAGATTTAAGCCTATCTGTTCAAGAAGGAATAGAACAACGTGGAAGCTATAGACACACTGAGATTTGAGCCTATCTGTTCAAGAAGGAATAGAACAAGGTGGAAGCTATAGACACACTGAGATTTAAGCCTATCTGTTCAAGAAGGAATAGAACAAGGTGGAAGCTATAGACACACTGAGATTTAAGCCTATCTGTTCAAGAAGGAATAGAACAACGTGGAAGCTATAGACACACTGAGATTTAAGCCTATCTGTTCAAGAAGGAATAGAACAACGTGGAAGCTATAGACACACTGAGATTTGAGCCTATCTGTTCAAGAAGGAATAGAACAAGGTGGAAGCTATAGACACACTGAGATTTAAGCCTATCTGTTCAAGAAGGAATAGAACAAGATGGAGCTATAGACACATTGAGATTTAAGCCTATCTGTTCAAGAAGGAATAGAACAACGTGGAATCTATAGACACACTGAGATTTAAGCCTATCTGTTCAAGAAGGAATAGAACAAGGTGGAAGCTATAGACACACTGAGATTTAAGCCTATCTGTTCAAGAAGGAATAGAACAACGTGGAAGCTATAGACACACTGAGATTTAAGCCTATCTGTTCAAGAAGGAATAGAACAACGTGGAAGCTATAGACACACTGAGATTTAAGCCTATCTGTTCAAGAAGGAATAGTACAAGGTGGAAGCTATAGACACACTGAGATTTAAGCCTATCTGTTCAAGAAGGAATAGTACAAGGTGGAAGCTATAGACACACTGAGATTTAAGCCTATCTGTTCAAGAAGGAATAGGACAACGTGGAAGCTATAGACACACTGAGATTTAAGCCTATCTGTTCAAGGGGGAATAGAACAAGGTGGAAGCTATAGACACACTGAGATTTAAGCCTATCTGTTCAAGAAGGAATAGGACAACGTGGAAGCTACAGACACACTGAGATTTAAGCCTATCTGTTCAAGGGGGAATAGAACAAGGTGGAAGCTATAGACACACTGAGATTTAAGCCTATCTGTTCAAGAAGGAATAGGACAACGTGGAAGCTATAGACACACTGAGATTTAAGCCTACCTGTTCAAGGGGGAATAGAACAAGGTGGAAGCTATAGACACACTGAGATTTAAGCCTATCTGTTCAAGAAGGAATAGAACAAGGTGGAAGCTATAGACACACTGAGATTTAAGCCTATCTGTTCAAGAAGGAATAGAACAACGTGGAAGCTATAGACACACTGAGATTTGAGTCTATCTGTTCTAGAAGGAATAGAACAAGGTGGAAGCTATAGACACACTGAGATTTAAGCCTATCTGTTCAAGAAGGAATAGAACAAGGTGGAAGCTACAGACACACTGAGATTTAAGCCTATCTGTTCAAGAAGGAATAGAACAACGTGGAAGCTATAGACACACTGAGATTTAAGCCTATCTGTTCAAGAAGGAATAGAACAACGTGGAAGCTATAGACACACTGAGATTTGAGCCTATCTGTTCAAGAAGGAATAGAACAAGGTGGAAGCTATAGACACACTGAGATTTAAGCCTATCTGTTCAAGAAGGAATAGAACAAGGTGGAAGCTATAGACACACTGAGATTTAAGCCTATCTGTTCAAGAAGGAATAGAACAAGGTGGAGCTATAGACACACTGAGATTTAAGCCTATCTGTTCAAGAAGGAATAGAACAACGTGGAATCTATAGACACACTGAGATTTAAGCCTATCTGTTCAAGAAGGAATAGAACAAGGTGGAAGCTATAGACACACTGAGATTTAAGCCTATCTGTTCAAGAAGGAATAGAACAACGTGGAAGCTATAGACACACTGAGATTTAAGCCTATCTGTTCAAGAAGGAATAGAACAACGTGGAAGCTATAGACACACTGAGATTTAAGCCTATCTTTTCAAGAAGGAATAGAACAAGGTGGAAGCTATAGACACACTGAGATTTAAGCCTATCTGTTCAAGAAGGAATAGAACAAGGTGGAAGCTATAGACACACTGAGATTTAAGCCTATCTGTTCAAGAAGGAATAGAACAAGGTGGAAGCTATAGACACACTGAGATTTAAGCCTATCTGTTCAAGAAGGAATAGAACAAGGTGGAAGCTATAGACACACTGAGATTTAAGCCTATCTGTTCAAGAAGGAATAGTACAAGGTGGAAGCTATAGACACACTGAGATTTAAGCCTATCTGTTCAAGAAGGAATAGAACAACGTGGAAGCTATAGACACACTGAGATTTAAGCCATCTGTTCAAGAAGGAATAGAACAACGTGGAAGCTATAGACACACTGCGATTTAAGCCTATCTGTTCAAGAAGGAATAGAACAACATGGAAGCTATAGACACACTGAGATTTAAGCCTATCTGTTCAAGAAGGAATAGAACAACGTGGAAGCTATAGACACACTGAGATTTAAGCCTATCTGTTCAAGAAGGAATAGAACAAGGTGGAAGCTATAGACACACTGAGATTTAAGCCTATCTGTTCAAGAAGGAATAGAACAAGGTGGAAGCTATAGACACACTGAGATTTAAGCCTATCTGTTCAAGAAGGAATAGAACAAGGTGGAGCTATAGACACACTGAGATTTAAGCCTATCTGTTCAAGAAGGAATAGAACAACGTGGAATCTATAGACACACTGAGATTTAAGCCTATCTGTTCAAGAAGGAATAGAACAAGGTGGAAGCTATAGACACACTGAGATTTACGCCTATCTGTTCAAGAAGGAATAGAACAACGTGGAAGCTATAGACACACTGAGATTTAAGCCTATCTGTTCAAGAAGGAATAGAACAACGTGGAAGCTATAGACACACTGAGATTTAAGCCAATCTGTTCAAGAAGGAATAGTACAAGGTGGAAGCTATAGACACACTGAGATTTAAGCCTATCTGTTCAAGAAGGAATAGTACAAGGTGGAAGCTATAGACACACTGAGATTTAAGCCTATCTGTTCAAGAAGGAATAGGACAACGTGGAAGCTATAGACACACTGAGATTTAAGCCTATCTGTTCAAGGGGGAATAGAACAAGGTGGAAGCTATAGACACACTGAGATTTAAGCCTATCTGTTCAAGAAGGAATAGGACAACGTGGAAGCTACAGACACACTGAGATTTAAGCCTATCTGTTCAAGGGGGAATAGAACAAGGTGGAAGCTATAGACACACTGAGATTTAAGCCTATCTGTTCAAGAAGGAATAGGACAACGTGGAAGCTATAGACACACTGAGATTTAAGCCTATCTGTTCAAGGGGGAATAGAACAAGGTGGAAGCTATAGACACACTGAGATTTAAGCCTATCTGTTCAAGGGGGAATAGAACAAGGTGGAAGCTATAGACACACTGAGATTTAAGCCTATCTGTTCAAGAAGGAATAGAACAAGGTGTAGCTATAGACACACTGAGATTTGAGTCTATCTGATCTAGAAGGAATAGAACAAGGTGGAAGCTATAGACACACTAAGATTTAAGCCTATCTGTTCAAGAAGGAATAGAACAACGTGGAAGCTATAGACACACTGAGATTTAAGCCTATCTGTCCAAGAAGGAATAGAACAACGTGGAAGCTATAGACACACTGAGATTTAAGCCTATCTTTTCAAGAAGGAATAGAACAAGGTGGAAGCTATAGACACACTGAGATTTAAGCCTATCTGTTCAAGAAGGAATAGAACAAGGTGGAAGCTATAGACACACTGAGATTTAAGCCTATCTGTTCAAGAAGGAATAGTACAAGGTGGAAGCTATAGACACACTGAGATTTAAGCCTATCTGTTCAAGAAGGAATATAACAACGTGGAAGCTATAGACACACTGAGATTTAAGCCTATCTGTTCAAGAAGGAATAGAACAACGTGGAAGCTATAGACACACTGAGATTTAAGCCTATCTGTTCAAGAAGGAATAGAACAACGTGGAAGCTATAGACACACTGAGATTTAAGCCTATCTGTTCAAGAAGGAATAGAACAACGTGGAAGCTATAGACACACTGAGATTTAAGCCTATCTGTTCAAGAAGGAATATAATAACGTGGAAGCTATAGACACACTGAGATTTGAGCCTATCTGTTCAAGAAGGAATAGAACAACGTGGAAGCTATAGACACACTGAGATTTAAGCCTATCTGTTCAAGAAGGAATAGAACAACGTGGAAGCTATAGACACACTGAGATTTAAGCCTATCTGTTCAAGAAGGAATAGTACAAGGTGGAAGCTATAGACACACTGAGATTTAAGCCTATCTGTTCAAGAAGGAATAGTACAAGGTGGAAGCTATAGACACACTGAGATTTAAGCCTATCTGTTCAAGAAGGAATAGGACAACGTGGAAGCTATAGACACACTGAGATTTAAGCCTATCTGTTCAAGGGGGAATAGAACAAGGTGGAAGCTATAGACACACTGAGATTTAAGCCTATCTGTTCAAGAAGGAATAGGACAACGTGGAAGCTACAGACACACTGAGATTTAAGCCTATCTGTTCAAGGGGGAATAGAACAAGGTGGAAGCTATAGACACACTGAGATTTAAGCCTATCTGTTCAAGAAAGAATAGGACAACGTGGAAGCTATAGACACACTGAGATTTAAGCCTATCTGTTCAAGGGGGAATAGAACACGGTGGAAGCTATAGACACACTGAGATTTAAGCCTATCTGTTCAAGAAGGAATAGAACAAGGTGGAAGCTATAGACACACTGAGATTTAAGCCTATCTGTTCAAGAAGGAATAGAACAACGTGGAAGCTATAGACACACTGAGATTTGAGCCTATCTGTTCAAGAAGGAATAGAACAAGGTGGAAGCTATAGACACACTGAGATTTAAGCCTAACTGTTCAAGAAGGAATAGAACAAGGTGGAAGCTATAGACACACTGAGATTTAAGCCTATCTGTTCAAGAAGGAATAGAACAACGTGGAAGCTATAGACACACTGAGATTTAAGCCTATCTGTTCAAGAAGGAATAGAACAACGTGGAAGCTATAGACACACTGAGATTTGAGCCTATCTGTTCAAGAAGGAATAGAACAAGGTGGAAGCTATAGACACACTGAGATTTAAGCCTATCTGTTCAAGAAGGAATAGAACAAGGTGGAAGCTATAGACACACTGAGATTTAAGCCTATCTGTTCAAGAAGGAATAGAACAAGGTGGAGCTATAGACACACTGAGATTTAAGCCTATCTGTTCAAGAAGGAATAGAACAACGTGGAATCTATAGACACACTGAGATTTAAGCCTATCTGTTCAAGAAGGAATAGAACAAGGTGGAAGCTATAGACACACTGAGATTTAAGCCTATCTGTTCAAGAAGGAATAGAACAAGGTGGAAGCTATAGACACACTGAGATTTAAGCCTATCTGTTCAAGAAGGAATAGAACAAGGTGGAAGCTATAGACACACTGAGATTTAAGCCTATCTGTTCAAGAAGGAATAGAACAAGGTGGAAGCTATAGACACACTGAGATTTAAGCCTATCTGTTCAAGAAGGAATAGTACAAGGTGGAAGCTATAGACACACTGAGATTTAAGCCTATCTGTTCAAGAAGGAATAGAACAAGGTGGAAGCTATAGACACAATGAGATTTGAGCCTAATGTCTTCACGAAAGAATATAACAGTGTGAAAGCTAAATACACAGTGAGATTTGAGCGTACATTTTTCACGAAAGAATATAACAGTATGAATTGGCACACTGTGATATGAACGTAACGTCAACACGAAAGAATAGAATAGTGTGAAAACTATAGACACACTGAAAATTGAGTCTACCTTCTTCACGAAAGAATAGAAAAATGTGAAAGCTACAAACACACGGGAATTTGAGTACCGTTTTCACTAGAGGGGCGTCCGGTATAGTACAGTAGAAAAGGAACTGCTTTGATAATGTCAAAAGAGGAAATACTGACCACAAAAGTCCTTCAAAATGTTATGGTAATATCACAGCAAAGGCTCTTAACATGATTTTACTTCAGGACACACTTGTTTGTTCTCCTAGTAACATTTGAAAGCTAGAGGCACATCGGATTCGAACTAGTCCCTATTACATCGCTCCGATGCCCAACTGGCGAACATATTTCGATTAACTATATTTCTCACCTTGTAACTGCCGATGTTACTTTAAATGGTATTAATAATGTTTCTTAGCAGGTGTTCGGGTTTCCTCAAATATCCTGTTGAATGATATGGGTTAGTCGTGTATTCTGGCACCTTGCCGTTTTGACAGCCGATAGTTTATTACATTGTGTTTCAGGAAATGCACAAAGCCTGGGCAGAATTAGACGAGACAGGGTGTTGCCACGCAGCGTGACCCCGCTCTCACACTCTCTCTCTCCCTCTCTTTCATTATCTCTCTCTCTCTCTCTCTCTCTCTCTCTCTCTCTCTCTCTCTCTCTCTCTCTCTCTCTCTCTCGGCCTGCCTAGTTTACTCCAAAGGAAAGGTAACATCAATATGCCTGGATCAAGATAAGTGGCAGAAGCGGCCGGATCAGCAAAGCAATGCTCAAACTGTCCGCCTGTCAAAGCTTTGATCCAAGACCAGTTGCCGACCAAGGCTTAGGACATGGCCTGCATGTATTATAATGTATTTAGTGTAACTCTGTTCCCTAGTCTGTTGATTATGAAATGCCTAAAACCCACGGAGGCCAACCAAGGCCTAATCTGAACCAGTCCGTTGGCAAATAAAAGGCCGCTTTCCACACATTGAGGCTATTAGGGTATATGATACTAGTTCCACATATTGTTATAGACCAACTGGCACTGGTTATATGATGTGCTTAATTTGGAGTGATTTATGGTATCGTAGGTATACTAAGAGTTAAGGTGTAAACTAATTTTAAGACACCCTGTAGATGCAAGTCTTATCCCAAGCAATACAGCGAATACATAAAAGCAGTTTCTATTTCGCTCAACAGTTTACGGACACCTAGATACGAATGTATTGAGCCAAGCTTTATACGAGTAGAAAAAGAATTGAAAAATACAGTTTCCCTTTCACTCAATATTTTATACGCAACTGAAAAATCAATGAATAAATCAATGATCGGATCATGCAGACAACGTGTGTCTGTCAGCAACACTGTGAATGGATATATGTAGGTCAAAAGACGGTAAATTAGAATGTCCTGGGCCACGACATGCTCATCTCAGAATGTAAGGACATTCCAGGTTTTCGTCATTATTCGGAAAGCATGACATAACTGAGTTAGTTAGGTGCATATCCTTTACAGGATGTAGCAGTCAACCCTAGCAGTTTTTTGGCTATTTGTGATTTCATGGCAAGTTTACGTTCAGTAGTTTGCCATTGCTTTCTGAACAACCGACACTCATATCTTTAGATAAAAAGCAACGCAAGGCGGTCTGCTTCTAAATCGCGCGCAGCTGAATTTCGAATGCGGTATGCAGAATAACGAATAGCGTTCATAACCCCTCCGCTACAGCGCAGGCAAGTGCATAAGGTGTAACTAAATAAGCGTTTACAATCGTGCTGTAAATAGAGAAATAAGATTACAGGTATTGTTCGGCATTCATAAGTGGAGAGGAAAGAAATGATGATAGACTTGGACTAATAAAGACACTCTGGGACTAATAAAGACACTCTGTTAGAGAGTGATTAGTTGGTCGTGCATCGCAGCACACTTGCTCCTTCAGCGAAGTGCTGCTGTCCCGTGGAGGAGCAGGTTCAAATCCCGATTTGGCACCACTAGACCTTTCACTTTTGATATTATCCAGTGTGTCCTGGTAGAGATGATTCAGAACACCGGGGACAGAGATCTGCGGAGATGCAGGAACACCGATGTCAATTGTCAGGGCACATAATGATGATTAGTGTGTCATCTGAGCTATATTCCTTTACTCTACTTCTATGAGTGCTAATCAGTACTTGTAGTTTTATTTATTTCTCGTGGTATTTTAATGGTATTATAGGGTTCCGTGAATTGATATTTCCCTATATTAATGTCGATAGAGTTGTGGATATAGACTGTCCCTTAGGGCGCGTATCTGATAACCTCTGTCCTCCCTTGCATAAACTGAAGGTGGCAAGGAGGAATCGGAAATCCCACAACCTGCGTTGTGCCATGTAATGAAAGCCTTGCAATTACGCTGCAGGTTGTTTAAGGGCAGCTGCTGTATTGATCGCTTACCAACTTCTAAGATGCCTACAGTGAGTGCTTCGGAAGTAATACATCAGCATTTCCGGTGACAATACCGGTAATAGGGCAGTCTTGGCGGTGTAGTGGCTAGCATTCTTGCCTGCCTACTGGGGGGGGGGGGGGGGGGTGTCCCCGCATGTTTTAATTCCCTTAGATTCGATTCGTTTGTTTGATATTGACCTTGGCTCCGAGATCGATCCATCCGAAAAATAAGTACCGGGAAATTTCTGGGAGGTAAATGTGGCCTGCATGGTATTTATGTCATTATTCATGGAGTGCCTATTGATCTATAGATATGGGGCTGGCACTATGTATCCGGCATGTATCGTGGCGGGAAAAGTGGTGCTTTACATGCCCTTGACATTCCTGACTTATTACTTCACTTTGTGTGGGATGTCGGGTGTTTGTAAACTGGTACAACTATCTGTGGTCAGTAATAACATCAGCTGGGAAATGCCTTGTTGAGATTACAGCATGAAATGTTGTGGCAAAAAAAAAAACCTTTCATCAAAATGGAAAACAAACTGACCAATAAAAAGATTTCAATTGCAATGATAAATAAAGTGTTAAAGTGCCCTATAGAATTACAAGAAACAAATTAAAATAGTTAATTTATTAGAGAAATTATGCACAGATAGGCAAGATATTGTGGGCAAGTTGTGAGAATGAATGAAATATAAAAATTAAGTGACAACTGGTAAGACTGATATGAAGAGAGCAAGAGGAAGGCAGAGAGCAAACTACGTAGATGGTTTGACCTGAGATGGCATACCTGAGACAAGAGCACAGACCTGATCCACGACTTTGGTGATCTTAAGAGCTGGCGAAACACGACCGTCCACGCTTATCGGCGTGGCACATGATGAAGTTACAAAACGTTCACAACCACTCGGTTAGATAAACGTATTTATACATTACTAGCTGAACCGGCCCGGCTTCGCCCAGTCCCTGGTGGGAAACATCTCATTTAATTCATATAAGTAGTCATATAAGTTCTCGTTCCCGTTACCGACTGTCTGTCTGTCTGTCTGTCTGTCTGTCTGACCCGGCCCGGCATCGCCCAGCTCCTGGTGTGGAGCATCTCATTTAATTCATATAAGTAGTCATATAAGTTCCCGTTCCCGACTGTCTATCTGTCTGTCTGTCTGTCTATCTGTCTGTCTATCTGTCTGCCAGACCCTGCCCGGCTTCGCCCAGCCCCTGATGGGGAGCATCTCATTTAATTCATATAAGTAGTCATATAAGTTCTCGTTCCCGTCTGTCTGTCTGTTGTCTGTCTGTCTGTCTGTCTGTCTGTCTGTCTGTCTGTCTGTCTGTCTGTCTGTCTGTCTGTCTGTCTCTCCCTCCCTCTCTGTCTGTCTGTCTGCCTGTCTGTCTAATCATTTATTGGTTGCAGCTAGAACAACCTAGATAAACGAAGATCAACTTACAAAAAGCATTAGAAAGAGCACTTGAAAGGTCTTTACATCTTCCCCAACAATTAACTTGGGTAAATGGAGCGGCGGCAGCAGCAGCAGCAGAAGAAGAAAAAGGAGGAGTAGGAGCTGGGAGGAGGAAGAGGGAGGAGGAGGGAGGAAAAGATAGGCGGAGAGAGGAGGGGGAGGGAAGAGGAGGGATGAGTAGGAGTAGGGAGGAATAGGAGGGAGGAGGAGGGATTAAGAGGAGGAGAGAGGAGGAGGAGGGAGGAGGAAGGAGGGAGGAGGTAGAGGGAGGAGGAGGATGGAGGAGGAGGAGAGAAGAAGAGGAGGGAGGAGAAGGAGGGAGGAGGAGGAGAGAGGAGGAGGAGGGAGGAGGGGGAGAAGGGAGGAGGAGGAGGGAGGAAGAGGGAGGAGGAGGTGGGAAGGATGGAGGAGGGAGGAGGAGGAAGAAGAGAGGAGTAGAAGGGAGGAGGAGGGAGGAGGAGGGAGGAAGGAGGAGGGAGTAGGGGAGGAGGAGTAGGGAGGAGGAGGAAGAGGGATGAAGAGGGAGGAGGAGGGAGGAGGAAAGAGAAGGAGGAGGGAGCATGAGGGAGGAGAAGAACGCAGGATGAGAGGGAGGAGGCGGAGGGAGGAGGAGAGGGAGAAGGAGGGAGATAGAGGAGGAGGGAGGAGGAGGGAGGAGGAGGAGGGAGGAGGTAGAGGGAGGAGGAGGGAGGAGGAGGGAGGAGAAGGAAGGGGAGGAGGAGGGAGGAGGAGAAGAGAGGAGGAGGAAGAGGGAGAAGAAGGGATGTGGAGGGATGTGGAGGGAGGAGGTAGAGGGAGGAGGAGGAGGGAGGAGGAGAGAGGATGAGGAGGGAGGTGGAGAAGGGAGGAGGAGGGATGAGGAGGGAGGAGGAGAGGGATGAGGAGGGAGGAGGAGAGGGAGGAGGAGGGAGGAGTAAGAGGAGGAGGAGGTAGGTGGAGAAGGGAGACAAAGGGAGGAGAAGGAGGAGGAGGGAGGAGGAAGGATGAGGGGGAGGACGTAGGAGGAGGAGGGAGGAGGAGGAGAAGGGAGGAGGAAGGAAGCAGAGTGATTAGGAGGAGGGAGGAGGGCGAGGAGGTAGGAGGAGGAAGACGGAGGAGGAGGAGGAAGGAGGAGGAAGGAGGAGGAGAAGGAGGGAGGAGAAGAACGCAGGAGGAGGAGGGGGAGGAGGAGGAGGGGGAGGAGGAGGAGGGAGGAGGAGGAGGGAGGAGGAGGAAGAGGGAGGAGGAGGAGGGATGTGGAGGGAGGAGGAGGGAGGATGTAGAGGGAGGAAGAGGGAGGAGGAGAGAGGATGAGGAGGGGGAGGAGAAGGGAGGAGGAGGGATGAGGAGGAGGGAGGGGGAGGAGGGAGGAGGAGGAGGGAGGTAGGGGAGGAGGGAGGAGGAGGGATGAGAGGGAGGACGTAGAATTAGAAGGAGGGAGGGAGTGGGAGGAGAGAGGAGGAGAAGGGAGGAGGAAGGAAGAGGAGTGATTAGGAGGAGGGCGAGGAGGTAGGAGGAAGAGGGAGGAGGAGAGAGGAGGAGGAGGAGGAAAGAGGAGGAGGAGAAAGAGGGAGGAGGAGGAGGGAGAGGGAGGAGGGGAGGGGAAGAGGAAGAGGGTAGAAGGAGGAGGAGGGGAGAGGAGGAGGAGGATTTTAACGCATATGCCTGTACATAACTGCAGCGAAAAGGTGGGTCTGTCTATCTATCTGACCCGGCGTGGCTTCGCCCAGCTCCAGGCGGGTAGCGTCTCATTAAATTCACACAACAAAAAAAGTAACTTAAAAGAATGTCCTTCCACACACCATCCATTATTTTTAATGAAAACTCTTTCTAATCACCTGCATGACTACAGTAACTTCTTAAGCATAAAAAGATGAGTTACAATGTTATGCATTGTGCATTATTTTTATGAAAACTGTGAAAATGCCTTAAAGATTGTATCATTATTTATTATAACTCATATGCCGGTAAATAACTATGGACAAAGAGTTTATAAATCTTTGAAAACGATGCAACAATATGACTATAAGTTATACAGAAAAGTTATTAAAAGTTATGCCCCTTGAAATAACTTTTACAGAGTTAGGTCCCCTCGCTGAATATAAATTATAATGTAAAATGGAAAATTAAATAATATTCAGTAAGCAGCCGATTTCACACTAAAAAAATATGACAGTGGGCTGCGCTGGAATGAAAGGAAGACGTGTAGAAAATTTCATCTCAATCGGATGGGCTGTTCGCGAGCGCATAAAGGACATACGGACATACAGACAGACGGAAATCGCCTTTTATATATAAGACTAGTTGACCCTGCCCGGCTTCGCCCAGACCCTGGTGGGGAGCATCTCATTTAATTCATATAAGTAGTCATATAAGCTCTCGTTCCCGTTACCGACTATCTGTCTGTCTGTCTGTCTGTCTGTCTGTCTGTCTGTCTGTCTGTCTGTCTGTCTGACCCGGCCCGGCATTGCCCAGCTCCTGGTGTGGAGCATCTCATTTAATTCATATAAGTAGTCATATAAGTTCTCGTTCCAGTTACCGACTGACTGTCTGTCTGTCTGTCTGTCTGTCTGTCTGTCTGTCTGACCTGGCCCGGCATTGCCCAGCTCCTGGTGTGGAGCATCTCATTTAATTCATAAGTTCCCGTTCCCGACTGTCTATCTGTCTGTCTATCTGTCTGTCTATCTGTCTGTCTATCTGTCTGCCTGACCCTGCCCGGCTTCGCCCAGTCCCTGGTGGGGAGCATCTCATTTAATTCATATAAGTAGTCATATAAGTTCCCGTTCCCGACTATCTGTCTGTCTGTCTGTCTGTCTGTCTGTCTGTCTGTCTGTCTGTCTGTCTGTCTGACCCGGCATTGCCCAGCTCCTAGTGTGGAGCATCTCATTTAATTTATATAAGTAGTCATATAAGTTCCTGTTCCCGACTGTCTATCTGTCTGTCTGTCTGTCTATCTGTCTGCCTGACCCTGCCCGGCTTCGCCCAGTCCCTGGTGGGGAGCATCTCATTTAATTCATATAAGTAGTCATATAAGTTCTCATTAAATTCATACAACAAAAAAAGTAACTTAAAAGAATGTCCTTCCACACACCATCCATTATTTTTAATGAAAACTCTTTCTAATCACCTGCATGACTACAGTAACTTCTTAAGCAAAAAAAGATGAGTTACAATGTTATGCATTGTGCATTATTTTTATGAAAACTTTGAAAATGCCTTACAGATTGTATCATTATTTATTATAACTCATATGCCGGTACATAACTATGGACAAAGAGTTTATAAATCTTTGAAAACGATGCCACAATATGATTATAAGTTATACAGAAAAGTTATGCCCCTTGAAATAACTTTTACAGAGTTAGGTCCCCTGAGATATATGAAATTATGATGAAAAATGAAAAATGAAATAATACTGAGTAAGCAGGCGATTTCACACTAACAAAATATCACAGTTGGCAGCGCTGGATTGAAAGGAAGGCGTGTAGAAAATTTCATCTCAATCGGATGGGCCGTTCGCGAACGCATAAAGGACATACATTTGGACGGAGATCCTTTTTTATATATAAGATGATGAAATGAAGTTACGGTTAATAATACTGTTAATAAAACCGCTATGAAACCGCTATGTCGCTATTCGGTTTGATACGGTTTGATCGAAGCCTTGCTTATAATGTGCACATAGACCAGGTGATAACAAAGGCCAAGCGGGGTTTGGCAGCGATGCGGGTGATGGCGGCAGCAAACTGTGAGCAGCGCCATCTATGTCTTCTGTACGAGGGGCTGGTCATGTCTGTTTTGGAGTATGCAATGGCAATCCTGACTCTCAGCCATAAGCAGATAGAAAGGATGGAAAGGATACAGAATGAAGCTATGCGCATTATTCTTGGATGTACAAGAGATACAGCATGCAGGGCGATGCGCTACCTTCTTGATTTTCCAACCATTGAAGAGAGAATACAAGGTTGCAGGGCACGCGCCTATCTCAGAATTAACGCAAACACACAACATCCACTGCATAGTGAAATTAGGAAGGTGAAGGGCAGCAGGTTAAAAAGAGGACGGTCGTGGATGGGTCAAGCCGAAGACATTCTTCAACAGGTGTGTTCACTTGAGGACTTAGAACCTGGCGAGGAGTGGGTGCAAGTGCCAACAGACTTCTGCACATCCTTTTCAGTTTGCATCCAACTAGATAGAAAATGCAGACAAGAAAATCCGGCTGCTGTTGAGGCTGAAGTACAAGCGTTGATTTTCGAGAATTCGCTAGACGGTGACGCGGTCATCTACACAGATGGGTCAGTCGTCCGACATGTGAGAAGCTCATGGGCCTTTACAGCTCGGGCCGGAGGGAGAATTGTGAAGGAGGACTCTGGTGCTTTCACTGAAACCACAAGTAGTCTGACTATGGAAATCATGGCAGTAAGTAAAGCAATAACATGGCTCGAGACACAGACATTCACTAGGGCTTGTTTCCTTAGCGACTCAATGAACATGATCAAGAGGATAGAGGAGGGGTCGATCCGAAGAGAATGGTTGCTGCCTCTGGAGCGGTCTCGACTGGCAAAGATTAGTTTCATCTTCGTGCCAGGGCATGCGGGAGTACAAGGAAATGAGCGGGCTGACAAGCTCGCAGGTGAGACTACTGTGGAGGGCGGACGCGCCATGGACCAGGCCGACATTCTGAATGCTCTACGAGAAGTAAGACTTTTGCGAGAACCAAGTGATGACTGTGAATCTACAACAATGGCCAGACTGCGAGAGCAGCAAATTAAAAGAGTGGTAGCCAAACAAGAACACTACGCAGGAAGCCAAAGAAGATTGATAAACCAACACAGAACTGGCATCGTTAGCCGCTACACGTTGCGTGATTTGCTGAGGAGGGGATCCGAGCACTTATGGACTGAATGGTTCGATGTGCAATGAGGATGATCTGTCGACTAACTAACTAACTAACTATACATTATCAAACTATGGTACTAAATTTTTACAGCTGCACAGTAATTTTAACGTATATATTTATTACCAAAATGACCTTAGTAATAAGAAATCCAAGATGTGACAAAACAAATCTTGCCTATTTTAGTAATCCGTGATGTTTGTAAAATATCTTGTGCGAACATGTGTATATTTCAGCTTGAAGGATTTGTCAAGTAATTTTACTTTATGTTGTGTGAATTCTGCAGTATGACCCTGACGAGATGCAGCACAAATTGCCAGGCAATAAATCGTGCAATCTATTGGTTGTGTCTTCGTTATTGAAATTCTCTACGGGAAAATATTGTTTTGAATATCTTAATAAATTCTGATATTTCCTTTTTTTACACGTCACTAAAATTTCACAGCTGTACATTAATATCAACTTATGTATTTGTTAGCCAAACCGGGATGATGTTTAGTTAAGTTTAGTATGCCACATTTTTTTAAGTATGTCAAATCTCAGATACGATAAAGCAAATCTTACCTATCTTAGTAATGATGTTTGTAAATTTACACGTATTAAATTTTTATAGCTGCACAGTATTAGTAACTTATCATTTTATTACCAAACACGACCTTAGTAATGAGAAATGCATGATGCGACAAAACAAACCTTACCTATTTTACTAACCCGTGATGTTTGTAAAATATCTAATTAAATTCTGATGTTTATTTACTCTAAACTTTCACAGCTGCACAGCAATATCAACGTGTTTAATCACCAAAAACACATGACTGGTGTTTAGTCATGACACATCCACGGTAATAAAACAAACCATATCTATTCTAGCAATCCGTGATGCTTGTAAAGTATCTCATTAAATTCTGATCTTGTCTTTATTTACTCGGCAGGAAACTTTCACAGATGCACAGTAATCACTTGTTTATTACACCAAACAACGGCGGATGTTTAGTAATGGCATATCCACGAAACAACAAAACAAACATTACCTAGTTTAGTCATCCGTAACACTTGCAACTTATCCTAAAATATTCTGATCTTTTCCTATTTACTCGTACAGTTTGCACAAAAATAACCTTTGTGTAACGGTCGATGTTGAATGGAGACCGCCTCTGATATAAATCTTTAACTCGTTGTCTCAATCGAAAGTCCTTAACAGGTAACTAATGTGTAGATGCTTCATACTCCACAACCGCAATAATAACGTTTGTGCAACGGTCGATATCGATTGGGAACCGCATCGAATGTGGCGCACTTCTGCTCGTCTGTCATCCAGAAGTGTGTCACTTATTGGCTATGAAATGTGTGTGCGTTTGTTTTGCTACAGGGTCAAGGAGTTTTAAAAATCTCAGGCCAGGAACAACCGTTGTACAGTTGCGTGTTTGAGTTAGCAGAGGGTAGTCCAGTCCATACACGCAGTCAAATGTGTGGATAACATCTCTTAATAACAGCAGGACAATGACGTTTTTACCTATCGTAGGTAAAGAATGCAGACGGTAGCGACGTGGATAAGTTAGTTGCACGACCTTTGCAGGACGTCAAATCAACGCCAGCATAGTTTGGCTGTTTGTTATTTTCTCCTCAGTTTTATGTTCAGTAGTTTGTCTCTGCTTTCTGAACGGTCGAGGCCTATACCATTGTGAACATTAACATAAATCGGTCTGCTTCCAAATTGATGTGGCTGACTTTGACCCCTCTATGTCAGAAATGTGAAACTGTGCTCGCCACTCCTACATCCCAGAAGCCGACTATGATACATGGTGGATACTGTATATTTTAGGCCACAGCATAATGAGATGTGGTGTCCACTTCCGTTTCTCGCCACCTCTGCTCACATTGCAGCTCTCAGAACATTCTGAAAATTATCCATTATCATTAGAGATGAGATGTTTGAGAAGAGCTGCCAACATAACTATCCGAGACCGAGTTAGAAATAATATCAGACAGACATTGAGGTCAACATCTCGTGCCACATATATTGAAATACACAAGATCAAATGATTCGGTCATCTTGTTGGAATACAACACTATCAACTACCCGCGTCGGTGTTACATCAAAGAAGATCTGATACGAGAGCACAAGGATGCCTGGGAAGAAAATAGATTTACGACATCAAAGACATTGTACAATCACACGGAATGACACTATCCAGTGCCACAAATCGGGTGCTGGAACGTCAACTATTCCTCCCCACGTCGCTTGCCGGTAAAAGTAACTGACGTTGATATGACCATGAACCCGTATCCATTGTTACAGACTTTTTTCAACCCCCACGACTTACTGGACTGCCTAAAAATAATCATAAATAATCATGCCATTCGGGCAGGGTTTAATCCGTTCCACGTACTTGTAACATCACCCATCTAGTGCTAGATGAGTGATGTTCCAAAAGTGCTCTCTTGTAACATTACCCATGTACACTATAGGGCTAACTAACGGTACATGCTTAATGCGCCATAACGACATGAACAGCGGTCTTGTATTTAGTGTTTTTATAATCAAACACGTTGACCATGCTTTCGCGGCTCTTTGGTGAACCAACGAAATTGTGAATCAAATATCATAGCTGTGATATCGCTATATACCCCGAATCAAATGACATCCACGGATGACATATTGATTTACTCGCTTGACAAGGACAGAATCAATGTATCAGCTTTTGTAACAAGAGCCAGACTTAAACAACGTAGAGATCAATCAATCAATCATGTGCCATGCCGGAAAGCGTGGGCGGTCATGATTCGCCATTTCACTCGATCACCAGAGTCGTGGATCAGCTCAGTGTTCCTGTCTCGTCCATGCCATGTGGCCAAGCCATCCAGGTATTTTCCTCTCGGTCTTCCTCTTGGTCTGTTCCCCTCGATCTTGCCAGCTGTCACCAAGTTCTCCAGTCCATTTCTTCTCATAACATGTCCAAAAAACCCTGACTGTCTACGTCTAATTTCTCTAATCAATCTACGATTTTCATTTGTCTCTTGTAGTACTTGGTCATTGGTTTTTCTATCTGTCCATGGTATTCTTTGCATTTTCCTCAGAAACCACATTTCTGCAGCCATCAGATGTTTTTCAGCTTGACTGCACATTGTCCAAGTTTCACATCCATACAAAAGAACAGGCTCTATGTATCCCCTCAACACTCTTTTTCTCGTTTCAATTGACATCATTTTATTGCTCAGAATGTTTTTCATCTTGCTAAAGGCTACCTTCGCAATGGCGATTCTTGTTCTAATCTCTTCAAGGCATCTGCCATCAGATGTTATGACTGTTCCGAGATAATTGAACCGATTCACTTGCTGAAGAATATTCCCATTTACTTGTATATTACAATGTGGTACTTCGTTCTTCCTAGTGACGACCATAACCTGTGTCTTCCTACAATTTAATTCCAACCCCAGCTGCTCACTGTGTACACCCACAGCGTCTACTAATTGTTGCAGATCCTGTGCATTGTCTGCAATCAATACTGTATCATCTGCATATCTAATGTTATTTATGTTTCGTCCTCCAATGCTGATTCCATTTAGGTCTTCTACATTTCTGAAAATATTTTCACTGTATAAGGAAAAAAGATCTGGAGACATTACACATCCCTGCCTAACACCTCTCTTAATAGGTTGGTATTGTCCTACTTCATTATCAATTCTTATGGCAGCTTGTTGTTTCCAATATATGTTTTTTATAAGTCTAATGTCTTTCCCATCAATTTGTAGATCTGCCAGCATATCCACAATGTTGATATGTCTAACTCTATCAAAAGCCTTTGTGTAGTCAATAAAGCAAAGATGTATATCCTTGTTTACTTCTAAAGCACGTTCAATAACTGTTCGCAGCATATACACAGCATTTACTGTACCCTTTCCTTCTACAAAACCACATTGTTCTTCCCCTATTTCAGGTTGTATTTTCTTCCTCACTCTTTGCATGATAATTCGTAACAAAATCTTTGTGATGTGACTCATTATACTAATTGTTCTATGTTGATCACATTCTAAGGTTCCTGATTTCTTTGGGATTGCAATAAATACAGAATTACATAATTCAGAAGGTATATCTCCAGTATCATATAATGTGTTCAGCAGTCTAGTGACTTGCTCTAGTTCAAATTCTTCTAAAGCTTTAATCATTTCTGTTGTGATGTTATCTGCACCGGGGGCCTTGCCAGCTTTCATATGCTTAAGAACATTTTGAACCTCCATCTTTAAAATTGCTGGTCCTTCATTATTAAATCTAATAGCATACTGTTCCTCTCTGTTATCATTATACAGGTCTTTCACATAATCTGTCCATACATGTAGAATCTGATCTTTTTCTATTATGATTTTGCCATCTTTAGTTCTTAGACAGCCTGTTGATGTACTTGTTCTTTTATTAGTAAGTTCCTGAATCCTTTTGTGCACTAATTTGGTATTTTGACTGTTGTGTTGTTTTTCAATTTCTAAGCACTTTTCCTCAAGCCATGATTCTTTTGCCTTCCTACATAATATTCTGACTTGTCTGTGAATTTCTTCATATTTGGCAGGATTATTTTTGTTGAGTCTTCTTGTTTCCATTAAGTGTAAAATTTCCTCAGTCATCCATTTCTTACGACCCACCTTCTTTAATTTTGGAATAGTTGTTTCTGCAGCCATATTGATTGAATTCTTTAACATTTCCCATTGATCATCCACATCCTGGAATAGGATCTCTAGATCAGACAATATTTCAAATCTGTTCTGTACTTCTATGTTGAATTTGTTTTGTATTTCCTTGTCATTACTCAATGTACACAAATCATATTTAGTGTTCCTTGTTGTATACTTGACTTTCTTCAACTTTATCCTCAATGTTCCTGTGAGTAATCTGTGGTCACTATAACAATCAGCACTGGGAACTGTTTTTGCTACTGTTAGGGCGTTTCTAAATCTTCTGCTAATGAGAATGTAATCAATCTGGTTTCTAATCCTGCTATCAGGACTCCTCCAGGTCCATAATCTTCTAGGGTGTTGCTTGAACCAGGTGTTTCCTACAATCATTTCCTGTTCTTTTGCCCACTCTACTAGTCTGTATCCTCTTTCATTTCTCTCTCCTAAACCATAGTTTCCTACTGTGTATCTATCCCCTTGATTTCCTACTTTTGCATTGAAGTCCCCTATTATAATGTTTATTTCTGAATTTTTACATTTCTTTAAGGCAGACTCTATGTCATTATAAAATTCCTCTACACTATCTTCACTGGACTCTCCTGTTGGGGCATATACTTGAATAACATTTATGTTAAAAGGTCTGCCACTCAATTTAACTAGTAATACTCTGTCCGACACGGCCCAATATCCCTGAACAGACGTTGATGTTTTCCGGTCCAAAATTATTGCCACTCCCCTATGTCGATCCTCACCTCCAGAATAAATAATCTTAAAATCTTTATGTATCTTGATGCCTGCTCCTGTCCATCTCGTTTCGCACATACCTAATATATTAATTTTTTCTCTTTGAATTTCTTGTGTTATGTTCTCTAATGTTCCGTCGTTGTTTAACGTCCTAACGTTCCATGTTCCTAATTTTAATGTCTCTGTCCTTGTCTTGCGATGATCAGTCTTTAAGCGAATCATAATAAACTAGGCAATTTCAAAGAGGTAGTTTGCCGTTGCTTTCCTCTATGGCAGTGACCATACTGGCCGGATGGCCGCAATCAGTGTCTCTCGAAAGAGAGAAAGCTTGCCGTCGCGAAACTCGAGACCATAACCAACAAATATCTGTCGGCTGCCCTCATAATTTCATCCACCACCTGCCTTCCGTGGCTTCTTTTGAACACTTCCAATTAACGAACACGAAATAACATCACATAATCCAAAGGAAAAACACTATCCACACGAATTTCACGGGAATTTCCATAAGGAATCCACAGAAAAACACTGAACAGCTTCTCCCCCAAGACAACGAGTCATCGCGTCGCCATTACACAAACATGTTAACAACATTATAGCCAACGCCTGTTGTGAACGGTTAACGTCGTACTGCTAGTGCTATTGCCGTTAAAATACCGAGCAAGTAATGCTTATAACTTGAAGTCTCTCCTCTTGAGCTCAAGGCGGCGCATAGAGCAGAAGTCATGGCTCTCCGTGCCTGGCGGTTCGCTGCTACCTGTTGTAGATCTTGGATGTTAATTTGGCCGTTGAATGAGCCTTCTCTGATGATGGTTCTACGCAGGGTCTCTCTTGGTCTTCCCCGTTTTCTTTTCCCTACCAGTGACCATATGCCGGTCTCCCTGGTCGAGGAGTTAGCAGCTTTCTCCGTAACCCCGAATACTCTCGTGGTTGACGTGAGCGCACGAGAATTGGAAGCGTTTCGAGTCGCGACAGTGACTTATGAGAGTGTGGGCCCGTCGCTAAGAAAGTTGTGGCGTGCTGATGAGCGTAATCTAGCCTAGGATTCAACATACAGCTGAAAGATGCTGATGTTGACCGCAATATCCTGAAACAGGATGGAAACGCGGGGAAAAAAAAATGGTAGGGGTATCTTATTATTTAATATTCCACACAGTGGCTTCTTACTTGTGAAGAACATTACAGTGTTCGCACATGTCTATCGCTTTCTCTTATCTATGAGTGCCAATCACTACTATGTATGTACTGGTTCTCTTATTAATGATCAAGTAGCAACTGTGACGGGACATAAAGTCTATTTGCATGCTGTAAGACATAATGGATATATGGTGTTTCTCCCAAACCATCATCATCATCATGTGCCATGTCGATAACCGTGGGCGGTCATGTTTCGCCATCTCACTCGATCCCCAGAGTCGTGGATCAGCTCAGTGTTCCTGTCTTGACCTATCACGTGGCCAAGCCATCCAGGTATTTACTTCTCTGTCCTCCCCTTATTCTCTTCCCCTCGATCTTGCCATTTGTCACCAAGTTCTCCAATTTATTTCTGGTCATAACGTGACCACCAAATGTTGACTTGTCTACGTCTAAATTCTTTAATCAGTTTACGGTTTTCATTTGTTTCTTGTAGGACTTGGTCATTGATTTTTTTCTGCCTGTCCACGGTATTCTTTGCATTTTCCTCAGAAACCACATTTCCACAGCCATAAGATGCTTTTCCGCTTGTCTGCTCATTGTCCAAGCTTCACATCCATACAGAAGCACAGGTTCTATGTAGCACCTCAACACTCATTTTCTAGTTTCAAATGACATCTTTTTATTGGTCAGTACGTTTTTTATCTTGCAAAAGGCTGCCTTCGCTATGGCGATTCTTGTTCTAATCTATTCAAGGCATCTCCCATAAGATGTTATGACTATGACTATTACCAAATTCCCTATGAGGTAAAGGTCCGCGTGTGTGTGTGTGGAGGGTGGGGGGAGGGGGGAATAGTAAGTAATAGTCAACAAGGTTATATTTCGCAAAACCTTGGCACCCATTTTGTGAGACTCTTCGGCGTCCATAACCGAACTTGTATGACACAAGAATCAAACCACTGCTGGGGATTAAACACCGACCCCTCTCTCGATACACAAACGCACCAGTCAACATGAGGGCACCGCTATTCTTTATTATGTAATTAACATATGGCGAGAGCAGTTTTGATTACAAATGACGTGCCTTGACGAATGGCGTTGGCGATCCCGCTTCTGCACAAATCGCGATCTCTGGCGGCATGGATCAATTAATGTTGACTCCTCTCCATGCCATGATACAAGACTCAAGAATTTTCTTTCGCTCTCTTCCTTTATCTCTCTTACCACAAATCTTTATGGTACGGCCCACATACAATAACTTGAGAGTCACTGTGCTGAACAAACAAGAATCCGATTATGGATACTTTAGTTGCCGCGAGGGAAAAAGAAGTGTATTGCTAACTCCAGATCAACCGTTGTTTGATTAGCAGCTGAACGTTTTGAAATCCTTCTTCATGTAGCAATTTCCCGGATGCTGTGTGATCTACAGCCAGCAGGTGGTTATGTAAAGAATCCTGCTTTCAGACGACAGGTAGGCGGAAAGAACTTTAGTAGTGAGCCTCTGACAGGCGACCCCTGTTCAACAAACATCACTCCTCATCTTTTGTAGAGCAGAATTTCTAACTACTTTCTTAGTTATGGCTGATGCGTTAGTGTAGTTGATAGAGTGCTACGCTGATAATGCCATGAAGGCGACTGGGCGCGGTTCGACAACCCCGTCCGTCAAAAGTGGAAAAGACTGGCCTCTGATTTCTCAGTGCCTTCAGGCCTACCAAATGTGATAGCCCGATATCATAGACCCGTAGGAGAACACTATTTCGAGACACATGTTCAGTGTATTTTTGTACTAATCATCATCATGTGCCATGCCGATGAGTGTGGGTGTTCATGTTTCGCCATCTCACACGATCACAAGTCGTGGATCAGCTGTGTGTTCTTATCTTGACCATATTACATGGCCAAGCCATTCAGGTAATTACTTCTTTGCCTTACCCTTATTCTTGTCCCCTCAATTTTGCCTGTTGTCACCAAGATCTTCAATATATTTCTTTTCATAACGTGACCAAAAACATTGTGAGAACAAGTATAGCTAATAAAAAACATGTTCTGACACGGGGCATTTTTGTACTAACTACGTTTGTTCCCTTATATTTTTTTTTATTTACATGAACAACCGCCTCTCTATCCAAATACTTGCCTACCCGTCTTTGAATCTGAAGTGAAAGATTTACATTAGTTTCTTGAATCTTGTTTTCTTTAATTAATCCCTCTACTTTACTTTCCGATCAACTCCTTGACCTTTCAATCCACTCTCCTGTTCATCTGTAGATCTCCCCTTCTCATATTCTTCGCTGTATTCTTGTCCACTCATTTACTTCCACATTCAGAGTTCTTGTTAATGTTTTAACCTATAATTTCCCACCTTTCCACTTCTTTGATCTTCAATCAGTTTCCTAAATATGACCTCTCACGTACAGGACAAGTAAAGTACTTCTTATCTCACCACGAGGCGTAGTGATTCACTGGCGGGTCTGATACAGTACTTCTTATCTCACCATGAGGCCTAGTGATTCACTGGCGGGTCTGATACAGTACTTCTTATCTCACCATGAGGCGTAGTGATTCACTGGCGGGTCTGATACAGTACTTCTTATCTCACCATGAGGCGTAGTGATTCACTGGCGGGTCTGATACAGTACTTCTTATCTCACCATGAGGCGTAGTGATTCACTGGCGGGTCTGATACAGTACTTCTTATCTCACCATGAGGCGTAGTGATTCACTGGCGGGTCTGATACAGTACTTCTTATCTCACCATGAGGCGTAGTGATTCACTGGCGGGTCTGATACAGTACTTCTTATCTCACCATGAGGCGTAGTGATTCACTGGCGGGTCTGATACAGTACTTCTTATCTCACCATGAGGCGTAGTGATTCACTGGCGGGTCTGATACAGTACTTCTTATCTCACCATGAGGCGTAGTGATTCACTGGCGGGTCTGATACAGTACTTCTTATCTCACCATGAGGCGTAGTGATTCACTGGCGGGTCTGATACAGTACTTCTTATCTCACCATGAGGCGTAGTGATTCACTGGCGGGTCTGATACAGTACTTCTTATCTCACCATGAGGCGTAGTGATTCACTGGCGGGTCTGATACAGTACTTCTTATCTCACCATGAGGCGTAGTGATTCACTGGCGGGTCTGATACAGTACTTCTTATCTCACCATGAGGCGTAGTGATTCACTGGCGGGTCTGATACAGTACTTCTTATCTCACCATGAGGCGTAGTGATTCACTGGCGGGTCTGATACAGTACTTCTTATCTCACCATGAGGCGTAGTGATTCACTGGCGGGTCTGATACAGTACTTCTTATTTCACCATGAGGCGTAGTGATTCACTGGCGGGTCTGATACAGTACTTCTTATCTCACCATGAGGCGTAGTGATTCACTGGCGGGTCTGATACAGTACTTCTTATCTCACCATGAGGCGTAGTGATTCACTGGCGGGTCTGATACAGTACTTCTTATCTCACCATGAGGCGTAGTGATTCACTGGCGGGTCTGATACAGTACTTCTTATCTCACCATGAAGCGTAGTGATTCACTGGCGGGTCTGATACAGTACTTCTTATCTCACCATGAGGCGTAGTGATTCACTGGCGGGTCTGATACAGTACTTCTTATCTCACCATGAGGCGTAGTGATTCACTGGCGGGTCTGATACAGTACTTCTTATCTCACCATGAGGCGTAGTGATTCACTGGCGGGTCTGATACAGTACTTCTTATCTCACCATGAGGCGTAGTGATTCACTGGCGGGTCTGATACAGTACTTCTTATCTCACCATGAGGCGTAGTGATTCACTGGCGGGTCTGATACAGTACTTCTTATCTCACCATGAGGCGTAGTGATTCACTGGCGGGTCTGATACAGTACTTCTTATCTCACCATGAGGCGCAGTGATTCACTGGCGGGTCTGATACAGTACTTCTTATCTCACCATGAGGCGCAGTGATTCACTGGCCGGTCTGATACAGTACTTCTTATCTCACCATGAGGCGCAGTGATTCACTGGCGGGTCTGATACAGTACTTCTTATCTCACCATGAGGCGTAGTGATTCACTGGCGGGTCTGATACAGTACTTCTTATCTCACCATGAGGCGTAGTGATTCACTGGCGGGTCTGATACAGTACTTCTTATCTCACCATGAGGCGTAGTGATTCACTGGCGGGTCTGATACAGTACTTCTTATCTCACCATGAGGCGTAGTGATTCACTGGCGGGTCTGATACAGTACTTCTTATCTCACCATGAGGCGTAGTGATTCACTGGCGGGTCTGATAAAGTACTTCTTATCTCACCATGAGGCGTAGTGATTCACTGGCGGGTCTGATACATATACCAGCTTTTCACTTTCCTTTTCTTTTCTACTTCCCTGTCTGCCGGCTCTCAGGCGAATGGGTCACGGACGCAATTCGTAATCCCACATACCACGCTTGGCAGCCGATCGTTGGTTTTCATAAATGGTATGAGTGCCGGTCGTTCATAAATATTATCAGTGCCGAAAGCAATGACAAACTTTTTTTTTTTTTTTTCCCGCGTTTCCATCCTGTTTCAGGATATTGCGGTCAACACCAGTGGAGGATGTATGTTGATTCCTAGGCTAGATTACGCTCATCAGCACGCCACAACTTTCTGAGCGACCGGCTCCATACTCTCATAAGTCACTTTTGCGATTCCAACCACTGCTAATTCTCGTCGCGTCACGTGACGAGAGTATTCGGGGTTAGCGGAGAAAGCTGCTAACCCCTCGGCCATGGAGCGGGCAATGACAAACTGTAAAAAAAAAAAAATGTTTTGCGTATCCTTTTACAGGACTTAGCTGTCAACAGCAGCATCTTTCAGCTGTCTGTTGATCTCTTGGCAAGATTACGCTCAGTAGTTTGCCATTGCTTTCTGAGCGGCCGGCTCAGTATCCGCAAGTCACGAGCGGGGGTCGAACCACCTCAGTTCTCGCTCCGCTGCGAGACTCTGCGTGATAAACGGGATTACAGAGAGAAAGTGTTGTAACCCCACAGCCAGAGAGACCGGCAATGACAAACTACTGAACGTAAATTTGCCAAGAAATCACAAACAGCCAACAAATGCTGGGGTTGACTGTTAAGGATATGCAACTAATTGGGGGTCTGCGCAAATATATTAATTTTTCCTGCATTCTACTTCCTTCTTATTCTTTCTATTATTTTCTTATACCACACTTTTTTTGTCAATTTATTTTCTTATTTTGTTTTCTTTTTCAATATTAGAATCCAATTCTTTTACTTATATTTCAACGACATTCAGGTAGGTTTCTGTCCACGCTTTCTTTTCGATTACCCTCTATATTTTTGTTTGTTTGTTTGTTTGTTTGTTTGTTAATTTCTGCATTATCTCTCTCCTCTTATGTTCCTTCATTGCATTGCCTTTTGTTTCCTAATCTCTTAACTGTTCAATTATGTAGTCCTCTTTATCTATCTACCTAGTATTTATCTATCTAGTGTATGCGTGCGTTCATGTGCATGCGTTCATGTGTATGTGTGAAGGATTGTGTGTTAGAGAGTGAGACAGTGGGAGAGTTGATGTGTTAGTGTGTGTGTCTGAGCGCGCGCATGCGTGTGAGTGTGTGTATATGAAAGAATACAGAGAGAGAGAGAGTGAGAGAGAGAGAGAGAGAGAGCTGAGCAGATGCATGTCATGTAACACGCATGTTATGTAACACGCGAATCCATATGTTTGTGTATTCTCATCTGTCATATTATCAGTTGAATACCATTTGATTTTATCATGCATAATATAAACTCATGTTCATTACTGTAGTTTGAGTGAGAGAGTCAGTGAGTGTGAATGAGAGACAGAACGAGTGAGAGTGAATGAGTGAGCGGGAGAGTGAATGAGTGAGCGTGAGAGTGAATGAGTGAGCGGGAGAGTGAATGAGTGAGCGTGAGAGTGAATGAGCGGGAGAGTGAATGCGTGAGAGTGAATGAATGAGCGGAAGAGTGAATGTGTGAGAGTGAATGTGTGTGTGTGTGTGTGTGAGAGAGAGAGAGAGAGAGAGAAAGAGAGAGAGAGAGAGAGAGAGAGAGAGAGAGAGAGAGAGAGAGATAGCATCACTATTTTTACGTCACATACATTTTATGTACACATTTTTCTCCATGTTTAACATTTTTATGAGACTGCTCATGACAAGTGTCAGTGTATGTGTTTTAGTAAAGTGTGGGAGTTTGTTCATACTAGTTTCAATACTAACGTGAGACATTTTGTATGTGCCTAGATGTGAGGAAGTGTGAGTGTATGTGGAGGATGTGTGTGAGTGTGGGGATATGTGGGGGGTGGGGGTGGGGGTATGCGTTTGGATAGGTTGGGGTGTGTGGGTTTTGGTGGGTAGTGGTATTTGTGGGTGTTGGATGGATGTGTGGGGGTGAAAGTAGGGGTGTTGGAATGGGTGTGGGGGATGTGTGTATGGGTGGAGGATATGTGTATGGGACGGATGCAGGGGATGTGTGTTTATGTGGGTGGAGATGTGTGGATGGTTTGAGGAAGTATGTGTGGGAGGCGGGGTTGTGTGGGTAGGGGATTGTGTTGGATGGATTGGGGATGCAAGGGCGGGTGGGTTTGAGATATGTGTGCGGTGTGTTGGTGGGGGATGTGTGAATGATGTGTGGGTGGAGGGTATGTTTGTGGTGGTATGGGTGGAGGATAGTGTGTGGTGTGGGGGATGTGTGTGATGGGTGCGGGGAATGTGCGTATGGGTGGGGTATATGTGTGGGTGAGTAGGGGATTGTGGTGGTTGGGGGAAGTATGTGGGGGAGTGTGGGTGGGAGATGTGTGTGTGTGGATGGGGAATGTGTGGGTGGGTGAGGGAGTTGTATGTGTCGGGGTGGGATGTGTGAGTGGGTGGAGGATGTGTGTGGGGGTAGGGGTATTGTGATCGAGAGATGTTTGGTTGGGGGTGTGTGGGTGCGTAGTGGAGGATATATGCGTGAGTGAGTGTGTGTTGGTGGACGGGTAGGGAATGTGTGTGTGGGTGGTGAGAGGTGTGTGGTGTGTTGGTTGGGGATATTGTGTGGGTGAGGTATGTGTGTGTGGGTGGGGGATTTTTGTGGTGTGAGAGTGGGGGTATGTGGGGTGGATGGGTAAGGGTATCTGTGTGGGTGGGAATATTGTGTGGTATCTGGGTGGGGGATATGTATGTGGTGTGTAAGTGGGGATGTGTTGGTGAGGGATATGTGTGTGTGTGTGGTGCGTGGGTTGGGAATAGTGCGTGGTAGGGGGTGTATGTGATGTGCGGGTGGGGGATTAGGTTAAGGCATGTGTGGGTGGGTGGAAGTTGTATGTGTGGGTGGTGGGGTGTGTGTGAGTGGATTGGGGATGTATGGGTGGTTAGGGAGATGTGTGTGTGTGTGTGTGTGGGGGGGATAGGGACATGTCAGTTGGTGGGGATGTGTGTGTATGGTTTGGGGATGTACGATGTGTGGGCTGGTGGGGGATTGTGTGCATGGGTGGGGAATATGTTGTCGATGGAGATGTGGCTGGGGGATGGGTGGTTTGAGGTGTGGGTGGGGAGAGGATGTGTGGGGTAGGATGTGTATGTGGATGGGCGTGGGATGTGTGGGTTGGTGGGTGAATGTTTGTGGGTGGCGAGTGTGTTTTTGTTGGGGGATCAGGTGAGGGCAGTGTGTGTGGGTGGGGGATGTGCGGGAGGGGGATGGGTCGGTTGGTGGGGTATGTATGTGTCCCTTGGTGTGCGTGTGTGTCGGTAGGTGGGGGTGTGTATGTGTCCCTTGGTGCGCGTGTGTGTGGGTAGGTGGGGGTGTTGTGTGGGTGGGGTGATGTATGGATAGGTGGGAGATGGACTTCATAACATGGTAATTAGCCTTGTTTATGTTTACAACATTCATTTCACAATGTTTATTTTTCTTCCTATGTAAATGTATAATGCTCTTGATGAACGAAAGACGAGTGATTGGAAGGGCCGAATGTAAGACGGGCCTGCGCGCCCAATTTGTGACCCTAATAAAGTTGATTTGATTTGATTTGATTTACCTTTCTTCTACTTTGTCATACTATCCGGGGGAGTCTCCGTGGTGAAGTGGTCAAACCGTTTGACTCGGGCTTCGAAGGTTGTGGGTTAGATCCTGGGCCGCGTCTTACGGTTCACGAGTTACATTGCTCGGAGACTCCTGTGGGTTGTCGCTAGAGCTACGGAGTTCGTGCTGTGTGCGAAGCTTTCCGCGCTGCGGAAAGAGACCGAGCCATATGGGATAAAACCCGATGCAATGAAGTCGACCCTGTCGACTTTTAAGCGACTTTTTGTCATACTATCCATGCATATTTTGTGTTGCACTCGAAGCGGACACAATACTCCGAGGCCATTAATCCCCCATCCTGCTTCATTAGCCGTTATACTTCTTCACCTAAAAAATATCCAGATTCCTTAACTCCCTCCTGACCACTCACAACACCCTCATACAGCAAAGACTCCTGACCACTCACACCACCCCCATGCAGCGAAGACTTCTGATCTTCACAAATTTCCTTGCCTCGTGCATTTTCATGCCCCGTATTTGTATACAATAATCGGCCTCTATTTGTATACAATAATCGACCCAGTATTTGCATACAATAATCGGCCCCATATTTGTATACAATAATCGGCACTCGATAGGCGGTGTGCTCATAATCACACGGACTTCCTTTACTTCCATGGACATGTCCTATAACCAGTTTTGGACTGGGTAGACCAGACTTTTCCAGTTCACTGGGAAAAGTCGCCGCCTCAGTGGCGATCAGAACATATGACCACCGAGCCGACAGGAAGAGTGCTAGCTACTGCGCCACTGAGGCTCGGCATGTTAATATTAGTTTAGTGGACAGATGACGTGTTGATTTATTTGGTTATTTCGGGATTTGAGGTTTGAAGATTTAGCACAACCCACTACTGGCAATGCTCAGGGATATGCACTACTGACGAACTCAAACGAGAGCGAAACTCGAGACTAGGGCTTCCAATCTGACGTGGACAAAGCCCTGGTTCGTACAGGAGTACGATCAACAAGATGTGTTAATTATACACGCGGCGTTTAACTACACACGTGTCAAGTCCATAACAAGGTAGCCGATAAGTAACTTGTATATAAATTTTAATGTTGAGTTTTTCAAGTAGCAGTATCAGTGCATGTTCGTTGTGTGTGTGTGTGTGCTGACGAAGGCTTTAGCCGCAACGTTTATTCTGTCACTTGTGATTATGGATTATGTCCTAGTACAGCTTCTACTTCTCGTTTTCGGTGATTCATTTATGTTAGGATTTAAAAAGTTAGTTACATGTAGAAAGAATGGAAGATAATAGGGAAACAAAACTCGCTTACACTCAAGAAATAAATGACCGTAGACCCCGAGGTAGACCAAGAAGACGGTGGAGAGATAATATATATATACAGACCTACAAGCACTTGGAATCAACGACTGGCAAGAGAGAGTCAACCAGAGAGACGAATGGAGACGGATTGTATCTGCAGCAAAGAACCTCAATGGCTCGGAACGCTGAAGAAGAAGTTACATGTCCGTTACAGGACGCCACAATCAACCCCGGCATTTTAGGTTGTGATTTACTCGGCAAGTTTACATTTAGTTGTTCCCCACTGCTTTCTGGGGGAACGACGCTCAGACCGTTGCTAAACATCAACTCAGTCTGTCTGCCTCCAAATCGCCGGAACTGATTTCGAACGCTGCATGCGGGATTGTGAAACCATTCCCTACCCTTGACATTCTTGCTTGCCATGCTGACCCCAACAAAGAAAGAAATGGAAACAACCAGCAGCGCTGATCTGTTGATGCTAGTGTCTTCTGACTTCTTAAAGCAACGCGTCAACCACTACCGGTAGATCCATTGGCACTAAGTCCTCTCTGAGTTTTTGTGGGGTCTTCGTGGTCAAGTGATTAGACCGCTGGCCTAGTGCTCCGAAGGGTTGAGGGTTTGTTTCCGCACTCTGTCGTTCGGTTCACGAGTGCATTTTTCTCAGAGTCCGCGGGATCGTCGCTGGAGTTACGGAGTTTGAGCTCTACGAGACACTTTCGGCAGGTCGCCGTGGGGAAAGAGACCGAGCCGCATGCGATAAAACCCTATGCGATGAGGCCTACCTTAACGCATTTAAAACACTTGTAAGATGTAGTAGGCCTTAAAGTGCAAGGAGTTGTTGTAATGGGTGATGTCGTTTCTACAGCTAATTCCGGTTCAATCAATGTTTGATTAACAAGAGAACAAGCACCCGAGAACACG
This sequence comes from Cepaea hortensis, assembly GCA_963921405.1. Taxonomy (NCBI): domain Eukaryota; kingdom Metazoa; phylum Mollusca; class Gastropoda; order Stylommatophora; family Helicidae; genus Cepaea; species Cepaea hortensis. The sequence goes on along the minus strand of OY992878.1, from coordinate 26,535,030 downwards.
TTAAGCTTTTAGCTGAGTAGCATTTAGCACGCGAGGAAATTCTCGCTGAATAAAAGATTGTACCAAGGTACTTTAAAATAAATAAGAAGGAAGGTAACGCGTTGATGTACACTTCAGCGTGATGAAGGCGTCGTTTAGAAGTGACAGATACATTTGTATTCATATACATGTAGCCTAAAGTTTTTCTACTGTCTAATAGCCACCGGTATTTCTGTCCTCTTTATGTCACCGGCACCGTGACGTCTTGACAGACGAGAAGTTTGTTACGCTGCGCTTAAGAAAAGGCATAATAACTACAACCCATAGTGGTAAGAACTGGGATAGAGTTATATCTCACCACAGCACAACGCCTGGGCTGAATTGCAGAGACCATGAGTTACCCATGCAGCATGATCTCTCTCTCTCTCTCTCTCTCTCTCTCTCTCTCTCTCTCTCTCTCTCTCTCTCTCTCTCTGCCTAGTTTACTCCAGAGGAAAGGTACGCCAATACACATGGAACAAGACAAGCTGCAGAAACTGCCAGATCAGAAAAGCAAAGCTCTAACTGCCAACCTGTAGGAGCCTCCACCAAGACCAGTTGTCGACCAAGGCTTAGAGTCTAGTTTGCTCCAAAATGACATTTAGTTTTATGTTGCATTTCCTCTCATCGGGATAAGGCGTGTACCCTCCCAATTGCGCACCTCCGCATGAGGCTGTTGGCGCAATATGAGGTGACGGGTGGAGTTTCGGGTTTGGTGAGCGCCGCCCAACATTCGGCGCTAACAGAAAGCAGGTAATACCATCTACAGTCACATGTAAGCTCAGTCATATCTGATGAAGACCTGACAGATCTTTTTATATAGATGCCAGAAAATAAACCTGCAATGATTAAATCGCTCGTTAGCGAGGGATCAGGGGATAAAGAGGTATGAAGGCAAGTGGATCGACTCAGTGTTACGGGATTTTATTCCATATGGCTCGGCCTCTTTCTGCAGGTAGCAGGCGTTGCACAGAGCACAAACTCCGCAGCTGCAGTGACGACCCACAGTAGTCTCCGAGAAAACTGTACTCGTGAACAGAATGACAGGGCTCGGCATCGAACCCATAGTCTTCGAAGCGCCAGGCGGACGGCTTGACCACGAGTCCTCCCCATATCAGGGTACACTGCAGTTAGCTAACGCTCTTATCTTCCCTTGGTTGTACTGGGACCAGGTGTGTCAAGTAGCCGACATTGCTGTGTATGTGTGAAATGATAAGACTTGACACTATACCCATTATGAGGCTAAGTGATTAGATCACAGAATCACGACGTATTCATTCCAGATCTCTTGGGTTATGGTGGTGGTAGTAGTAATAGCAGCTGTAGTAGTAGCAGCAGCAGCAGCAGCAGCAGCAGCAGCAGCAGCAGCAGCAGCAGCAGCAGCAGCAGCAGCAGCAGCAGCAGCAGCAGCAGCAGCAGCAGCAGCAGCAGCAGCAGCAGCAGCAGCAGCAGCAGCAGCAGCAGCAGCAGCAGCAGCAGCAGCAGCAGCAGCAGCAGCAGCAGCAGCAGCAGCAGCAGCAGCAGCAGCAGCAGCAGCAGCAGCAGCAGCAGCAGCAGCAGCAGCAGCAGCAGCAGCAGCAGCAGCAGCAGCAGCAGCAGCAGCAGCAGCAGCAGCAGCAGCAGCAGCAGCAGCAGCAGCAGCAGCAGCAGCAGCAGCAGCAGCAGCAGCAGCAGCAGCAGCAGCAGCAGCAGCAGCAGCAGCAGCAGCAGCAGCAGCAGCAGCAGCAGCAGCAGCAGCAGCAGCAGCAGCAGCAGCAGCAGCAGCAGCAGCAGTAGTAGTAGTAGTAGTAGATTTAGGCAGATTTAGCTCTCTATACAAGTAGTGGGACGGGGCACTTTCTCAGCGGGAATCCAAGTCAGACTACTGTGTTCGCAGCTTATCTGTCGCTAAACCATGGTGGACACGTGTTTACTAACAACTAATACTCCTTTGTCGCTGTGCGATGGAGTTACAAACGCAAATCGCAATCTAGCATTCGAAACACAGCTATGGGTGATTTGAAAGCAGACTCTGTTGAGCTGGTTTTCATACAATGGTATGAGTGTCTGTGGTAAGGAAAGGAACGACAAACTACTGAACGTAGACTTGCCGGGAAATCACAATCTGTAAAACAATGCTGGGGTTGACTGCTGCGTCATGTAATGGATATGCAACTAACTTTAATACCCCTCTGCAATAGCGGACCAGGTATAAACATATTGGATATCAGGAGGAATATTAAATATCTATTAATTCAATATAAACACTTTTTAACACACTCTCATGTTTAAGGAGGCCCACTCCACCCGGGGCTAACTGGTCCCACTTGCAATCGGGCAAGCTGACACCCTGGCCAGTCCGCCACTGACCCTTAATTACTTACAAAACTATTACCCCACTTTTTTTTTCTGGAGAGATTAACACCCCGGTGCAATTTATAAAACGAGTACGGGATTGCTTCTAACAAAGTTAATACTCTAACGCTACTTTAACAATAAATCCAATTTGTTGCACGGCCTTTGCATGACGTCGCAATCAATGCCAACACTTTTGGTTAAGATTTACTAAACAATTTGTTTACATTCAGTAGTTTGCCATTGCGTTCTGAACGTTCGACGCACATATCGAAATCAAGACAAAGCGGCCTGCTTGCCAAACTGTCTGCTGCTGATCATTGTGAAAACTAATGCCTCATTGTTATTTACAAAATTACAATCCCATTATTACTTGCAAAAGTAATCCCTCGTTACTAATTGTAAATAAAATACTCTATTCTTATTTACAAAACTAATACGTTATACGCCAAAATTGACACTCCATTGCTGACAAGTAAAATGAAAACCCATATGAACAAACAACTTTATGACAATATAAGTTAAAGAGTTGTGATAGCATAGTTTGTTACTCACCTGTGGCTCGAGGATTGTAGATACAATATTTCTTTCGTGGGGTGAACATATTATTCCTGCGTCCATTCAGACTCCTAAAATGGGTACCAGTACCAGCAATGTTTCTGAAAGGTAAGGCGACCAATGAGACACTGAGTACGTCATCCCTCGATTGTCGTTTAATCAGAAAATATAGGATAGGCCTAGAACTATATTCCCTGTGTACACACTGGCAATAAAAAGCAAGTCTACCTTGTAAGTCAATCCTTTAACTGAGTGAATAAATCACACACACAATGGAGAAGTAGAATCGGTAAGCTCAGACGGTACCAGCCAAAGCCTTCATCGGCTCACAAACAACAGACACACACCGGTGCAACTACATGAAAAACTCTTCTGTTTGTGGTTGAATATCGCGTGTACCGTTCAATCCGCTTGTGTTGTTTAAGGTTAATCCTTTAATTGTGTGCAGGTAGCATCCAAATGTAGTATCAGAAGTTGATGTATCGTATCCACAATCAGGTAAAATATTAAAATCAATACTCTAATTCAGTGCGCAGATACGACCAAGAGATGGGACTGGTCACTACAGCTCACAGATATGATCCCCAGTATGTTACATGTAATCTAGTAGATATTTACATCTTTATTGTACATATTTATTTCATTTTACATACTCATTTACATATTTATTTTAGATAATTTTAATTAATAAAAAGACTTAGTTACAAGTAACGAAGTAAAGACCAGCCACATTAAGTAAATTAACTTAAATAACCAGGATAAACTGAAACAAACCTGTCGCGCGAGTTTACATCACGATTATATTACACATTCCTGTGTTGAGAATGAGAAGCGTGTACGTGTGTGTCGACCACCCGACCCAAGTCTCGCAGTGTCATTTGTCAAGGACGACCCAGTGAACCTGCACGACTCATAAGCCAGTCGACTTTACAAAGTAGAACCTTACCGCACCCTCTACACACTGGGTTCTCTACGGCTTGTTGTGGTGTCGGCAAACTGGGAAACAGATAGTGAATTCTGATCTTTCAAACATGAAGTAGCGAACAGTTAGCTAGTGATAGATCTTCGACACAACCGTCTCACTTTTTACATTGTCACATCTTTCAATACAAACCAGTACGTAGATAGACATTAACCACCAGAAACTGCCATCATTATCTTGCGTCATGCTTGGCGGCGCAAACCAAATGTTTATTGTGTTCCTAAATAAGTTGAAAGGTCGATCGCATTATTTGGCCGACTGATCTGTATTTTCTGCTTTTGTCGATCGCTATCTCTCAAAATTATCAGCATATGTCATGTCGATAAGCGTGGGTGGTCATGGATTGCCATATTTCACGATCACCAGAGTATTGGATCAGGTACGTGGCGAAGGATATTACGGATGCAGTTCGTAATCCTGCATACCGCGTTCAAAACACAGCTGTGGGCGATTTTGCAGCAAGCCGCCTTGCGTGGTTTTTATATGAAATGGTATGGATGCCGGTCGTTTAGAAATCAAAGGCAAACTACTAAACGTAAACTTGCCCATGAATCACGAACAACAACAACAACAAATGCTGGGGTTAACTGCCACGTCCAATAAAGGGTATGCAACTAACTTTTTAACTGTGTTACTGTATCGGTTATTTTGTATGTGACCAATCCATTCTGATATTTAATTCATCGCTTTCCCCTTGCTTTTCCCCATCAGTTTTGCCAGTTATCACTATGTTCTCAAGTGTATTTCTTGTCATATCGTGCCCGAAAGATCTTGACCGCATACAATACATTTTTCTAATTAATGTACGGTGTGTTAAACGACTTTGAGTTAAATGTTTCGGAGACTCCTGTGGGAGCTACGGAGTTCGTGCTTTGTGCGACGCTTTCCGTGCTGCGGAAAGAGACCGAGCCATATGGGATAAACCTGGTGCAATGAAGTCGACCCTGTCGACTTTTAAGCGACTTTTTTCCCGTGTATCCACGTAGAGTAACGCAGCGTGCGAGAATTATTAGCGGTTCTCGCGCGTTGGTGACTTGCGGGATATGTGAGCCGGCCGCTCAGAAATCAATGGCAAACTATTGAACGTAATCTTGCAAAAAAATCAACAACAGCGGTAATGCTGGTGTTGACAGCGATGTCCTGTAAACGACATGCGAAACAAAAATGTTTCTTGAAAAACTGTTTCATTCGTGTTATGTCCATCCATCGTAATTTTGCATTTTCCCCTTTTTAACTCGATTGAATATATTACACATTCCGAAGCCTAGGATAGACTTATACAAAACAAGCTTAACGTACTCTGCAGCTCAGCTGTGGAACAATCTTCCACAAGAAATCAAAGACATCACCAATCCCTATATATATAATCGCAAATTATTCGAACACTATCTCAATACGGATTACCTTCCCCCTTAATAATATAAATAATAATAATAATAAAACCCTAGTATGACAACCAGTCCCCTTTTGGCAGGCCAGTATATTCCACATAGCTAATAACAAGTGCCACACCAGTCATTAATATTACTGAGTCGTGTATTATTGATTTTTGTATTTTTTTTTTTCCATATCTTTTATAGTGTTGCTGTTCTCAGTTAGCCTTGAATGATTTGTGGATGAAATAATGTAGAAAGAGGGTGATACTGATAGAAGAGCAGAATGTTAGACAGGCCTGCGTGTCCAATTCGTAACCCTTTGAAAATAAAGTTTGTTCGTTCGTTCGTTCTTTTCCTCGCCTTGATGGGAAAAGATATATTGCAGGGAATACTCTTCATCTTGTGAAATGTTGCTTTTGCTTGGGCTATTATACATTTAACTTCCTAAATACATCTTCCATCTGCTGTTTTTAAAGTACCCAAATACATAAACACATTGACCTATTTCAGATTGGTTCCAATCATGTCGATGTTGTATTTGGGAATATACGTTTTCTATGTAATAGCACTTGCTTTCGTTTCCCTGTTATTCAGATTGTCCTTTATTCTGACTTTCTGTTGCAGTTATATTCATCATTTCTTGTAACGGTGTTTCAGTTTCACAGAAGCCATGTCATAAGCATAACGCAGGCTGTTTGCAGTATTGCCCACTATACGTTATTCCTGGCATGCCTTCTATGTTTCACTAATATTTCCTTGTACAAATTGAGTAGATCAGATGATAGTACATAATCCTTCTAACACATTGTTTAATGTGTTCAAATGTCCCTAATTGGTTGTCTTGATTCCAGTGACCAACCAGTCAATAGATTCGTCAACCGTTGCTGTATTGTCAATAATCCTTATCAGGTATATTGAGACGCGCTCAGGGTGCGGGGATAGCACACTTGTCTCCCACCGTGTATTTCGGAATTAGGTTTTTCACGGGTCAACTGGCTGATCTCGGGTTGATAAATATAGCGTCTGCAGTCATAGAAGGCATGAACACACGTCACCAAAACACAGCAGAGACTAACAGACGCCGTGTGCTCCTAAGTGATTGCGTGAGCTCAGTACAACCGATAATTAGAGCATTTTATTGGAAATCAATCTCAACCTTCTGACGTAAAATTGCCTAGAAAATCAACCTGATGTTATGTTAGATGGCACCGTCTTATGAATGACAAACACTATTTTATTTATCGTGTTCACCTTGCTTTATCTTGACGCTTTTAATTTTATCACGTCTTGATCCGCTTGAATTGATGTTTTATTTGTCTATTTTTTAGTGACTGTTCTGGTTTTGGTTTCGGCTGTTGGCAGTGGCGCTTTATAAATCCTGTGAAGTACCCATTCAGGTGTAAGGCATTCCTCAGAGTTTCAAATTCCTCTGTCAGTGTGTCCTGGGTGCATATCTTTCTAGCAGGGCAAAGAAGGGACCGTACTAAGCCCCGTTTGCACTGGACAGTTGCGAAGCTCTGAAAATTTAAGTATTGGCCAGTCCATGTTTCTTTGCTGTACCATCCATCATGTGCCATGCCGATAAGCGTGGGCGGTCATATTCTGCCATCTCACTCGATCACCAGAGTCTTGGATCAGCTCCGTGTTCCTGTCTCGACCATGCCACGTGGCCAAGCCATCCAGGTATTTACTTCTCGGTCTTCCCCTTGGTCTCTTCTCTTCGATCTTGCCAGTCGTCACCAAGGTCTCCAATTCATTAAAAAATTTTTTGACTGTATACGTCTAATGTCTCTAATCAGTTTACGATTTTCATTTGTTTCTTGAAGGACTTGTTCATTGGTTTTTCTGTCTGTCCATTGTATTCTTTGCATTTTCCTCAGAAACCACATTTCCACAGCCATCAGCTGTTTTTCAGCTTGACCGCTTATTGTCCACAAAAGTATAGGTTCTATGTAGCACTTCAACACGCTTTTTCTCGTTTCAATTGATATCTTTTTATTGGTCAGTATGTTTTTCATCTTGCAAAAGGCTACCTTTGCAATGGCAATTCTTGTTCTAATCTCTTCAAGGCATCTCCCATAAGATGTTATGACTGTGCCGAGATAACTGTACCGATTCACTTACTTAAGAATGCACAACACAACACAAACACAACACAACACTAACACACAACACTTAAGAATATGCCCATTTACTTGTATATCACATTGTGGTATTTCTTTCTTCCCAGTGATGACCATAACCTGTGTCTTCTTAATATTCATTTCTAACACTATTTGCTCACTGTGTGCAACAACCGCATCTACTAAATTTTTCAGGTTCTGTTCATTGTCTGCAATCAAGACTGTATACCTAATGTATATCTAATGTTATTGATGTATCGTCCCCCAATGTTGATTCCTTCCATATCTTCTATATTTCTGAAAATATTTTCACTGTACATGGAAAAAAGATCTGGAGACATTACACATCCCTGTATCACACCTATTTTAATAGGCTGATATTGATCTACATTGTTATCAATTCTGATGGCAGCTTGTTGTTTCCAATATATGATTTTTTACAAGTCTAAGGTCTTTTCCATAAAATTGTAGATCTTCAAGCATCCTTATCATGTCAACAAGCCTCACTTTATCGAAAGCCTTTGTGTAGTCAATAAAGCAAAGATATAGATCTTTGTTTACTTCTATAGAACTTTCAGTTACTGTTCTCAGTATATACACAGCATTTACTGTGCCCTAGAGTAGAGGCCGACCCTGAGATCTCTTACCCATCTGTAATTCATCAAAAAAGATGTCCTTTGGTATTCTACCATCATCCATCCTCCTAAGATGTCCTATCCATCTAAGTCTACGAAGACTGAGCATGGAATAAACTGTCTGTCAGATTCTCACCCGCAGGTGCTACGTGGCGTCTTTACCAACGCCAGGCAAGTACAACCGGGCTCAACTCTGAGTGACGCTAAACACGCTAGTTACAACGCGGCGTCTTCGACGGCGCCAGGTAAGTCCATTGCTGGTCAGTCGGTACAAGCGTGAAACTTGTGGTTCACGCAGGGGGACTCTACTCCGACTGACGAGAATGCTGAACGGCTCGACAGACAGGCTTGGGATGTCGTAGCGGACAGACGGTTTGAATGGGGCTTGCAATGAATTGAATGTTTGAGCGTGAATCGATAGCTAGCCTGTACGAGTGTAGGAGACTGACCGCCTGTGGTATTGACTTGTAAGTGTATTGCATATATGTATTGATTGATTGCATGTATTGATTGTATGATGAATTGTGATTGCACGATGTATGCATTGATTGTGAAGTGCGCGTTGCGAGAATAAAGTGTTTGAATTGTTGTTACCGTGTGTCACGTTGAGTTATTTAGTAACAGTATATAGTATCTCACTTGTCAGCCAACGAGCCTGAGTTCTTGCTGAATGCAAGATTCTGCCAAGTGCGAACGTGGTGGCATCGTCCGTGTGTTGAACCAATTGTAAATTAAGAGATAAGTGCGAACGTGATGGCATCCATCTTGAAAGTTATTGTAAAATAGGTGTGAACGGTAGTGTAAGCGGACAGTTTGGAAAGGTTGGAAAGTGAGTTGTTGATTGCGGTGAAAAGACGACAGAACGACTAACAAAAATACTTGACTACATAAAAACCTTCAAAACTTAGTTGACATCGCATACACTACAAATTTGTACTCGTCCTAATTTCTCTTGTTCCAAAAACAACAGGTTGTTTTGTGTCACCCAAACCCGTTGATTGTAACACCCAATTTTTTCGACTGTAAAGTCCATTGTGTTTGCGGGCAGTAACGAACAGCCATTGTCCGAAACAGGTTTCAAGAAACACTTGAGTATACATTTTTCTTCTTAATACTTGTGTAATCAGGAAAAAACCTAAGCTGTACTAGTAAATATTGTACAAAGCATTGAATTTGAATTACTAACACATAATTAACTTTGCGTGTATTCATTTCATCGGACATATTCCATCATGTCTAGTTTAAGTAACTTCATCGAAATGGGTTTAAAGATGAATCTTTCTGGTGAGGAATTGAAGAACTATAGTGATGGAAAGTATGCAGAACTTCTCTTATTACAGGAAAAAGCTAGGGAACGTGATGATAGAGCTGCCGAAAGGGCTTTAAAACAGGCAGAATCAGATACTGCTTTGAAACTTAAGCAGACAGAAACTGAGGCAGAAATAAGAAAAGCTGAAATTCTAGCTCAGAGCAAGAAACAGTAGCTTGAAATTAATGCCCAAAGTAAACGGGAAGAACTTGAAATGAATGCTAAGAGTAAACGAGAAGAGCTTGAAATGCAGCTGAAAATTGAACAGCTGAAAGCTGAAGCATCAACAGAGAAGGATGGTAGAAAGTTTGACAGATTAGACAAAGAAAATCAGTACAAGAAGTACCAAGGGATAGTGAAAAGTTTCACCACGGGCGATTGCATAGCAGCCTTCATCCAAAACTTTGAATGCATTATGGAGCATTATCAGATCCCAGAGACTGAATGGAATATTATATATATGAGAAGTCTTTCTGGGGAACCTCTGAAAGTGATAGAGACCATTCCCAAAGATCTTAGGAAAGATTATCATTATATTAAGTCTAATATGTTAGATGAAGCAGGCTACAGAGAACAGTTTAGTAAATTGTCACCTAAACCAACACAAACGTTCTCTGACTACGTCTCAGTAGTACAGGATATTTTTACGAAGTGGCTGTCAGCAGCCAAAGTGAATGATAGTTTTGAAAGACTGAAAGATCTAATCCTTAGAGATAACATTATCACATCTCTACCATCACCATTTTCGAAATTTCTATTAGAATGTGATTGTGAGAGTGTGCAACAGATTGACAAACGTGGGTCGGCTTATTTTACAGCCAACAAACATTGTTTCACTAGTGGATTGACTAGCACAGACTTTGTAGCAGCAGCTACATATGACAGATCAAAGTCAGTGCCCTACAGTAAACAGAAACCCTATAAGCAATCTGCTGAGAAATACTATCAGTGCAGATATTGCCATTTACCACACAATGAAAATGATATGTGTGATAAACATCCAGGGTACCTCACCTACTTGCAGAATTACATAGATAAGCAAGATAAGGAAAGAAAGAGCTATAAACGTCTCACCAAATGTTTCCTTTGCAAAGCCTATGGCCACTGGCCTCACTTTTGTAAAGGCAAGCAAATGACTAGAAATGCTAATGCAGCCATGTTTGATAGCTCGTCCTCAGATGAGGAAAGTGTTGAAAATCATCCTGTAAATTCAGCACATTCCATTGATGTATTTCACCTTGAAAAATGTACCATCTGTGATCGTTTCCATGAGGATGACGTTTTAACATGCGGCCATTCCATACCTGTTATCAATGAGGAGGCCAACCTAGTGATTAACTCCAAAGGTAAATTAAACATCCATCATGGGTATGTTAATGGTAAAGCGGCCACCGTTTTACGTGACAGCGGCAGTACTCTCATTGGTCTAAAGAGAGACTATATTTTACCGTCAGAGTATACTGGTAAACATGTTACATGCAGAACTTTCTCAGGTAACATCGAGAAATACCCTCTGGCATGGGCATATATAGATACACCATTTGTTGATTGCGGTGAAAAGACGACAGCACGACTAACAAAAATACTTGACTACATACAGCATTGACCAACCCGTGTTGCGATATTATCATTGGTAACCTTCCTGAAGTAAATGATATGCCACATGACAGTATTACACCCTCTGTCACTTGTAACATTGATGATACCATTTCACCTTCATCTCAAATCATTGTTGATGATGTATTACCACCTGTAAATGAATGTATGTTTGCCAATTCAGTAACATCATCACATGAATGTATGGATCTGATTGTAATACCAACTGATAATGTGATTGATAACCTTGATATTACAAATGCAGTAACCAGATCTGCTGCTCAAATGCAAGATCGAATCGATCACACAGAGGCTTTACAAATGGTAAGCCCAGTTGTAACATCTCCTGAAACAACCAAGGAGAATTTTATAACAGCCCAAAAAAGCAGATCGATCTTTGCAGAAATATTTTAAATTAATAGGCCAAAAGCCACGAGTAGCAAAGAACGCTAGATGGCATTTTGCTATGAAGAATGAGATTCTGACACGGTACTATACCAAAGGTTCTAGCACTACAGAACAAACGGTGCTACCATCAGAACACCGCAAACAAGCATTACATCTAGCGCACGACATACCCTTTGCAGGGCATATGGCTAATACTAAAACTAGATTGAGGTTACTTACTCAATTCTACTGGCCTAAATTCTGCAGTGAGACCAAACAGTATTGCAGAACTTGCGACATCTGCCAGAAGCTTGTCAAAAAGGGTAAACACCCGCAAGCTGAACTGCAAATCACAGACTTAGCAAGCAGACCTTTTGAAAAGATCTCTGTCGATATAGATGGTCCTCTTAACCATATAACATCCAGAGGGAATAAATATATTCTAACGATAATTGACCTCTGTAGCCGATGGCCAGAGGCGATTCCTCTTAAAAAACATAACTTCCAAAGACATCATGGAAGTCTTTTTCCATATTTATGCTAGGGTAGGGTTCCCTGATACCATCCTCTCAGATCGGTGTAGTAAGTTCATAGCATCAGCCACTCAAGCCTTTAATTAATAAAATGTTAGGGGTAAAGCAGTGTTTCAACATCCCCTACCATCCTCACTCAACGGGAATTATAGAAAAGATCAACGGGGATCTTAAGCACATGCTCTCAAAAGTTACCCAGGAACACCCTGAAGACTGGGATACTTATTTACCTGCTATTTTATTTGCATACCGGGAAGTGCCTCATGCCAGCACAGGTTTCTCACCATTTGAAATTGTATATGGTGCCAAACAACGCGGCCCATTATCAATGTACCATTCCATGTTGACTGAAAGTGAAACTGTACATAAACCTATTTCATCTTATGAACATGTAACATCATTGCGTGAAAGGATAATGAAATCTTGTGTGTTAGCCTAAGAAGCACCGAAACAATCAGGTGCTATCTACCGACAGTACGCTAACAGAGGAAACAGGACGATAACACTGACGCCAGGACAGGACGTTCTTCTTCTATTGCCAAGCGACAGACATCTACTGACAGACTCATGGCAAGGACCGTTCAAAGTGTTACGACAAATTTCGACTGTAGATTACGAATTTGCAGTTAGGGACAAACACAAGATATTCCACATAAATAAGCTTAAACCATATTACAACAGGAACGAGGACCAGATAGAGACTACAGCAAACACGACAATAGTGGACCAAACAGATGACGACGATACTGACGAAATACCGACACCCTCACTTGACACGACAACCAACCTGCAGGACAAAAAGATTAATCCTAATCTGACACAGACAGAGACTGACAGTTGCAGACAATTGCTACAGGAGTACACCACTATTTTTTCTAACAATCCAGGACAGACAGACTTAGTGCATCATCATATTATTTTGACATCCGACATTCCAATAAAATGCAGACCATACTCAATTCCCATACATTACAAGGACAAACTACACCAGGAAATTATTGACTTAGAGACAAACCATATCATCAGACGATCACAGTCACATATTTGCTCTCCCATTGTCATTGTGACGAAAAAGGACGACACTATAAGACTCTGTGTTGACTATCGTAAACTTAACAACATCACACAGTTGGATTTAGAACCAATGAGCAACTGTGAAGACATACTGACGGAACTGACAGACCCACGTTACTTTACGAAACTTGACATGACAAAAGGTTATTGGCAAATACCGGTACACCCTGACAGCATACATCTGACAGCATTTGCCACACCCTGGGGACTATACGAATGGTGCAAGTTGCCATTCGGGCTAGTTAATGCTCCAGCGACCTTTGTAAGAATGACAAGACTTCTGTTGACAGACATTTCTAACATAATTTGGTACATGGGCGACATTTGCATACATACGAAGAACATGACAGACCACATAACAGCATTACAGCAGACATTCGACAGGATCAGACAACACGGTCTGACAGTTAAACCATCCAAAGTCGACATAGCCTATCAAGAAATTTCATTTTTGGGCTACAAGATCTCAAATGGCTTTGTCTCGACTGACGATAACATCATGTCCAGAATTCTAAAATTGTCGCCTCCGACAACTAAGAAAGAGTTGCGAAGTGTCTTATGTCTGCTAAACTATTACAGACAATTTATTCCACATTTTGCTGAATTGACCGAATGTTTCACTAAACTACTAACAAAGAAATAACCAAATGATATTGTGAACAGCGAATGCTTACGACCTGCATTTTCGAAAGTATTATCTTATTTTTCTAATGAACCTATTCTGAAATTACCTGATCTTAACGCTATTTTCAGGTTAAGATGTGATGCGAGCTCCGTAGCGATTGGAGGGGTACTTCTCCAGGAACACGATAAAATTTTGTACCCAGTATACTATGTAAGCCGCAAGCTGAAAGCCAGAGAACGAAATTACAGCACACCGGAACTTGAGGCACTCGCTCTTGTGTTTTCGGTACGTAAACTTTCCCGATTTCTTTTAGGGAAGCACTTTATAGTTGAAACCGACAGTAGCCCATTGACTATTATCACCAGAGGGACACAAAGTAACCACAGAGTGGCAAGATGGTCACTGCTTCTGCAGGACTTTAACTTCGAAGTCAAACATATAAGTGGCTCATAAAATTCATTGGCCGACCTTCTTTCTAGATGCCCATACGACTCACTCAGTAGCCATATAGCACCTGAGCACACTGCAGATAATGTGTAAGCTGCAAAGTGTAAGTGCTCAACACCAGAGCCACATTTGAAAGAATTTCAGTAACGCTGTGCAATGTATGTGATAGGGATTTAATCTCCCATTGTAAATATATTATGTATATTATATTATTATGTGAACGAGTGTATCGAATATTTGTGAGATATGTGATCGAATGTGTATATTGTTTTAAATATGTATTAAATATGTATTAAAAGTGTCACGGAACAGTACTACAGGATCCAAAAACTTACTGTGCTTGAACTACTTCGAGTATCCTGAGTACCTACACCTCATATTGGCCCACCGTGTATCCCGAGTACCTACACCACAGATTGGCCCACCGTATTTTAATCCGTGTGAAAGAGACTGTGACAGCCGTATCCTAGAAGAACACTGTAATCCACAACGAAGAAACTATCCAACAGCTGTTTTCAAGAACTGGTTACTCTGTTTATTTATAGAACATCCAGACGGAAGTACTGTGTGGTATTGTCAACTTAAAACACCAGCTGTGTATTTCCGGTGTGTATGAATATTAATTTGAAAGATAGAAGACTATACTAGAATACTCACAAAACATTGACGTTTTCCACAACTTTTGTGAGTTAAATATTTCCATATACGGAATTGTATGTGAGGATTCTTGTTAGATGTAATCTCAGCATCGTAAATTGATTTACTTGTTCACAACAGTGACATTGTGTTCACTTTTGTCAATAAGTATCAAATTATGACACTAAGAAATGAATTTATACATGTAATTTATTTTGTTGAAAGCATGGTGAAATTACCGCCCATAACCTTTGTATTACAAACAAGGGACATAACTAAAATTGTTGGTAATGTGTAACATGTATTGAAACCATCATCATGTTGCCTGATGGGTAACACGTCAAGATGACGTCAGTTGTGCATGGAGAGAATTACCAAAGTTGTAGACCTTCATTAGAGTCTCCGACTAAATGAGGTCGGGGGTCTAAGGTTGGAGTCATCTTACAGGTAGATGCTCGCAGTCTGACCTGATGTTTTTGTAATTTTTGTTATTGGTTGAGAGGTAGGGGCGTGTTCGCTGTAACCTACCGGACTGGCTGTGTCATATTGCAGCTGAGGTGATAATCCATCGAAATGATTGTACTTGATGTATGTTGCTTCATAGCAACATTGGTGATTATGTAAATATAACTTACAATTACCTGTACATGTTAAGATAAACCAAAGAGTCACGTCAGACGACTTACATGGTTCGATTCTGACAATATAAATTAAATCAAAGGTGTATAAAGTACATGAAAGGATTCCCTTTCATGAAAAGGAGGGTGGGAGAATGTCAGATTCTCACCCGCAGTTGCTACGTGGCGTCTTTACCAACGCCAGGCAAGTACAACCGGGCTCAACTCTGAGTGACGCTAAACACGCTAGTTACAACGCGGCGTCTTCGACGGCGCCAGGTAAGTCCAGCCAGGCTCAACTCTGAGCAACGCTAAGCCCATTTCTGGTCAGTCGGTACAAGCGTGAAACTTGTGGTTCACGCAGGGGGACTCTACTCCGACTGACGAGAATGCTGAACGGCTCGACAGACAGGCTTGGGATGTCGTAGCGGACAGACGGTTTGAATGGGGCTTGCTATGAATTGAATGTTTGAGCGTGAATCGATAGCTAGCCTGTACGAGTGTAGGAGACTGACCGCCTGTGGTATTGACTTGTAAGTGTATTGCATATATGTATTGATTGATTGCATGTATTGATTGTATGATGAATTGTGATTGCGCGATGTATGCATTGATTGTGAAGTGCGCGTTGTGAGAATAAAGTGTTTGAATTGTTGTTACCGTGTGTCACGTTGAGTTATTTAGTGACAGTATATAGTATCTCACTTGTCAGCCAACGAGCCTGAGTTCTTGCTGAATGCAAGATTCTGACACTGTCACACAACCTGATCTTTCCAATACTTCAGTATTTGTGATTATTTCTTGCCACTTAATACCAAGAATTCTTCGCAGACACCGCATATGAAAGCTGTTTAAATTGTTCTCTTGGTGTGAGTAAGTTGTCCAGGTTTCACTGCCATAGAGAAGAGTACTAAGGACACAGGCTTGATAGACAAGGACTTTTGTTTTGGCAGTAAGCTTCCTGTTCTCCCAGACTCTTTTTCTTAACCTGTTCATTGTTGTTGCTGCCTTACCAATCCGGATGTTGATTTCCTGATCTAGGGATAATTTGCTATTTACCACTGATCCTAGATATGTAAATTGGTCTACCATCTCTAGTTCGGTGTCGTCAATAAAGATTGACGGTACCCCATGTGCACCTTGTGACATAATCTGTGTCTTCTTTTTGCTAATTGTTAAACCAAATTCAGAATATATGCAATAAATATAGAATTACATAATTCAGGAGGTATATCTCCAGTATCGTATATTGCGTTTAGCAGTCTGGTGACTTTGTCTATTCCATATTATTCTAAGGCATTGATAATTTCTACTGTGATGTTATCTGTACCCGGGGTCTTCAAGCCATGTTTCTTTTGCCTCTTTGCATAACTTCCTAATTTTCCTGTGAATCTCTTCATATTTTTCCTTGTTAATTTTGTTATTTCTTCTTACTTCCATGAATTTTAAGATGTCTTCCGTCATCCATTTCTTGCGTCCTGTTATCTTTGTTTTTGGGATGGTTGTTTCTGCAGCTTGGTTGACTGATTTCTTTAATATTTCCCATTGGTCACTGACGTCTTGAAATAATATTTCCATATCGGACAATGCATCGAATCTGTTCTTTACCTCTACGTTGAATTTATCTTTTATTTTCTCACTCTTCAGTGCCTGTAGATCAAATTTTATGTTTCTTGGTGGTGAATATTCGACTTTCTTTAATTGTATATGTAAATTGCTTAAGATTAATCTATGGTCGCTGTAGCAATCTGCGCTTGGTATAGTTTTTGCGACTTTTAAGGCATTTCGAAATCTTCTGTTGATGAGAATGTAATCAATCTGTCAACAACTCAATTGCGACAGGCATACAAGGATTCCCTTCTTTTGTACCACACGAAAATGACAACTCGTACTTTGTACAAAAGGATAGATTTTATTTGGAGCAGATAGTACATGAGCTCCGCGAGCGAAATACCACATCGGTATTAAACATCATAGTATGTTATAAAGATGTAATGAGAAGATGAATGTTGATAGTAATTACTAATGAAGCTAAGCTTAAGTCCTAACTATTGATACTGTCCTTCTTAGCAACAAAGTATTCACAGCGGATGTACAGTCCGTCGCCTACGCCGTCGAGTCACTGTCTGACGAATCTCTCAGTGGCGTGTTCAGCCACGAGCAATTGACTCTGCGTGCATTCGCTGCTTTGCGTGCTTGGAGTTCCAGCACACTGGTCACCTGGTTAGAGTAACCAGTGTTGCTGGTCACTTCTCGTGATGCGGGTTTCCCAGTCTCTTGGGTAACCCCAGCTCACGTACACTCATTGACCTCCTTGTTGACACAAGTGTGTCCAGTTAGAGAACTATTTATAGTTCTCACTCGTGCTTGTGTCCATTCTGTCTGGTTTCCTAGATCGCTATGTTATTTTCCTCTTCTCTAGCTCTATCTATCTAATACTTAGCTCTAAGCTCTTACGTAGCTCTTTGACACAATCTGATTTCTGATCTTATGATCAGGACTTCCCCATGTCCATAATCTCATTGGGCGCTGTTGATACCAGGTGTTTCCAATAATCAAATCATGCTCTTTTGCCCACTGTACAAGTCTGCAACCTCTTTCATTCTGTTCTCCTAGTCTATACTTGCCTACTATGCATCCGTCCTGTTGATTTCCAACTTTGGCATTCAAGTCACCCATTATGATATTACTTCAGAATTCTTGCATTTCTTGAAGGCTTTCTCTAAATCATTGTAAAATTCATCAATGCTGTCATCACTACTGTCTGCTGTTGGTGCATAAACGTGTATGATGTTGACATTAAAAGGTTTTCCACTCAACTTCACCAGTAACACCCTGTCTGTTACAGTCCAATATCCTTTGATCGATTTTGCTCTCTCTTTATCCATTATAATTGCTACTCCTCGCTGTTGTTTCTCTCCACCAGAATAGATTATTCTATATTCCTCACATGTTATAATACCCATTCCTGTCCATCTGGTCTCCGAAGAAAACCGAGATGAGCACCCTGATGACGACACGAAGAGGCCCAGGTGGCCTACCTTGGAGGAACTACGAGAGTCGGCAAGGATTGAGGAACTAAGGCACCAGGAATTCAAAAGGTGCTGGGATGAAAGAGAAAAGAAGAAGCCCAAGAAACTCAGGAGACCGGTAGAATGCCCAAATAGAATTACTGACTCGGAGGATGGACTCGGCTACACGTACTTTATAGAAGACGGAGAGATCTTCCCATGGATGACCTCGGAGGAAAAAATCGGAGGCAGCAGAAACTCAAACTCGAAAGTGAAAACAGACGCAAGGAGGAAAATGGAAACGTAGAGAAGCTCCTACAGAAAATACACAAAAAGGAGACAAAAACACCATATAAAAAGTCATATAAAGACTGCAACCAGTCAAGCCAGACAAGCCAGGAGCCTTCACTAACAAAAGATACCACAAAAGGAGACGAACACAAAGGATAGCCTCCGACCAACACACAGTTGACGTCACAGTCACAAATCAACATAACCAGTCCGAGATAGGACTAACTCGTAAGAGTGCACAAGACAAGAATTAGCGTGAATGAACCCACAAAAACCACGGACCTCATCAATAACCACAGCTAAAGAGGCAGGTTGAACGAGGCCGAATTTGGAATTTTTGTTTTGAAAATTGGAATTGGAATTGGAATCTGGTCTCACATATAACTAACAGGTTAATATTTAATCTTCTCATTTCATTCTTAATGTTATCAAGTTTTTCATCCCCACTCATAGTTCTTACATTCCAAGTTCCTACTTTCAATGTTGATACTCTTTTGCATTCAGTCGTCTGATGGCGGTCTGGAGTCACCTGGTGCACATGACTACCCACACCGGGCGAGGCTGCTCCTATGGAGCTTACATTTACGCCGTTTCTCTGATTATCGATAAGACTGCAGTACATGATATTCTTGGCATCTGTAAAGAAGGTAGTTTGCCATTGCTTTCCTTCCTAACAGTGACCATACTGGTCGATGACCGTAGCCATTGTCTCCCAAAAAAGAGATCCTCTGCCTACCGTCAAGAAGCTGGAGACCATAACCTACAACTATCTGTTGGCTGCTCTTTAACTTCATCCACCACCTGCACCCATGGCTTAACTTAACCCTGATCGGGGGGGGGGGGGGGGGCTAAACGGGTTCTCCACCTTGCCCAAGGGTGTCCCGTAGGCTAGCGGAGGGAAGGAGGCACCTTACGTCTCCTTTGATAGGGAATACCCCTACCCCGCCGCCCCATGTACTGTACACCGCTCTTTAAATTGTGAACATCGCAGAGAATGCTCGCCTCAGCATATCACTGAGTACTGAAAAGATAACAACGTCATTACTAGACAACCCAGAGAAATATGTGAGAAACTTATCATTGTACGTACTGAACAAAATTGAAACTTAAACACTTGCATACGGATTAAAATTCTGCATAAAGGCCAAACACATCAACCGTATTGCGTAGCAAGCACAGTTTAAAATGTTGTTTGATCAAGTCTGTAAGCTATCACCTACTTCTGCTGAGTTGGTCGGGTGGCTGAAGGACAAACTGTTAGATTTAGGACACTAGTATCGCAAAACACCCTCTAAACAGACATGTCCGCTGACCAACTAACACCTTACTACATTAAAAGCATTAAAGGCTAACAAAACCCTCGTAATATTGAAACCAGACAAAGGGAGTGGTGCAGTATTGATGGATATGTCAGACTGTCAACATTAGCATCTTTAACTGATTGTTGATTTCTTGGCAAGATTACGCTCAGTAGTTTGCCATTGCTCTCTGAGTGGCCAGCTCACATATCCATTAAGTTACCGTCGTGATTCGAACCATTGCTGATTCTCACCGTCGTCACGTTACTTACTGAGAGTATACGAGATTACGAAGAAAAGTCGCTAACCTAAAGGCCAGGAAGCCGGCATATGTCAGGCTACGAGAATAAAATGGAAGAGATATTATCAGTCGAAGCTAAATTCAGGTTAGATCAAACAGTAAACAAGTCGGAGGAAACAGATTCACTTGTGAATGAGGGACTCATCAGTGAGGCCACTGCAAAAACGCTCACACCACGTGAACACCCAAACTCCTCAGATGTACGGTCTACCCAAACTTCACAAGCCTGAAATCCCACTAAGACCGATCCTGTCCATGGTTAACTCTGCACAACACCGAATGGCGAGATGGCGAGCTGAAATGTTAAAGCCAGGACGACAGTCCTTGGATCCAAAAATACTCAGAAATACATTCGAACTGGTTGAATTATTGGATACTATGGACATAAATAATAAACACATGGCATCCATGGATATAGCCTCCCTATTCACGAATGTTCCGTTAGAGGAGACAGTAAAATTTATAAGGGAACGCATTAAAGACAAACAACTAAAACTAGGCATATCAACATATATTCTGGAGAGGCCAATATACAATTCAATTTTTCTTTAAAATAAAAATAAACATAAAGTCATACCGCCAAATTGACGGAGTGGCCAAGGGAAGGCCTCTTGGATCTATTATAGCGGACATCTTCATGACACATTCAAAAGAAAAGAGATCTTCTGACATTAACAACTTGGTCGTCTACCGTCGTTATATGGACGATATATTAATTATCACCACAGACGAGCTACAAACAACATCGTTTCAAGCCATAATGAACATGACGCATAAAACATATATCTATCTATGGAACACGAACACAACGAAGCGTTGCCGTTCTTAGATATTCTAACGAGACAGAGAGCAGACGGCACAATTCAAAGATCGGTGTACCGCAAAGAAATATGGACTGGCCCATACTTAAATTTTTCAGAGCTACGCACCTGTCCAGTACAAACGGGGCTTAATACGGACCCTGTTTAGCCGTGCTAGGATGATGTGCACCCAGGAAACACTGACAGAGGAATTTGAAACTCTGAAGAATGCCTTACACCTGAATGGGTACTCCACAGGATTTATAAAGTGCCACTGCCAACAGCCGAAACCAAAACCAGACTAAACTACAGTCCCCAAACTCACGGCATTTATCGAGCTAACCTTTCGAGGGGATGACGTAATGCAACGTCTACAGGACCGGCTCATTACAGCAGTCGACCGAACATTCTGTGCTGCAACTCCAGTTATTAGGTACAGAACCACACCTATTCCCACCCCAGCAGTAAAAGAATATGTCCCTCTGTACGCCAAATTCAACTGCATCTGCCACATCACATGCAGGTGCCAGTCTACCTACATCGGCAGAACAGAGCGGCAATTAAACAGCAGAGTGGTTGAATACATACCTAATTGGATTGACAAGATACTACACACAGGCGATGGCAGCCTGGCAAGGCCGACACACCAAAATTTTCCTGCGTCGTTCATTGCACGGCACGGTTTGGAAACCTGTCATGTGATTGATAGAGACAGTGTGTTTCGCGTGTTGTTTAATATACAAAATAGTCGCTTGCTAAGGTTTGTAGAAGCCATCGTGATTAATCTACAAATGCCAGTTTTATGCAAACAGAAAGAATTGATAGTCGGTTTAAAATTACGGTGGTAGACAATTGACATGACTGTGCGAACATGTGTATATTTCAGCTTGAAGGAAGTTTCTAGTTATTTTACTTTATGTTGTGTGTGAATTCTGCAGTATGTACCTGAAGAGATGCAGCGAAATGTGTCAGGCAATAAATCGTGCAATCTATTGTTTGTGTCTTCATTATTAAAATTTTATGGTTGATTAATTATTGTAACACATGAGTGGTTTGTTAGTATAACAACTTAGTGGTTGGTTATTGTACCAACTAAGTGGTTGGTTAGTGTAACAATTTAGTTATTGATTAGTGTAACAACCTAGTTGCTACTTTGTGTAACAATTGGGTGGTTGGTTAGTTATTGTAACAAATGAGTGGTTGGTTAGTGTAACAATTGAGTGGCTGCTTATTGTAACAACTGAATGGTTGGTTAGGGTTAGAATTGAGTGACTGATTAATTAGTGCAAACACTGAGTAGCTGGTTAGTGTAACAAATGAGTGGTTGGTTATTGTAACAACTGGGTGGTTGGTTAGTGTGACAACTGAGTGGTTGGTTAGGGTAAGAATTGAGTGGCTGATTAATTAATGCAAAAACTGAGTATCTGGTTTCTGAGTGATTTGCTAGTGTAACAAATAAGTGGTTGGTTATTGTACCAACTGAGTGGTTGGTTAGTGTAACAATTTAGTTATTGATTAGTGTAACAACCTAGTTGCTACTTTGTGTAACAATTGGGTGGTTGGTTAGTTATTGTAACAAATGAGTGGTTGGTTAGTGTAACAATTGAGTGGCTGCTTATTGTAACAACTGAATGGTTGGTTAGGGTTAGAATTGAGTGGCTGATTAATTAGTGCAAACACTGAGTAGCTGGTTAGTGTAACAAATGAGTGGTTGGTTATTGTAACAACTGGGTGGTTGGTTAGTGTGACAACTGAGTGGTTGGTTAGGGTAAGAATTGAGTGGCTGATTAATTAATGCAAAAACTGAGTATCTGGTTTCTGAGTGATTTGCTAGTGTAACAAATAAGTGGTTGGTTATTGTAACAAATGAGTGATTGGTTAGTGTAACAACTGAGTGGCTAATTTGTGTAACGACTGAATAATTGGTTAGTGCAACAACTGAGTGGTTGTTTATTGTAACAACTGAGTGGTTGTTTATTGTAACAACTGAGTGGCTAGTTAGTGTAACAATTGAGTGGATGCTTATTGTAAAACTGTGTGATTGGTTAGTGTAATAACTGAGTGGTTGGCTAATGTAACAATCGAGTGTTTGGCTAATTTAACAACTGAGTGGTTCGTTAGTGCCACAACTAAGTGGTTGATTTGTGTAACAACTGAGTAGGGCCGACGGGGTTAATCCACTCTGTTAGAAGCCCTTTACCAGTCACTGGTTTATAGTCTGACCAAATCACGCCAACATTTCTTTACTCCGGCAATCCGAGATACACATTTCTACATACTCTGACAAATTGCTACTTTAAATGCTTTTGTCACATTACCTCTAGCAGTTTCAGACAATTATTTTCACTCAATCGCGCCCACAATGTCATGTTAAATAACTGTATGTTAAAAGTAAATGACTGGGATACACTGGCATAGGTTAGATGTTGCCTGGAATAGAACTATTTAAACAGTCTTGGTAAGAAGAGTTCCAAACATATTTAAAAACAATATAAGCAATGGATTCTTATACACCTTAAGGCGTATATTCATCACCACCATATGCCATGCCGATAAGCATGGGCAGTCATGTTTCGCCATCTCATGCGATCACAAGAGTCGTGGATCAGCTCTGTGTTCTTGTCTCGACCATACCACGTGGCCTAGTCATCCAAGTATTTACTTCTGTGCCTTACCCTTGTTATTTTCCCCTTCGATCTTACCAGTTTTCACCAAGTTCTCCAATGTATTTCTTCTCATAACGTGACCAAAACAGTGTGACGTCTAATTGCTCTAATCTTTGTACGTTTTTCATGTGTTTCTTGTAGGCCTTGGTCATTGGTTTTTCTGTCTGCCCATGGTCTTCTTTGCATTTTGCTCAGTAACCACATTTCCACAGCCATCAAAAGTTTTTCAGCTTGACTGCTCTTTGTCCACGCTACATCATAATGGGCACCTTGCTGTCTTGACAGACGATAGTTTGTTCTTAAAAAAGGCATAATAACTACAATCCATGGCGGTAACGAATGTGACCGATCAGGCCGATTCGCGCTGTAAATGTTCGTCCACAGTGGATGCATGTTAACACATGGTCATTTCCACCATCATGCACCATCTTACGTCTCGCACACTCGGTGTGTTACTTATCTGCAATCATTTTCTCCTTTGCCTTTATTCCATTTCTGATATTTGCCATCCATGCAACACGTTCAGCGGCGACTGATCCTAGATATGCTTCACATCCATATAAAAGCACAGGCTCTATGTAACACCTCAACAATCTTTTTCTCTGTGGAAATGATGACCAATGGGCACTCGGTATTTGATGTGGTCAGCATCACACCGGCCGCCTTTACTTCCTAAAACATTTCCCAGTACCCCAATTAGGCTGGTTCAGCCTGGAAGCCCGCGCCAGTTAACAAGAAAATAATTGGGATCAGCCCAGATACTGAGTGAACGCACGACCATTGGGGCTTCACCTTGGCGTTGTTCAAAGTGTTATACATCATAACACCTCAGGGCTTGCTGCTTGCTTGTGTTCGCTGGCTGTGAACTCCAGCGTGAAGTCCTGTATGTCGGATGAAGGCATCCTGTTGTCCAACATCAGTGTGATGTCATACAGGGCCTGAGGTTTGCGTGAGTATCCGTTGTTTCATGTCTGGCTTATTGGTGTGCAGACTGGTGGTTCCTCGCCTTGCAGGCAGATACTCTCCGACTTCGTAAAAATCAGCGACCCTACTATGTTAGCCAGGACCCCGAAGGGACCTGTTGCCCAGGACGCACAACTAGGAGGTGTTATTAGGTCTTGGTCAGTATAGAACCTGACCCTGGTGCCTTGGAAACACCTCAGCGTCCCCCGTATAACAACACATCAGTGATCTTTGCAATTGTGTTCAACATGAACGCAATGGCTAGTCTGTTGCCTTAAAGTTGCCTAGTCTCTTCTCTACGTGTCTATATCCTGATAGTTGCACACAGACGCCTGTTTCATGTAGCTATACTTTGCCCAGCCGGTCTTGCAATATATCACAGTGAGTTCCATATCGTCGGGTGATTCAACGTGGCAGATGTGGCGGAACGATTCACAGGTATATTTCTCTAATAGATGAAGAAGCACCGCCAAGAGTATATTGTTCAATAAGTGTTTCTTATCACTTAAATATTAGATGTGGCAGGAAAGAACTATCACTTTAAAAGACAGAAACCTACTTGAATATAGACATTTGGGTGCCTCTGATGTATAGCACTACTTGTAATCATTGCGGTAGTTTGCATTAGTTTCTTGCCTATATTATCAACGATGTCTTCAATTTTTGAGTTCCAAATCAAGCAAGGATGCTTGCATGCCTCTACATTTTCGTTCCTCTTTCGAATTGGGCGCCCCACATCCAGTGCAACGGCCAGTGTGTCAAACTATGACATCAATTTGTGTAAAATTTGCTTCCTCTAGAACAGAGGTTCCCAAACCACGGCCCGCGGGCCACTTGTGGCCCGCAAGCTGTCAGAAAGTGGCACGCGAGGCCTCGTTATTTAATAATTTCAAAAATGCACTCAGAGCTCCCCATCAGCGTGCGATAATTTACTCTGCTCGTGGTTGTTATCTTCTTCTTCTTCAGCATTCCGAGCCATTAAGGTTCTTTGCTGCAGATACAATCCGTCTCCATTCGTCTCTCTGGCTGATTCCAAGTGCTTGTAGGTCTGTATGTATATTATCTCTCCACCGTCTTCTTGGTCTACCTCGGGGTCTACGGTAATTTATTTCCTGATTGTAAGCGAGTTTTCTTTCCCTATTATCTTCCATTTGTTCTACAGTATGTGCCCCAGCCATTGCAGTCTATTAGCTTTCATGATACCAGTGATTAGCGGGGACTTAAACAGATCATAAATGTCTTTTGTTGCTTCTTCTTTTCCACTCTCCACTTTGTGTATCCCTAATGGGCCAAAGATGCGTCTTAAGACTTTGTTCTCAAAGGTTTGTAACAAGGCTTCGTCTCCTTTAGTTGTACTCCAGGTTTCAGAGCCATACAGCACAACCGGTCTAATCAGTGTTTTGTATATTGTGATCTTGGTGTTACGGGATAGCGCATTTGATTTTAGCAGATGTTGTAGTGCATAGTATATCTTATTTCCAGAGTTGATTCTAGCTTGTATTTCTTCCCTTATGAGGTTGGAGCAGTTGAAGATTGTATCCAGGTATTTGTATGTTTCCGTTCTTTTAATGGTCATATTATCTATTTGTATGTGGCAAGAGGTTTTAGCGGTTCCTTCTCTTGACATTACCATATATTCTGTCTTATCTTGGTTGATAACCAACCCCATTTGTTGAGCTTTTTCCTTTAAGTGAGTCAATATTTCCAATGTCTGTTGTTCATTTTCCCCTATAATATCTATATCATCTGCATAACCAAGCAGTCTGGATGTTCCTCCAATATCACATTCCTCCTTTACCTTCCTTACAACTTTCTCTAGAGCCAGATTGTTATGTTCAGATATTATCGATTGCGCCTTTTCAGTTCGCAACGAAACGTTATGAAGAACAGTTCCAACTGTAAATTATTTACATTAATAGCGATCTTCGAAACTGATTAAAAATTTATTGTTAAATGAACTTTTGATTTTAAACCAAAAAATTACCGCAGTGTAGTATTGACATTGACTGCCTTTAAAGTTTTAGAATTTTGTTGACGAAAGTTAAGAAAGGTAAGAATGATATTGCAAGACTTTTATAATTTTATAACGTTGTGGCCCGCTTAACTACCCAAAATAGTAGATATGGCCCTCTGCTTGAAAAGCTTGGGAACCACTGCTCTAGAAGATTCAATCCAAGGGAAAGAGCTCTGATACTACTTGTGAGTAGGATGTCTTGCATAATAATTTTTCCATGGCTGTTGCTTACGTCCTATTCTTTGTGATTTCTAAACGCCGATGGATGCAGAACTTGCACGAGGAACCTCCTATTTACGTCCTTATCCGAGAAGACTAGGCATGGAGTTTAATGATTCCAGAGATCAAATGGACATGTGTTGCCATTAGATCCCAGCGGTTTTTGTGGGAAATGCCCATCCCTAAGCTAGGATCGAACTCGGCACCTTCTTAGCCTGGCGCTGACATCACATGACCGTTTGTAGCCCAGTGACATTGACATACTTAAAGCATGTGGAGGAAACATGACTTACCTAGGCCAATCCCTGCCCTTGCTGATTCATAACTTCGCCGTGCAGGCAGATACTCTCCGACTTCGGAAGAATCAGCGATCCTACTAAGTTAGCCAGGAACCCGAAGGGACCTGTTGCACAGGACGCACGACTAGGACGTGTTAGTAGGTCTTGGCCAGTATAAAACCTGGCCCTGGTGCCTTGGAAACACCTCTGCGTCACGGTATAAGAGATAAGACGCATAGTCTTCCAGATAATCCCCTCCCAACTCACCTACAAACCAATCAACTAACCAGCCAAACAACCAACCGATCAGCCAGCTAGTCAAATAACCAATCAATCAACCAAACAATCAGTCAACCAACCTAGCAACCAACTAACAAGCGGGCCAGCCAACTATAGCGTTTGCATGTTTGTTTATGTTTATGAATACGTGCTTTGTGTTTTTGTAATACAAAGATGTGTGTAAACGGGACATGATTGATACAGGCATTGATAATGCGCATTGGGAGCAAGTCGCCGTTGAACGGGTTGCATGGAGGGCAACTATCAGAAATGGAGTAAAGACAAAGGAGAAAATAATTGCAGATAAGTAACACACCGAGCGTGCGAGAGTAAGATGGTGCATGCTGGTGGAAATGACCACGTGTTAACATGCATCTACTGTGGACGAACATTTACAGCGCCAATTGGTCTGATCAGTCACATTCGTTACCGCCATGGGTTGTAGTTATTATGCCTTTTTGAAGCACAAAGTAACAAACTATCGTCTGTCAAGACGGCAAGGTGTCAAGACGCCAATGAGGTTTTATGTTTTCCTTGAGTGACACCACGAACCTCGTACGGGGTAAATATCTCAACACGCAATTCAATTGTTGAAACATTACAGCCAAACGGACTAATGACGTAACTAGCGAATATTGATAACAATTCAGGTTGTAAAAATAAACATGATTCCTGAACTAAAAACCCACAATGGCAAAGTTCACGGTTCGCTGGCTAACACGGTTGAATTAGAGTCGTGTAGTTATAATGTCACGTGTTGGGTGTCAACAAACCAACTCAGTTATTTGATAAAGACAGTGTGGTATTTATTTCGGCTTTTGGGATATAATGTGGTATTCAGCGTCGTGTTATTACCTTTAATAGAGCCGATACATTTGTGTAGTCGCTCCCTGGCTGATTTACATCCCACGAAGATTTAAAAAGAAAGATCTTTGTACCAATTTTTCATAGCTCCAATTTGTACACGAGAAATCCTGGCTAACCTGGTTTTAAAAAACGCCCGCTAAAGTCGGATGTGTTGGCCTATGGGTTATGGCCCAAGGGTGCATGACGAGACACACCGCAATTACGTCTGAAAAAAAAAAAAAACACACACTCCGGATGAACGCAGAAGAAGATGTACACGAGAAATGACACTCTGGAATCAGCACCCCCAGTGCCTCGCCCGTGTCATTCCAGCTTCCCTGAGTACACTTCCTTTACGTTCCTCTGGGTCTATCCAACGCGTGTCTTCCCTACCGAGATCTACCCCCAACCTTCAAACAATTATTTCGCCCCAGCTTACACTTCCCCATTGTATCACTTTCTGTCCAACTGTGTCACACCATGTCAGCTGACCTACGGAGATTGTGACAGTTGGATTTTGTAGCCTTGTATTCAGACGCCTCCAGAATCTAATTAACTTTGTTTTATAATGTTTTGTTAATGGTGTTGCATCGGTGTCTTTTTGTTTTTGTGTGTAGACAAAGGCATTCTATCCACCACGTCTAGTCTGTCTCTTGTGATTGTGTTTTTTTAAACCTGACCAATCCACTTCCCGGTTATTGCTGTTATCTGTAAATAAATTGTTAAACCTCTATTCCTCAACCCCGCTGTCCAACTGATAAGATTCCCCTGACGTTCTCGTGTTTGCTGTGCAGCATACAACCTTAAACTAAACAGCTTAAAAATTTCCCTCGTCTTTCATCCGCTAAATATACCAAGCGGATTAGCTAGGCCTTATAAACAAATATTTAACTTGAGACTTCCCTACATGTCAGCAGCCGCCTGCTAGAGACACGTCTGCTTGCATTCTGCATTTTGTGTATACAGGAGGGGACTATCTGAGAATAAGGAAGTAAAAGACACTTTTACAGGTCTTAAGGCGCCTTGACCGTATGGTGATAGACCCATGTTTTTATACACCAGTCGACACTCGGTGTGTGATGTGGTTTATTTCCCAAGGCAAATTCCTGGTCCCCATTTTAGGCTGGGTTGACCTAGGAGCTCAGGTCAAGTTTAAATATTCGAATCCCGTATATTATAATGCTTAGTTTTAACCAAAAATATAAAGAGCTCCTTTAGATTCACTGAGAAGTGGCAAATGTAACACGGGCCTGCGTGCCCAATTTGTAACCCTTTGAAAATATTCGCTCATTCATGTTTTATTTCGCTCATTTTGTAGACCAGTCGCACTCGATGGCTGATGTGTTCAGTATCATGTCTGCTGGCTTTACTTTCAGGGACAATGTCCTGTATCTATTGTAGGCTGGGTCCACAAGGAAGCCTGGGTAATTACATAACGTCCAAGTCCATGGGCATTCGCACACTTTACCAACGGGTCAAAAGGTAAGCGAATAATACAAAGGGCGTCTATAGATACCGTGTGCGGTTTTTATGGGAATGAAAAGAGAGTTGATGAAGAAAATAAAATAAGAGAACAATTGAATATTTCGGTCACGTTACAAGAAATAACGCTCTTATAAAAACCATACTGGATGGCAAGGGTGAAGGCAAGCGAGCAAGACATAGACAATCATACAACTGGGAAGATAACATCAAGAGATGGACGAAGAGCAGTCAAAGAGAATGAACAATCAAGGCGAGAGAGAGAGACAGTGTTGGAGATCTATTGCAGCCAGCCTTCACTGTGAAGACGGCAGCTGATTGATTGAGATGTATAACTTTTCATATCATAATATTTCGCAACCAAGATTATTGTAATGAATCTTCAGCGTTGTCTGATTAATATATCAAACAAATGTTTCCCGATTGTGAATTTGAATAACTAAAACACAAACAATAGATTGCACCATTTATTGCCCGGCATATTCATAAGTACCTGCCGAGATGCAGCGAAATATGCCATGAAATAAGTCGTGCAATCTATTGATTAACATATCTCTCGACATTGGGTAGTCTTAATATTTTTCCTGCTGTCTACCTGTAGTGTCTTCCTCATCGTTTAAACCACTGACTTTATTTTGAGCACCTGTCGTCAGCATGTTGTTACTACCGCACGTTGTTCCAGAGGGCGGTAAGTTTTATAATGCTCAAAATATTCTATGTGTCACACTGTGGTTTTCTTTTAGTAATTCTCTTTTCATACTTAGTTTGCTCATAGCATTTTTGTGGTTATTTAGTCTCTCCAAATGCGGGCTCTGTTATTCTATATACATATACATTTCAAGAATATTGTTGAAGTGCCATATAGAATCCATGTTGTATGCATGTGCAGTAAGGACAATAATGAGACAAGATCAGAGACATCTAACAGCATTGACTTCTAAGCAGGGGCGTCACTAGGGGGGTGCGGGGGGTGCGGGCCGCACCGGGTGACACCATCAAGGGGTGACACCAAAATAAAAAAATTGCAAATTTGACAAAGCAGACATAGCTCTGTCTAGTCGGGTTTCATAACCGTTCATTGTTAATTTTATACATTTTAATGTTAAATAAAAAAAATTTAACTTTGTCCGAGTTTGTGGAAGTTCTTTATTTATGTTTTACCTGAAGTATTGAAGTTATATTGTTCAATTTGTTTTCTTTCTTATGTCCTTATTAACTTTTTGACTTATTTTACAAACATTACTATATGCGATTATATATGGTACAGGAACACTCGGAAGAAGACCATGGTGAAAGTCTAGAGGGGTGACACC
Organism: Cepaea hortensis; assembly: GCA_963921405.1. NCBI lineage: Eukaryota > Metazoa > Mollusca > Gastropoda > Stylommatophora > Helicidae > Cepaea > Cepaea hortensis. The sequence continues at coordinate 26,504,019 of OY992878.1, read as the reverse complement.
AAGAGTTTACCGCACTGGGTGACACCAACCCCAGTGACGCCACTGCTTCTAAGGAAAATGCTAAGAATTTACTGGACGGACGGAAAAACGAATAAGAGTCCTTAGAGTAAAAAAAAAAAAAAAGAAAGGAAAAATAAATTAAAACAAAAACAATATTAGACGTAGACGGTTTATTCTTTGTGGGCATGCTATAAGGAAAAATGCACTTGAAAACTTAGCGACAACTGGAAAACTTGATTGAATAAAAAAGAAGACAAACAAACAAATACACAGAGATGTATACCTGTATGGTTTGTTGGCATGACATAGTCTCACTAAGAAAACTGAATAGTTCAAAGACTCTTGTGATGGTGTGAGATGGCATATCATGATTTCTCACGACTATCGGCATTAATATCATGGTGATGATGATGATGATGATGAAAAGACACCACAACCTGGGAGAGAAAGGTTCTTACTGTAACACGCGGAGGTGCCTATAAGCAATCACATAGAACTCGATGAAAGCAGAGAAAGAAAACCGTACAAGAAATCCCCGGTTCCTTTCACGGAGAGCATCAGTCCACGGCCATTTATGACTGAAGGAGGATTCTATATATCATCAGTCTGTTCTTTGTCGATACTAATTCCTAAAATATTCTGAACATTTTTCATTGCCCTTTTAATGTTTTACAGTGACGAATCCTGACAGCGAAATCGCATTAATAAACTGAGGTCAACATGTAGTAGATATAATATGAATATGAACACAACCAAAACTGATGTATGCAGGTTAGCAGTCCACTAAATATACAGTAGTACACCTCTGAGAAGAGTTAAAGAAATTTTAAAAAAATTAAAAAAAAAAAATCTTGCAAAAGAAGAGTTAAAGAAATAAAACAAAAATTCTTGGAATTATGATCACAGAAGATGGCATAATAGACACAGAAATCGAAATCAGATGACACGAGGCAAGTACGCTTGGGTCAACTATCATCCACACTGAAACATCCAAACATACATATATTGCCCAAAAGATCATAACATAAATATCATATTCAGACCAACCTTATGCTAGTAATATCAAACTTGGATATTATCCAAATCACACAAAATCAACACCCGCGAGAAGAGATGATTGAGAAGAGCGGCCAACTTAAATATCTGAAACAAAGTTAGAAATGATGTTAACAGACAGACAGTGGGATTATCACCTTTTGCCACATATAATAAAAGGCAGAGGATCAAATGGTTCCGCTATCTCGATAGAATGCAATAACATCAGCTACCAACACAGGCGCTACATTAAAGAGAATCTGATACCAGAGCAAGAAGACCCCCGAGAAGTAAATGGATTGACCACATCAAAGACATTGTACAACAACATGGAATGACACTATCCAGTGCCACACATCGGGCGCTGAAAGTCAATTATTCCTCCCCATGACGCTTGACGGCAAAAGTGGAAGATGATGATGACCACTTAACTAAGTTCGGTCAACACCGATGCTGTACTAGCTGTACAAACTAGCCATGAAACTATTCAACTGTGAAAAATTCTTGGCTGTGTGGCACTAAAATAGCGTGAAAAGAGACTCTGGTTACACACATTGAAGCATATTGGACATATGGTGCTGGCCTCACATATTTAGAGACAAATCAGCACTCAAGAGGTAATGTGGTGAATACCACACAGGCCGCCTTTACTTCCATCGACAGTTCTGGTACCATTTTAGGCTGTGTAGCTCCTGTGTTGTTTGTCCATCAAGAACGATGATGATCATTCCTTTCATTCAGTGGGGTTGAAAGTATGGAGTCGTGAGTTCTAAGATGGCTGATAAGGCCTTTTTTGGCTCGAAATGTTCTTTGACAATGTGGACAAAGAATGCTTGACGTTAATGGAGGAGGGAGTCTCTGTGGCGAAGTGGTCAAGCCGTTTGACTCGTGCTCCGAAGGTTGTGGGTTCGATTCCGGGCCGCGTCCTTCGGTTTACGAGTTAAATGTTTCGGAGACTCCTGTGGGTCGTCGCTTAAAGCTACGGAGTCCGTGCTGCGGAAAGAGACCGAGCCATATGGGATAAAACCCGGTGCAATGAAGTCGACCCTGTCGACTTTTAAGCGACTTTTTTTTTCTGCAATGGTTTTTCTGTTCTGTCTTTTCTTCACAGCTCTTGCAGTCCTGGTTGCCTCAGAAGTGACTGCACCCTTGCGTAATGATGCACGTCACGAATTTCGGTCTCTGGCTGCAGTCTCCCAGGTGTCATGATGAATTCCAAAAGCTTTCAGTGAGATGTTCAGAGTGTCTTTAAAGCGTTTCCTCTGGCCGCCTTGGAAGCGTTTACGACAACGCAACTCGCCGTAAAAAATTCGTTTAGGGAGCCTGTGATCTAGCATGCGAGTCAAGTGACCAGCCCAACGAATCTGATTCTTAATTAGTATAGTGTGGATACTGGGCATGGACGCTCTTTCTAGGACTTCAGTGTCTGGAATCTTGTCTTGCCATTTAATCTTCAGTAGCTTCCTTAGGCAGACTGTGTGAAAGTGGTTTTATTTCCTAGCGTGTCGCTGATAAACAGACCAGGTTTCACAAGCATATAGCAGTGTGGATAATACAACTGCTTTGTAAATTTTCAGCTTTGGTTGCAGGCTTATTCCATTTCTGTCCCATACATTTTTGTACAGTCTGCCAAAGGCCGCGCTGCCTTGGAGATTCTTGCATTCACTTCGTCATCAATTGTGGCAGCTTGTGACACAGTGCTGCCAAGATAGGTGAATTTGTCCACAACACTTAGTCTATGACCATTCACTTTGATATTCGGCACAGTGTGATTATTTATTCCCTGGAGCTGGTTGGTACATAACTACAGTCTTCTCCAAGTTGATATTGAGCCCAAAGTTGGCACAAGCATGTGTCGCTCCTCTTTGGGGGATGTTTATCATAATCTGTTTCAAGAACTTTCATCATACACATATTTAGGTGGCAGTGTGGACATAGATAATGAAAAAAGATAGAGATATGCCGCACCTGGAAGAATGAATTAAGTCGGGGAGATAAATGTACATTCGACCACTCTGACAGCTGAATTTATATATTATTTCCCTTTGATTTAGAGTAACGTACAAGGTAATGAACATTTGTTGTTGTTGCATATCCTATTTACAGGACATTGCAATCAACACCAGCATTTTTCAGCTGCTGTTGATGTCTTTGCATGTTTTACGTTCCCCTATCAAAGGATATGTAAGACGCCTCCTTTCCTCCGTTAGTCTACGGGACATCCTTGGGCAAGGTGGAGTACCTGTTTAGCCCCCCCCCCCCCCCCCCCCCAGTATGGGGTACGTGAAGCCATGGAAGCAGGTGGTGGCGTGTGAGAGCAGCCGACAGATTGTTATTGGTTATGGTCTGCAATCTGCGGCGATAGGCAGATGATATAATCAGTAGAGACAATGTCTATGGCCACCGAATAGTACAGTCACTGCCCATAAGGAAAGCAATGGCAAACTACCTTCTGCAAAACTTGCCAAGAGACCATAGCAACCATGAAATAAAACATTTAAGTTTTACGGAGGATTGTTATAGGAGCGAGGTTCTGCAAAGGACATGTTATTGAATAAATGAATAAATGAGTTTGCCATTGCTTTCTGAACGATCGGCTCCCATACCAACACGTTAAAACCGCAGTGCGACACGGTCTGCTGCCGAATTGGTCTCTGTCGTGTGTCGAACTCGTTGTAAGTGGCTCACGAATTGCGTCCGCAAGCCTTTATGCCATGGAGCCCGGCTAATGAACATCAGTGTATGCATTTTAAGCTATAGCTTGCCATCTAATAGTAATTGCCAGAGCATTTAGCTTATGATCACGAAGTCGCGGTAACGCTTCGACTCACCAAATTATAGAACATATATCCCAGATTGTTTTTGAACTGAGGAAGCGGGAAAGAGGCATTGAACCTGTCACATCGCTACGTAATATTGGGAATTAGTTAAAGGCTGTATTAACAGGAAAGGAGGAGGGGACGCAGGCAAGGTCATAACAACGTTACAAATAGATGAACAACATCATGAGATGGGTCGAAATACAACGTTACATATGGGTGGACATCATCATGAGATAGGGTGCAATAGAACGTTACATATGAGTGGACATCATAATGAGATAGGGTGCAATATAACGTTACATATGAGTGGACATCATCATGAGATAAGCTGCAATACAACGTTAAAATAGTTGGACATAATTATGAGATTGACTGCAATACAACGTTACATGTGGGTAGACATCCTCATGAGATGTGCTGCAATAGAACGTTACATTTGGGTGGATATCATCATCAGGTGTGCTGCAATACATCGTTATATGTGGTTGGATAATATCATAATATGGGCTGTAAGACAACATTAAATATGGATTGTTCAGACCACGAGTGCAATCTTTTTACTATTGACGATATTCAATTTTCCATAAATAGACAACTTCAGCCGCGTCTTGGCTCGGATATAAAGGAGACGGTAGTTTCATAATTACCCGCCGTACCAAGTGGATGATTCGAAAGCAGCTGCCCAAGATGGGAAAGCAGACCATTTTGCGTTGATGTCTATGTTATAAAGCGTATGTCGTTCAGAAATCAATGGCAAACTACTGAACTAGATTTATCTAGTATATCACAAATAGCCAGTAAATCCTGCAGTTGGTTGCAATGTTGTGTAACATACATACAATTAACATAGCAGAAAACTTAACTTCCCTCCCCCTCTCTTATTATCACACACACATACTCTCTCTCTCTCTCTCTCTCTCTCTCTCTCTCTCTCTCTCTCTCTCTCTCTTGCTTCCCCTCTCTGACACGCACGCAGACACACGTACGCACTTACACCATACACACACTTTCATGCAACTTAAGAAACTCCATTTCTGTCTTCAGCCAACGTCCAGAGTTCAATCACCTGTTGTACCGGAATCTTTTCTGACTTCCCCCAGGCTCCAGAGAACAATCACTTATTATAACGGGATCTCTTCTTACTTCAACCAGTCACCAGAGTTCAATCACTTCTTGTACCGGGATCTTTCCTGACTTCAGCCAGGCTCCAGAGTTCAATCACTTGAAGTACCGGGATCTTTTCTGACTTTAACCAGTCACCAGAGTTCAATCACTTGTTGTAGGGGGATCGTTTCTTACTTCAACCAGTCCCCAGAGTTCAATCACTTATTGTACCGGGATCTTTCCTGACTTCAGCCAGGCTCCAGAGTTCAATCACGTAATGTACCGGGATCTTTTCTGACTTTAACCAGTCACCAGAGTTCAATCACTTATTGTAGGGGCATCTTTTCTGACTTCAACCAGTCACCAGAGTTCAATCACTTATTGTAGGGGCATCTTTTCTGACTTCAACCAGTCACCAGAGCTCAATCACTTATTGTAGGGGAATATTTCCTGACTTCAGCCAGGCTCCAGAGTTCAATCATCTGTTGTACCGGGATCTTTCCTGACTTCAGCCAGGCTCCAGAGTTCAATCACCTGTTGTACCAGGATCTTTCCTGACTTTAGCCAGACTCAAGACTTCAATCACTTGTTGTACCAGTATCTTTCCTGACTTCAGCCAGGATCCAGAGTTCTTTCGTCTGTTGTACCGGGATCTTCCTTAAGTAAGGCTCTGGGGTTGAACCAGCTTGCAACATTAGGAATTTCATAATATTTTGGGGAGACAAAGTGGAGAAGATTGGAGTTACTCACCTCATCTCATTGTATTCAAGAAAAAAATAAATACCACAATGAAATATCCAAGTAAACAGAAACATTTGTAAACAAGTAAATAGATATAACTATCTTAGACTAATTATAAGAGTTGGTGGAAGGTGTCTTGTAGAATTTAGTACAATATTCGCTATGGCAAAGGTAGTATTTCTTAAGATGAAAAGCACATTGACCAATTAAACAGCTGTATTGAAAAAAGCATTTGGAAGTGCTATATAGAACCTACATTGTTATATGGATGTGAAACGCGGATAACTAGTCAACAAGCAAAATGTACCGGATATGAAAATACCTGATCTTAACAAATTTTGGTGTGCCGGAAATGAAAATGACATAACCAAAATTGTTGATGTGCTATAGTTTTCAAGATATATGATACTTATTTATTTCATTGCGTTCAATTTATATAGATGAGGCAAATGTTGGCGAATGCATATTGTTTTTTTTCTAACCATTAAAATGTAACTAGAAGTTGCTGGTGCATTCCTACATATAATTACATCAACTTTACCTCTGTCAAACGTTATGCCATTAGTTAGTGCATTTGTCCTTATCAAAAGTATCGTCGTTAGAAATGCCTAGGACATGTGTGTACAGCACTAACAATGTCTATTATATATATATATATATATATATATATATATATATATATATATATATATATATATATATATATATATATATATATATAAACTATGTAATTAAATATCAGAGTTAAATACCTGGATGGCTTGTCCACATGGCAGGGTCGGGACAAAAACACAGACTTGTTCCAAGACTCTGATGATCACGTGAAATGGCGAACTATGACAATCCACGCTTATCATCATGAAAAATGATGGTGATGTATATGACTGATTAATACATCAATGTTCGTACATCAATATTCGTAAATCAATATCTGACATATAATTAATTACCTTTGCCTTCTCCAACGACTTACACAAGCTGACAATTTATTTCTCAATCTCTTGAAATTTCCAATAGCTATTTCTTTAAGGCCGGTCTCTCTGGCTGAGGGGTTACACCACTTTCTCCGTAATCCTCTTTATACACGTAGGGTCTCGCAGCGAGGCGAGAACTGGAAGCGGTTCGACCCGTGCTCGTGACATGCGGGATAATGAGGCGGCCGCTCAGAAAGCAATGGCAAACTACTGAGCGTAATCTTGCCAAGAAATCAACATACAGCTGAAAGATGCAGATGTTGACAGCGATGTCTTGTAAAGGATATGCTAAAAACATTTCTTTAAGGAATGATGGCAACATTTATAATACACGGTATAATCTCCAGACGCTTTCCGTGCAGACTCGTTTACAATGAGCTCAGAACGAGACGTAATTACTCAACAGCGAGTACTTGAACCCACTTGAACCTGTCGCTTTGCGTTCAATCTTAAAGTATTAGCCGTGTCTTCATGCTTATGCACAGTTTATTATTGATTTGCCGAGTCCTGAAGTGTATGGTCGTAAATTTCATTAGTGTAATGTTTAGCCAGTGGAAATTTGATTAACTTGATAGCCTGTTTATTTGCAGCGGATTTAACCAATCAAATGACGTTTTCCTGAAACTGTCACCACCACCCAATTACCGTCTTCGTCGTCATCATCATGATCATACGCCCTGCCAATATGCTTCGGGTTTGATATGAACGAACCAACACACTTTATTTTCAAAGGGTTAAGACTTGGGCACTCAGGTCCGTCTAACATTCTGCCATTCTATCACTCTCTTTCATACATTATCCACATCCGTACATCACTTGAGGCTAGCCGAGAACAACAACAACAATATAAAAGATATGCATTACAAAGGCATGGGAATTTGCAAAAATCATTGCTACAAAACTCACTAACATTAGTGATGATGTGACAATTGTTATTAGCTATGGGGAACATACTGTTCTTACCAACAGGCGAATGGCTGTTATACTAGGGTTTTATTATTATTATTATTATTATTATTATTATTATTATTATTATTATTATTATTATTATCATTACAGGGGAAGCTAATGTATACTGAAATAATGTTGAATAATTTGCGATTATACGTAAAGAGATTAGTGATGATGTCTTTGATTTCTTGTAGAAGTTTGTTCCACAGCTAAGCTGCGGAGTTCGCGTAGGCTCGTTCGCGTAAGTCTAGCCTAGGCTTTGGGATATGTAATGTGTTTATATATCTTCACAGAGCAGGCTACAGGTGTTAAGATTGAATTCTGTTGATGATATGCCTCTTTACTACAGCGTTATGCTACTCAGCGTAATTCTCTCAGTATAATACTCTAAGACGGCATCTACTTCTTATACAGCAAGCATGCAGGTATAAAGTTGCAACGAATGAATATATATATATATATATATATATATATATATATATATATATATATATATATATATATATATATCACACACACACACACACACACACACATTCACACTCACACACACACACATACACACAGACAGAGACAGAGACAGACAGAGACACAGACACAGATACACAGACAGAAACAGACAGACACGGACAGACACACATAGACACACACAGACAAACACTCAGACACCACACAAACACACACACACCAAACAATAATAAACGAGAAGTAGACGGTGAGGTTTACTAGAACACGATCGCATGTAATGAACGTTGCGGCCAAAGACTCCATCAGCACGCAAACAACAACCACTCACCGACACAATTACATGAACAACTCTTCATAAAAATATAAATGTAACAGTTAGTAATCTATGTCCTTGTTGTGGACCTGACACGTGTTTCATGCAATCTACGTGTATGATTTCAACAAAGCGACCACGGTGTACATTTGTAAAGGTGAGAGGATCGACTTCATTGCACCGTGTTTTATCCAATATGACTTGGTCTCTTTTCACAGAACGGCCGGCCGAAAGCGTGGCACAGAGCACTAACTCTTCAGTTCCAACCACAACCTCAAGGAGCTCCACACACACACACACGCGCGCGCGCGCGCACTCACACACACACGCGCACACACACGCGCACGTGCACACACACACACACACAAACACATACACACACACGCACACACACACACGCGCACTCACACACACACACACACATTCAGATGCCACTGCTCGCGACACCTTTTATGGCGCAATCTTCTGTAAATATTTATATTGTATTTCCCTATGTCGCCGTTGGGAATTCTCTTGTTCTTCAACTGCCCTTGAAAATTGCGTGTACGTATTATTAATGATCGCAGCATATTACATTCTGTAATGTATATATTCTTTGTCGCCCTTTTTCCCTTAGCTTTCCGATTCCCCCAGGCTGGTCTCTGTAATCAGCAACATTTTTGTGTGAATTGTCTTCTATGTCACAACATGTGATTTACGTTTAAAAGTGAAGGACAAGAAGTCAATATTTTATCCCAACTGACCGGTGTCGGGGTTAAACCTGCTGCCTCGGCATCAGCACACAGAAAGTTTAAGAGAGACCGCTCTTATCCATTCAGCCATGCTGACATCTATAAGAGAGTAATGAAATGAGTTTCCAGATTTTCTTTACGATGCAATACAAATGTAATTATACATGTACACCAGACGATCTATCCAAACACTGTAACTACACATCCGGCTCCCACAGACACCCTGGTAAAGGCACTCAGCTATGTTCGTTTTTAAGTTGCAGAAAACAAAACAGTACAGATTGTAACAATTTGCGGTCCATGTGTATAATGAGTTTCCCAGAGAATCTCGTCTTCCTGAAGAGAAATATTGATTTTACGTGACGCGTGTTACTTAAAGTTCCGTAACGGAAACGCCATTACGCCTCGGGAAACGTACCAAAACATACTTACCATGTATGTAATTATACATGTACACCAGACAATCTATCCAAACACTGTAACTACACATCCAAAACATACTCACCAAAACATACTTACCACGTTAGTTAGTTAGTTAGTTAGTTAATTAGTACCAGTCAGGTCTTAGTCAGATATGACTGAGCTACCGTATAACAGTAGACGGTACTACCTGGTTTCTGTTAGCGCCGAACGTTGGGCGGCGCTTACCAAACCCGACACCCCACATTGTGCCAACGGCTTCGGGCGGAAGAGCGCAATTGGGAGGGTACAAGCCTTACCCTGGTGCGAGGAAATGCAAGCTAAAGACAAAATTGTCATGGCAGGGCAGACCAGGCCCTAAGCCTTGGTTGGCGACTGGTCTAGGATCGAAGCTCCGACAGGCGGACAGTTAGAGCATTGCTTTGCTGATCCGGCAGCTTCTGCAGCTTGTCTTGTTCCAGATGTAGGGGTGTTACCTTTCCTCTGGAGTGAACTAGGCAGGCCGAGAGAGGGATCATGCTGCATGGGCAACACATGATCTCTATATTTTAGCCCAGGCTTTGTGCCATGGAGAGGCAATAACTCCATCCCTGGTCTTAACTGGTCTCGGAATCAAAGCGAGAGGCAACTGTTACGGGTTATAAGTCCTTGTCAGTTGGCGTAGACATGGGGCGCCACGCGTTGCCTCTGACGGTGGGAGACACCTATAGGTGTCACTGATCAGCTACCGCCCGCCTCAAGCTGGGCAGCCCCCAGCCAATTGGGTGCTGATCCGCCACAGCCTGCCTGCTTCAATGGGTGCTTGGGGCTAGGACAAAATCTGAATCGCAGGCTGTAAAACCAATGCACCAGGTACAAACAAAAATATAAATAGAAACCTCAAGCTACGGCTTGCAACCTGGAACGTGAGAACCATGTGTCCAGGATTTTCCACTGACTTGACCAATATTGACGATGTGAGAAAAACGGCTGTGATTGATGCCGAACTCAATCGTCTTAACATTGATATTACTGGCCTGCAGGAGACTCGCCTCGCTGAGGAAGGGTCACTCAGGGAAAACAACTACACCTTTTTCTGGAAGGGTAAAGGGCAGGCAGAAAAAAGGCAACACGGTGTGGGCTTTGCAGTGAAGAATTCGCTACTGGGAATGATTGAAATTCCAGCAGGAGGAAATGAAAGACTATTATCCCTGCGCTTGGCAACCTCTTGTGGGTTTGCCACCATTATTACTGCATATGCACCGACACTCGATTCCTCTGATGATGTGAAGGATTTGTTCTATGAGGAGTTAGACTCTGTGATCAAGGCAGTTCCAAAATCCGACTACATTTATATGCTCGGTGATTTCAATGCTCTTGTGGGCAAGGACTCGAGTTCATGGCCAGTGTGCCTTGGAAAATACAACATCGGTCGCATGAATGAAAATGGGCAAAGGCTGCTGGAGCATTGTACCAGTAATGACCTATGTATTACAAACTCTTTTTTTAAAACAAAAGAGATGCATAAGGTCACATGGAAACATCCAAGATCCGGCCATTGGCACCAGCTGGACTTCATCATCACACGGAGACAACATCTGAACCATATATCATTGACTCGTAGTTACCACAGTGCTGACTGTGATACGGATCATTCTTTGGTTGTTGCAAGGGTTAGACTGAGACCAAATAGAATCTACACAGCTAAACACAAATCTAGCCCCAGGATTAATATTATTAACACTCATGATCCTGAAAAGTGCTTTCAGTTTCAACAGCAACTTGAAGACGCTTTCACTGATACACCAGAAAATTGTACAGTAAATGATAAATGGAATAAACTTAAGGAAACTCTTTGTAAAACTGCCGTAAAGGTTTACGGCACTGTGGATCATAAGAGGCAGGACTGGTTTGCGGCCAACAGCGAGACTCTGCAGCCCTTGATTGATAAGAAGAAGAAAGCTCTCTTAAGAAACAAGGAAAGACCAACGCGTAACACTCTGAGTGAGCTAAGGCAAGCTAGGAAGGATGTGCAAAAGGCTGCCAGGCAGTGTGCAAATGATTATTGGATCAAGTTATGTGAGTCCATTCAAATCGCAAGTGATAAGGGAGACATAAGAAGCATGTATGAAGGAATAAAGAAAGCCTGTGGTCCAGGGATCAAAAGAAGCGCACCATTGAAAACCTTGACTGGAGAAGTCATCACTGATAAGAAACAGCAGATGGACAGATGGGTAGAGCACTATTTGGAGCTTTACTCAAGTGAGACCAAACTAGCGGATAATGCCCTCAACGCCATAGAGGCTCTACCAACTCTTGACCACCTGGACACACTTCCCACCATAACAGAAGTTAAGTGTGCTATAAATGAACTTGCATCTGGCAAGGCTCCAGGTAAGGATGGGATTCCAATAGAGGTTATCAGGAGTGGGCAAGACACACTCACTATACAGATCCACCAGCTAATAGAGCTATGCTGGCGTGAAGGACAAGTCCCACAGGATTTCAAAGATTCAAGCATCATAACACTGTACAAGAACAAGGGCGATCGGAGCGACTGCAACAACTATAGGGGTATCTCACTTCTGTGTATTGTTGGAAAAGTATTTGCCAGAATTGTTCTGCGCAGACTTCAAGTCTTGGGAGATCAAATCTACCCCGAATCACAGTGTGGCTTTCGACAGAACCGGTCTACCACTGATATGATATTCTCATTGCGACAAATGCAAGAAAAATGCCGTGAACAGAATCAACCACTGTTTATTGCCTTCATCGACCTCACAAAGGCATTTGATTTGGTCAGTCGTGAGGGTCTGTTCAAGGCACTAAAGAAGATTGGCTGCCCACCAACTCTTCTGTCCATTGTGGAATCGTTCCACACAGGCATGAAGGGTATAATCAAGTTTGATGGTGCAACTTCTGAAGAATTTGAAATCAAGAGTGGAGTTAAGCAAGGTTGTGTACTAGCTCCCACCCTCTTTGGAATATACTTTTCACTTCTACTGAAATATGCATTTCGTGATCAGGATGGTGGTATATACATTCACTCACGCTCAGATGGCGGCCTCTACAATGCTCAGAGATTGAAGGCTAAGACCAAAATTAGGAGGGTACTGATCAGAGAGTTGCTTTTTGCAGATGATGCTGCAGTTACGACCCACTCTGAGGAAGAATTGCAATGTCTACTATCTGCATTCTCCAATGCTTGTTCTGAATTTGGTTTAACAATTAGCAAAAAGAAGACACAGATTATGTCACAGGGTGCACATGGGGTACCATCAATCTTTATTGACGACGCCGAACTAGAGATAGTAGACCATTTTACATATCTAGGATCAGTGGTAAATAGCAAATTATCCCTAGATCAGGAAATCAACATCCGGATTGGTAAGGCAGCAACAACAATGAACAGGTTAAGAAAAAGAGTCTGGGAGAACAGGAAGCTTACTGCCAAAACAAAAGTCCTTGTCTATCAAGCCTGTGTCCTTAGTACTCTTCTCTATGGCAGTGAAACCTGGACAACTTACTCACACCAAGAGAACAATTTAAACAGCTTTCATATGCGGTGTCTGCGAAGAATTCTTGGTATTAAGTGGCAAGACAAAATCACAAATACTGAAGTATTGGAAAGATCAGGTTGTGTGACAGTTTATTCCATGCTCAGTCTTCGTAGACTTAGATGGATAGGACATGTTAGGAGGATGGATGATGGTAGAATACCAAAGGATATCTTTTTTGGTGACTTACAGATGGGTAAGAGATCTCAGGGTCGGCCTCTACTACGATACAAAGATGTGTGTAAGCGGGACATGATTGATACAGGCATTGATAATGCACATTGGGAGCAAGTCGCCGCTGAACGTGTTGCATGGAGGGCAAATATCAGAAATGGAATAAAGTCAAAGGAGAAAATTATTGCAGAAAAGTCACACACCAAGCGTTTGAGACGTAAGATGGTGCATGATGGTGGAAATGACCACGTGTTCACATGCACCCACTGTGAACGGACATTTACAGCGCAAATTGGCCTTATCAGTCACACTTGCTACCGCCATAGTTAAAAGTTATTATGCCTTTTTAAAGCACAAACTATCGTCTGTCAAGACGGCAAGGTGCCAATGATAGTTAATTAGTTAGTTAGTTAGTTAGTTAGTTAGTTTGTTAGTTAGTTCCGGTTCAAACTTCACGGCAACGGGTCGTCCCCATTATGCTCCGTTCCTGTGCCAGTAAATTTCACACGAAATGCGCCTCACTGTCCAATGTGAAAATTGGGTCAGGAGTCTAGGCAATCCAACAGGCCGCACAGATACGCTGTGCATAATGCCGCCGCCAGAATGCCAACACAAAAGTCCTCCACGAAAATTACAGTTCATTGTCGATGGAATCGGCAGTCACCAGAATGACTTCATTGACCCGGGTTTTCGCATATGGCTCGGTCTCTTTCCGCAAGGCGACCCGCCAAAAGTGCCGCACAAAGCACGAACTCCGTAGCTCCAGCGTCGACTCCCAGGAGTCTCCTGAAAAATGCACTCGTGAACCGAAAAGGCAAATCAGTCAATTCAGCAACAGCTGGTTGCCATTGCTCCGAACATGCAGTTCACTGTACAAATAAAAGTGGACAGATGTAAATGCATTCCACATGAATTTCACAGCTCAAAGAGTCGCGCCACGCACTCACTCAGTAGCAGGGCGACGTAACCATATACTACCAGTTCAACATGAGGAAAACGTGAATGCAAACCGCAGCCACAAGGATAAATACTCCAGAGACCGTAGCGGTTCAATGCCTAACCACCATGCTGGGGACTGAAAGTTTTATCAAGCAGTAGTAAATTTGTTTATTAATCAACGCTGCTTTTTGAAGAATTTAATTCAGTCTGAAGATCTTTCTTTACGTTACAGAATAATTTCAGCAAGGTGTTGGAAAAGAGTTATCGACCAACAGAGGGGACTTATGCAAATGTGACGGTCCTTGACTGTGATGTGTAAGAAGGCTTTCAGATTAAGCATGAGACTGCTGTAGCGGTATTGAATCTAGAGAATGCGTACAATTAGTTAATTGTTGTCACAAAATAAAACCTTGCGTTTAACCAGTGATTATTATAGAGGCTTTCGGATTAAACGGACTATCTGCCAGCGACAACTATTTTAACTAACAGTAAAAACAAATCGGATGTCAAAATCCCAGGACAATATTTGTAGCTGCACGTGTACATCTGGTCGACGGATTGGGAACACTCGGTGGTGAGGGAGACGGGTCCCGGCATCGCTTTGACAGTTTGTCAACATTCGAATACAGATAGAACCCGTCGGATCCTGGTTGCAATCGGATGTCATCCATCACAGGTCGGGCAAAGTTAACAGCTGCAGATGTGTAGGGGAAGTGAGTGAGCTGAATCATACATCGCTTTGACAGTTCATAAACAGGTTGGATTGAGAGCGGAAGTACTCAGCTCGGAAGAAAACAGTCCATTTGACATATAGAGTTTCCGGACATCACGCAGATTGGCAAATTGTTATTGACTACTGTTGTGGGGATCATACAGTAACTCGCTAGCTTGTTGGGGATGTCAAAACAAGTGATGACAACTCTGACAGTGACTAAGCCAGGGAAAATAGATTCTTGACAATGGATGATATGCCCAAATAACACCTGCAGGACAACCATGTCACGTGACCAATTTTAGGGGTTTGCCAGAAAACCATGATTGGAGAGGAGAGTTGAACTCAAACCTTGGATTTTAGCGGACGTACTTCGGCACTGCGGTTCTGATTGGAAAAATGTCTACCGTGTGCGAATTGAGTTAATTTACTTTTACACGCGCCTGTCATGGCAAGAGTAGATGTAATTGGATCTAACTGCGGTGTTGCCTAAGGTTCCTCAGGTTGGAATGAAGAACCCGGAACCAATGAAAAATCCGATCCCGGATAAATTATGATGCAGAAAGATTGGCCAGCCACCTTCTAAATGGGTCGGTGCTAGAAGAAGCTGATACCCATGGCTCGGTGGAGCTGAATGGTATAATTATCCTACATGAGTGCATACCAATCGTTAACACACCTGAAGTGATGGATGTTCAGCCCTCGTGGAACTAGATCAGTAAGAACTGATGGTCACATTAGATGAAACCAAACATTGAAGTGTAGTTGTTTCCCGTATCAAGGAAATCAGAACTGTCAGACAATATCTAGTAAATAAAGCAAGCCATTTTAGTCGAGACTATGACTGTTTAAGAGTGAAAATATAGAACATTTCGCTAGAAGAAAACGGCAGGTTCATAGGACAGTGTTCCATGTTTTATTCACTGCGCCGGAATTAGGAAGCTTGAGTTTCTATAAACTATTAGGAACCGTGGTGTTAGGAACAATAATAGTATTTTTCACGGATTATATTTACATGGGATTTAGATCTCATGGTCATCAGAGCTCCTGGAGGAGGACATGTCTGGAGAGAAGGACACGACTTCGGTGAGGTCTATTGTGATGAGTCTTGTGATGTCGTGATCCTTGCCATGATGAGGGGACTCTGAACATGAACTCTGTGGTCTGACCTATACATTTACATTAGAATACACGACACACATTTTCTTCGCATACACGTCTCATATACGTTACACTTTTCTTTTAATAAATTAATCTTTATTAATTTTTAGAAGCAAGAGTTGTTGAGTATGTTGCGTTGGGGAAGTATGAGAGGGGGCATAGTACGACAGTGAGAGAGTGATAGGAAAAGGTGTCCATAGGCTGGTGGAGTGTGTTGGACGGAAGCTGGTGGATTCTCCAGGATATTGAAGGAAAAAAATATTATAATGTGGGTGTTGACTCTCCTCACTCCAGGGACGACACTTTAAAGGAGGACACGACAATTGTGACCTTTCAAAACAGACGATTATGGATAAGGAGTTCTGTCACTGGATCGTGAAATGGATTGTGGCTGCCTGTATAAATGCAAGGTTTGTCGAAACTCCTGTCTTTTCCACTTTTCACATGGGGTAGTGAGGAACATGTTATGTGATATTCACTGGCACAGGAACGGAGCATAATGGGTACAACCCGTTGCTGTGATGTTGGAACCGCGACTGAACTGAACTGAATTGTATAAATGCAAGGTTGTTCTTAATACCCGGAGCCACCCATTATTTCACCATAACTAGCATACCGATTTATAATTTCGCTGGTGCTTTTCTACATCTATTCAAATAGGATAGCGATAATGGAAGCATCATGTACTGGAAGAATATTGACCAATGATTTCCTATTGTATAGATATGGTAGAGACAGGACATACATATCTAGTCAGCTGTAGTTTGTGCTGGACAATATGGATGAGTGGTGCACGGAAACAGGCTGTCATCAAACCAAACAAAGCAGCCGTACCATGGCAGTCACCGAAGAACATCACTGTCAGCGAGAAGGTAACAACAATCGGCAATGTGATTAACAGAGAAAACACTCAAGGTTCTGGGAATAATCTTTAATAGAAGTTTGTCCTTCAAGGATAGTGTGCGAGATGTATTGCCAAGGACCAAGAAGCGACTCGATGCTCTGAAAATGATGACAGCTGGGGTGTTGAAGTAAAGAACTGTATTCATCCTTGACCAACATCTGATCACTTCGGTGATGGAGTATATGCTCACACCATCTCAAAGCCAGCTGTTGATGCTGCAGATCATATAAAATTAAAGTATACGCGTTATTCTGAGCTGTACAAGAGATACGCTTGGTGCATGAATGCAGCATTTACTCGTCTTACCATCCACACGTGACAGGTACAGAGAGCTCCAGGTCAAGTTGGACCTTAAGGTTGCAGCAGACAGTGAGCATCCCCTATGAGAAGATTTCAAATATTCCAAGTGACATATATTGAAACAAGGCAAGTATTGGGTGGCACGAACTAAAGACACAATCAATCAAGTTTGTGGAAATGATGGGTCATAGTACAGCCTAACTGTCAGGTGTTGCATTCACAGTGTTGGGAATGAACAGAAAGTGACACCAAGTGTATGTGCAACTGCTGATAATAGACAACACACGCCTGGGCGATATGATTATGTACACTGATGATCTATAGAGAGAGATAAAGGGAGTTATTGGGTTTTCATAGCAAGACACATGGGTAGTTTTACTAGAGGAGAGTCTGGCTTTCGCCACTTTAACATTCAGCTTGAGAATGGAAGTAGAGGCTGCGATGCCAATCTTCCGATGTCTGGAGGGCAGCATAGCCAGACATGCTGCATTTGTAAAGTCTCGCAGAATATGCTTCAGAAAGTGGGCCGTAGCGTGTTCCGAGTGGAAATCCTCTCAACCTTCGTCAAAATTCAGGTTGCAGACATATCATTTATTTTCTGTAAGGTATGTGGGGCAATAAACCAGTGGGTATATTGTCTACTGCTATCCCTCTAAATGCCGGTCTCTCTGGCCGATGGGTTACAATACTTTCTCCGTAATCCCGTTTATCAAGCAGAGTCTCGTAGCGGGCGAGAACTGGGAGCGGTTCGTCCCCCGCTGGTGACTTGCGGGATAACTGAGCCGGCCGCTCAGAAAGCAATGGCAAACTACTGAGCGTAATCTTGCCAAGAAATCAACAGACAGCTGAAAGATGCTGCTGTTGACAGCGATGTCCTGTAAAAGGATATGCGAATTAAAAACAAAAAATTTAAACCACAGTCTGTCATCTCTTTGAGTTCGTATCTTAATCTTATTCACAGCATACTATCATCTTTTCGAATTCGTATCTTGATGTCATCTACAGTCGAACATCTCTTCCACTTCATGTCGTGATGTTTGTCACAGTATAAATCATATTCCCTTTCATTTCCCGATGTTCTCTAAGTCTAAAAGAATTTTTCCTGTAGAATTTTATGTTATTCACAGTATAACAGCATATCTTCCATTTAAGATCATGATGTTATCCACAGACAGTTTTGATTGCAGATAATGAACAGGACCTGCAAAATTTAGTAGATGCGGTTGTTACACACAGTGAACAACTAGGGTTAGAATTAAATTGTAAAAAGACACAGATTATGGTCGTCACTAGGAAGAACGAAATACCACAATGTAATATACAAGAAAATGGGAATATTCTTCAACAAGTGAATAGGTACAATTATTTCGGAACAGTAATAACATCTGATGGGAGATGCCTTGAAGAGATTAGATCAAGAATCGCCATGGCAAAAGTAGCCTTTAGCAAGATGAAAAACATACTGACCAATAAAAAGATGTCAATTGAAACGAGAAAAAAGTGTTGAGGTGCTACATAGACTTTTCTATGGATGTGAAGCTTGGACAATGAGCAGTCAGGCTGAAAAAACATCTGATGGCTGCAGAAATGTGGTTTCTGAGGAAAATGCAAAGAATACCATGAACAGCCAGAAAGACCAATGAACAAGTCCTTCAAGAAACAAATGAAGATCGTAAACTGATTAGAGACATTAGACGTAGACAGTCACAATTTTTTGGGCATGTTATGAGAAGACATGAATTGGAGAACTTGGTGACAACTTGGAAGATCGAAGGGAACAGACCAAGGGGAAGACCTAGAAGCAAATACCTGGATGGCTTGACCACGTGGCATGGTCGAGACAGAAACACGGAGCTGATCTACGGCTCTGGTGATCGAGTGAGATGGCAAAACATGACCGCCCACGCTTATCGGCACGGCACATGATGGAAGAATGGTTATCCACAGAGTAACATTCAATCCCAAAATATATCGTGATGTTATCCACAATTAAACATCATGCTTCCCATCAAACTCTTGATGTTATCATTCTATTCACACCGACCTATTGCAAAATATTCTAAGTTTTACTTACCTTATTTCTCTCTGATGTAGTTTTTTTTAACATGGTATTATATATATATATATATATATATATATATATATATATATATATATATATATATATGCATACAGTATTTTATAACCCTCAAGGCAAACGAAATATGGAGAGACCAAAACAGAAATAGAGACAATAATTACAGAGATGAATAATATTGGGATTGCATGGAGGAAACTGCAGGGGACAGCAAAATAGAGGACGGCTTTGAGTAAGTTGGTTGAGAGATCTTGCTTCAGCGGGGGGATAGAAGGCAGGAAAAAGCAACCAATGTGTATATCGATCCCTGATCTCGTGTCACAGTTCTTTATACAATCCTAATTTCCTGTACCGGCTCTGTGGTAAGGGATTATGAATGCAACTCGCAATCCCGCAGTTTGAAACATAGCTGCTGGCGATTTGGAAGCAGACCGCTTGCGTTGGTTTCCATACAAAGGTACGAGTGCCGGTCGTTCAAAAAGTAATGTAAAACTACTGAACGTAGACTTGTCAATTTATCACAAACAGCCAAAAATGCTGGGGTTTACTGCGACGTCCTATAAAAGATATGCAACTTACTAACTTTCTTTTGCGACTTTTTTCATTTATGTTTTGTCATGCATCTTTCTATGATACTCTCCTCTTACTACGTATCCTTATTGTACAGACACAATTTATATTTGAATGCAACACAAAGACAAGTAAATAACTAGCGAAAAACAAAAATATCTACAGAAATAATTATCAATGGAGAACAATTACAAGAAGTGAGCATTTTCAAATATCTAGGTTCTTTGTTCACGGGCGATCGGAATGCGATGAGAACAATTTCAAGGACAAACATGGCTCTTTTTTTCATAAATGTTGCATATTCATTGCATGACGTTGCAGTCAACACCAGCACTTTTCAGCTGCTGTTGATGTACTTGGCAAATTTTACGTTCAGTAGTTTGCCATTGCTTTCTGAACATGGCTCTACCAAAACTGAAACAATTAAAACTCTTTTGGACTTGAACAAATAGAGCGAAACAATCAGAGTTATGACAAGGTGCATATTTCTGTGGCATCACACCAGTGTAACACTTCAACACTTTTTCTAATCTTCATCAATGATCTTGTTGCTAATCTTTTTTTTTTTTTATTTGCATATCCTTTACAGGACATCGCTGTCAACACCTGCATTTTTCAGCTGTATGTTGATTTCTTGGCAAGATTACGCTCAGTAGTTTGCCATTGCTTTCTGAGCGGCCGGCTCACATACCCCGTAAGTTACCGATGCTATTCGAACCACTGCTGATTCTCACCGTCATCACGTCACCGACGAGAGTATACGAGATTACGGAGAAAAGTCATAACCTCTAAGCCAGTTACTAAACTACCGTATGGAATTAAAGCGGCAATGTACGCTGATGACCTGGTTTTCTGGAGCGCAAATGAACATGCATCAGTGGCCACCATATTGCTACAGAGAGCTGTAGATACATTTGTTGCATGGCGGATAGATGGTGTGTCAGCATAAACACTGACAAGTGCAGAACCACTCTATTTACCCTTTCTCCAAAACAAAAGACAGAGATCATTAAGATAAATGGAATACCCCTAAGAGAAGAAAAAGAACCAACATACTTTGGTGTAACATTCGAAGACAGGCTGACGTGGAGTAAACACATGAAAAAAGCAGTAGCAAAAGCCAGAAGGAAAATAGTCATCCTGAGAAAGCTAAGTGGAACCACTTGGGGAGCCAGTGGGAAAATACTTAGCAAAGTTTATCAACAGAGCATACGACCACACTTGGAATACGTGGGGTTCAGCATAAAAAACCACATTACAGGAGCTGGACAAGGTGCAAAATCAAGCTCTTAGAGTCATCACAGGAGGGATGAGATCAACCCCTATAGTAGCAATAGAGAAAATTGGGAGGACACAAGCTCTAAGGGAACGCAGAGATACAAAAACACTAATACAAGCAGACAAGTTCATCAGCTTGCCAGGCCACCCTATCAAGAACCGATTTGAAAACTTAGCTAAAAAGAAGTAGTTTCATTCACCAGGCCAAACGACTCCGCAGAGAAACCATCGATCTTCCCACAGTTGGTATCCCCCTAACAACTATTCCAGAGCGAACCCCGTGGAAAGATGAACATAGACTATAGCTACAAATCCAGACAAATGTGAGAGGATTTATTTGACAAGGAAGAACAGAACAGTGTACAGCGCAGAACAGCCACTCTCAGCTTCCTTGATGACGAATACCCACAGGATCTCTGGATCTGAGTCTATACAGATGGGTCAGCACAAAATGCTGTTCGAAATGGAGGAGCGGGAGTGTACATAGAATACCCAAATAATACTAGGGACACAGCCAGAGTTCCAACAGGAAAGTACTGCCATAACATTGATGCTGAAATTGAGGCAATCAAGAAAGCCACAGAGAAATTACACAATACCAGCCATGGTACATAACCTGTGTTGATATTGGCAGATGCTAAATCCGTAATAGAGGCGCTCCTGTCTGGGAAATTGCCAGTTCTAAGGACACTACTTTCTGAACAAAGCAGTCAGCGTAAGGTCACCATACAGTGGATACCATCCCACTGTGGAGTACCCGGAAACGACAGAGCTGATCGATTGGCTAAGGAAGGAGCAAAAGAAGAACAACCTGATGTGCCCATTACATACCACCAAAAGAAAAGAATGATCAAATCAGTCAGAAGGCCACCAAACCTTACTCAAGACGACTACCACGTTATGGACAGACCAGAACAGTCATTATTCTGCGCCTCAGAACAGGACACAATAGATTACGCAACCACATGTATACAAAATTCAAGATTGGTGACTCAGCCATGTGCACATGTGGTTTGGCGTCGCAGACAGCAGAGCACATACTCCAGGACTGCCCAAACTACAACATATCCAGGCGAACTTTCTGGTCTAGAGAGACAACAGTGGAAGATAAACTGTATGGACCACTGAGTGAACTAAACAAGACTGTTAGATTTATACAAGAGACAACATTGCAGTTATAAACATATTTCAGGCGAAAGAAAGAAGAAGAAGCAGAAGAAGAACTTTGGCATTTTACCACCCAGCCTCAGCTTTGGATCTGTGTACAGCCCCAGCTTTGGATCTTTTCTCCGGGGCATGCCGGTGTGCTGGGAAATGAACAGGCGGTCAGATTGGCTGGCTCTGCAGAACTTGGTGGAGTATTGATACACGACAAGGCAGACGTGGTTGCGGCCTTGTGGGAGCACGTGTACACCTCGGAGGAGCAAATGGATTACCATGGTCTGGCAAGAATGAGACAGCGAGGAGTGACGAGGGGATCTGGCCGACGCTCAACACTCAGAGGAAAGGCGAGACGGACATATAATCAGATTGCTACTGGTACTATTGGTGTTGGAACTCTTCGCTGGCTGCTGAGATAGGGACGGAGCTCTTATGGGAATGCCCCGAATGCTGTGATGTCGATTCCTAAATCAATCAATCAATCAATCACAACCCAGCCGAAAAGCACACATGAACCTTTTAATTTAAGAGATACAGAAGAGCAATGACAAATTTATTAGATGGAAAACAAGGAGAAGAGCAAGCAGATCTATTCAGCGAGACTTCAACATTGAAGAAGACGTGTTGTTAAGACACATACAAATAATGAAAATGAAGTTTGTTGGGCTTGTAACGAGGCGTGAATATCTGGAAAAGGTAATTACGGAGAGCGTGCACCGAAGAAAGGGAGGCAAGCCTGATCACTTCACAGATGAATGCAAGACTGATAGATAATTTACACATGACGAAACAGAGTCAGGACATCTGGCTTTTCTTAACAAGAAATTGCATAAGCCTCGTGCTGGGGAAAAGCTGAAGTTGTCGGTTTTCAGCATTGAAAGATTACTTACTTAACGAAATGGAAGAAATATGCGTGTATCCACAAAGACCACGAAAAGAAACAACACTGTGTGTGTGTGCATAGAGTAGTACAATATTACACGTTGTGTGTACACAGAGTAGTACAACATTACTTTGAATGTTTACATAGAGTAGAACAACATTACGCTGTGTGTGTACATAGAGTAGTTCAACACTACAATTTGTGTGTACATAGATCAGTACAACATTACACTGTTAGTAAGTTAGTCGCGGTTCCAACTTCACGGCAACGGGTCGTCCCGATATTGCTCCATTCATGTGCCAGTGAATATCACAAAATGCTCCTCACTGCCCTATGTGAACAAAGGAATAGACAGGAGTCTCGGCAAGCCATCAGCCCGCACAGGTACACTGTGCATAATGCCGCCGCCAGCCTGCCAACACAAAAGTCCTCCACGACAAATACAGTTCATCGTCGATGAAAACGGCAGTCAGCAGAAAGACTTCGGGGTGTTATCCCATATGGCTCGGTCTCTTTCTGCAGGGCGACCCACTGAAAGCGCCGCACAAAGCATGAACTCCGTAGCTACAGCGACGACTCCCAGGAGTCTCCTGAAAAATGCACTTGTGAACCGAAAAGGCAAACTAGTCAATCCAGCAACAGCCGGCCGTCATCTTTCCGAACATGCAGTTCATGCAAAAAAACAACCACGGACAGATGCAAAAGCATTCCACGCGAAATTTACAGCTCACAGTGTCGCGCCACGCACTCACTCAGTAGCAGGGTGACGGAACCATAGCCTCCTTAGTCGTCTCTTACGACGTGCATGGTAGGCAATAGTGTTACTATTCTTTGCTCCCCCGTATGGGTCCCGGCAACACACGGGCATACATTACACTGTATGTACGTAAAGTAGTACAACAGTATACTTTGTGTACATAGAGTAGTACAATATTACACTGTGTACAGTGACTAGTATATTACACTGTGACAACGTGTAATTTTGTACTACTCTATGTACACACATTGATTATGTGTACATAGAGTTGTACATCATTACACTTTGTGTACATAAAGTAGTAACCATTACACAATTTCATTTCTAAAATATTGTGCACCTACAACGAAAGCTATCATTTGCCAACGAATGTCAAAATTATAACCTTTTTTTATTTTGCAATCTCAGTTTCTCTCTCTCTCTCTCTCTCTCTCTCTCTCTCTCTCTCTCTCTCTCTCTCTCTCTCTCTCTCTCTCTCTCTGTGTGTGTGTGTGTGTGTGTGTGTGTGTGTCTTATTCTGATTCGAAGCTCTTTAATTTAAATATTACAGAAACACTATTTCTGACCGTGGATCAAGAAGGATGAAATGTTGCCATTTTTCAAGATCTGAACATCAAAGAAGACTGGCTCATAAATGGCATTGCGTCTCAAAATCTGTAATACTTAGATCATATTAAACATAACTGCGATGTAGAGCGAAGGCTAATGGAAGGCACTTTTTGTTGAAGAAGAGGCTTTGATCAACCGACACGTGACACACTCACAAACTAAGTCACGTCTAGATGTGGCAGTTTAGCGTCGTGCATAGTGACGTGTTTGGCCGTCTCGTGGTCAAGTGATTAAGCCGCCGGCCTCAAGCTCCGAAGATTGTGGATTCGATTCATTCGGATCACGACTGCAATTTGTTGTCGAAGACTCCTGGCGAGGGCTGGGGGGGGGGGGGGGGTCGTCGCTGAAGCTAAGAGGTTAGTGCTTTGTGAAATACTTTCGGCAGCCAATCCACGCAAAAGTCAGTCCCGCGCTCTAGAAAGTAGGAGCACGTGTATAGACTACGCTTGAGTTCAAAGCGTCCTCGAGTTCCGACTGGTTTATACAATTGTAGAGATATCATCTTATACCCAATATGCCTCAAGAGGCGGAAGAGGGTCTTTTAGATCTTTACAACATATACTAATAAAAAAACAACCCAAAGCGTTTACACATCTTTTAAAGTACATACTCGTATTTAGTATGTGAAAGACATCTACAAGCAATTGTAATTTATCATTGTGATAAAGTGCCTTGTTCTAGGGCTGAAAAAATTAAATCCACCTATATACTCATATATCAGTTTTATGTGTCTGTTTATTGTATCTACAGACATAGAGTTGTACTCGGCTCTCGATGATGTTGGATGGAACTCTGCCAGAGGGCGCGGACTGTCTGATTGGTCTGGAACTCTGGGAGTCGTTCCCACCCTGTATAAAAAGACATGCGCAGATGGAGCCGGCCTTTTCTGTAGTCCACCACGCCAAGTGACGAGGCGCCAATGCCTATAGTAAACTTATTTAGTTAGACCCTGAAAGGTTTTGCAGTGGAAAAGCCAGAATTCTAGTTATAGATTTTAGATTTTCCAGGTTTTTTTTTTTTTTTGTAGATCAGAAGTTTTTGGCAAATTAGTTTTGCTAGATTAGCTTTTAGTATACTAGAAGTTTTGGTGGATTAGTTTTTGGTGGATTAGATTTTAGTAGATTAGTTTTTAGTAGATTAGTTTTTGGTAGACTTGGAGTTTTTGCAGGATTAGAAGTGTTTGCTGTACTTAAAAGATTTTGCTATACTTAGGAGTTTTGTTTGTTGGATTAGAATTTTTGCTGTTTGGTTTTGCTGGATTCTAACTTCTTTATTGATGCTACATGTCTGTATATTATCGTTGCTGTTAGAAATTTAATAAACAAATGATGCTTGTGTTATTCTTACTTTGTTGTTTAGTTGATAGACTCTAATTAATTACATAGTTGGTGTTAGAACAGCCCTCAGAGTAATTCTTTGTCTGGAATTGGAGAATATGTTTCTAATTCCCTGTCGGCCCATTCCTGGATTTTCTTAACCTTAATTCTTTTCTATTCTTGTTAACTGAGGACGGCGAGAGGTTCTTTCTCTTTATTCATTTTCTTCTTTGGCCCTACGCAGTAAGGGTTGCGCTCTTCTCCTCACATCACCGTAGCAGAAGTAAGTGGTTCTTGCTCCTGTTTTCACCTTTAATTTAGAGTAATACAATATTACACGTTGTGTGTGCATAGAGTAGTACAACATTACTTTGTGTGTGTACATAGAGTAGGAAAACATTACGCTGTGTGTGTACATAAAATATTTCAACACTACAATTTGTGTGTACATAGATCAGTACAGCATTACTGTGTGTACGTAAAGTAGTACAACAGTACACTTTGTGTACATAGAGTAGTACATTACACTGTGTGTACCGAGATTAGTACACTACACTATGACGAAGTGTAATTTTGTACTACTCTATGTACACATAGTGATTATGTGTACATAGAGTTGTACAACATTACACTTTGTGTACATAAAGTAGTACACCAAGACACAATTTCATTTCTAAAATTGTGTGCACCTTCACCGAAAGCTATCATTTGCCAGCAAATGCCAAAATTATAACCTTTTATTTAAGGTAAAAGCGGAGAGGGAGAAAGAGGATGGAGAAAAAATTAAATCCACATATATACTCATATATCAGTTTTATGTGTCTGTTTATTATATCTACCGTCTCTGTGGCGACTGAGTTACGAATGTAATTCGTAATCCCACATACCATGTTCGAAACACAGTTGCGGGAGATTCGGAAGGAGTCTTGCGTTGGTTCCCATACAATGGTATGAGTTCCAGTCGCTTAGAAAGCAATGGCAAACTGCTGAACGTATACGTGCCCAGAAATCACTAACAGCCAAAGATAATGAAGTTGACTGATTCGTCCTGTAAATGATATGCAAGAAAAAAACATCTTTTGTTACCGCGCTTAGTAACGTTCTTGTGTATGTTAGGAAGAGCAGGGTGGGATCAGGGGGCGGGGGAGCCAGGTGTCAAAAGATCTTAATCCACCAGCACTGTGCTAACAACCGAACGAACGAACGAACGAGCGAACTTTATTTTCAAAGGGTCCCAAACTGGCCAAGCAGGCCTGTCTTAGGTTCGACCCTTTTAATCACTTATCTTTCACACACCAATTATCTATCATGAATGTTACATTTGCACTGAAAGAAAAAAATAAACATTGTAAAATGAACGCTGTAAACATATCCTAAACATAAACAATTCACATTTCAATGTTATGTGACAGGCAGGCAGACAGGCAGTAAAAAAAAAACACACACACAACCACCCACCCTCCCTCTCTCTTCCCTACCCCTCACTCACTCGCTCGCTCACTCACTCACTCACTCACACAACACTCTCACACTCACACACACACACACACACACACTAACACACACACTCACTCACTCACACTCACTCACACTCACTCACACTCACTCACACTCACTCACACACACACAACTCACACACACTCACACACACTCATACACACCCACGCACACTCACACACACACACACACTCACACACACTCACACTCACTCACTCACACTCACTCACTCACACTCACTCACACTCACTCACACTCACTCACTCACACTCACTCACACTCACTCACACTCACTCACACTCACACTCACTCACACTCACACTCACTCACACTCACTCACTCACACTCACTCACACACACACACTCTCTCTCTCTCTCCACATGCACCCGAATCACTTATTCTCGCTCTCTCTCTCTCTCTCTCTCTCTCTCTCTCTCTCTCTCTCTCTCTCTCTATCTCTCGACACATACACCCGAATCACTTATTCTCTCTCCTCAAAGACACATAGACCCGAATCTCTCTCTCTCTCTCTCTCTCTCTCTCTCTCTCTCTCTCTCTCTCTCTCTCTCTCTCTCTCTCTCTCACAGACATACAGGTACATACACCATACAAGCGTATAATTATATTGACTTATGTTTAGACCAGGTGTCACCAAACTTTTTTCACGGCGGGCCGGATTAGCTGAGAAAATGACGAGCGCGGGCCGGATAGTCATTCTGTACAATACTTGCGCCGGCTCCGTGGCGAAGGTCTTACGGACGCGGTTCGTAACCCCGTATACCCGCGTTCCAAACACATCTGCGCGCGATTTGGCAGCAGACAACGTTCCACTGGTTTTTGTGCTATGTTATGAATGCTGGTCGTTCAGAAAGAAATGATAAATTACTGAACGTAAACTTGTTAAGACATCAACAACAGCAAACAATTCAGGTTTTGACTGCAAACGTCCTGTAAAGGATATACAGCTAACTTTAACAATAATTGCAAGCTAGAACGAAAGCTCTGGGAAACAAGACGAAAAACTAAGTTAATCATGGGTGAGTGGCGTGCAATGCACACAAAACAAAGACAACCAACATATTCATTTACTATACAAAGTTATCAAAGAAGGCGACGTTAGCAAAAAGATAGTTACATTAGACCTAATGTGCACATATCCGAATCTCACAAACTAAGCAGCAAAAGAGGTTAGGGAGATTTGTGAAACTGACGTGTGGCTTTCAAAATACCATCAATGTTTGGTTTGGAATTGCTGCATCCAATCAAGACCTCACATTAAATGTAACCTCACAGAGATGATAGAGGTAATAGCACAACGCCGACTGCTCATGGGCCGTAGAAGAAAAGAGGAATAAGAAGACAAGGAAAATCTTATTCTATCTCTACGGCTAACAAGAAAAGAAAAGATTTAGAAATATCAGAAGAAATTCAGGTCCGTGTACGTGGAATCAGAATAATGTAATTGAAAAGATACAACAACATCTGATAAATAATGCCAATGCACTAATAAATAAAATTCATGATTAGATGCAATGACAAAATAGGCATCCCCATGAATAAACATAAACATGATCATTCTTCACAGTACCAGTGATCTTTCATTACAGCAGAGGTAGTCATCCAACTCAGTAACAGTGATCTTCCATCACAGCACTGTAACTATAGTTTGATACACAACACCAGCAATTATCAGACAACAAGATGGAACAAAGGTCATTAATTCAGTTGCATGTCCTTTGCAGAACCTCGCTCCCATAACAACCGTCCGGAAAACCTCTCGATCATAATCAAGATGTCCCGCTTCAGATATACCCATCTGGAGATCATCCGACACATCCTGCACTCATCTTCTCTTTGGCCTTCCTCTTCCTCTCTTCCCAGGCATATACCCCTCCATTATTGTTCTCGGGCACAGACATAGCTATTCTATTCCTATGTTCCTATTTAAACTGTGAAGGTTCATTCAAAACTCAGCCCACAGCATATATCGTCAATCCACAATCAAGATCCTCTTGGATCTTTTTGATCTTCACAGGGCCTGTCTGCCCTCTCAACTTCGGTCTAGAAAAAGTGGCCACGCTCGGCCGTGCCTGGGGCACGTTTGCCCATCTGCTTGGTAGTGGCTCAGAGGGATGAGTTCAAACGCTATGCTGAAAATTAGACTTCAGCATCTCTTCGGCCTCAGTTGTTCTCAAGGCCAAAGAGGCGGGAACAAGGCATGACTGGGCTCTTATAGGCACGCCAACATAACATCCCAGCATCCTATGCATTTTTTACCAGGGTATCATGGGATATGCTACTCTATACTCTTGAAGAGCCGCGGCAGGCGTCTCCATTTGGTAATAGAATATATCTCACAATAAGGTTTGCAAAATATATAAATAGGGCCGCATGAATAAACAGCCTACAGCGGTCAGTAGGTGTTCGCACGTGTGAAGATCTCCTATTATTCTAAACATAATATTACATTTAAATTGTATCACAACGTCTCGTGTTTCATACATTATGTCAAGCAAGTTCGAGTACCGTTGGCGGGCCGGATGAAATGACGTCGCGGGCCGGATCCGACCCGCGGGCCGTAGTTTGGTGACCCCTGACTTAGACCAATCGAGCAGGCACTCAGTGGGCAGTGACCTGATTATCACGCCTATTGGAAGCCACTACAACAGCTGTAATTTGAGCAAACTAAATAGCCAAATTATAGTCACCATCATTTATCTTTCATTTACGCCTTTCTCGGCTAGACAATGCAAAGGCAAGCAAATTTGTTAATGGAAATTGGTTAAAACTCTAATTGGGGCGAAGATAAAAGATTTATTGCGAAAATATCATTACCGGTATATGTGCTTTACAAACAGTTTTGAACATAAAGTAATATGGCGATGGTGAGCTGTGAGCATAATACTTCGCAAATCGTAGGGCGAAGAAGTTATGAAGAAGGAGGTGCAGCAAGAGAAAAAGGGGAATTGGCGAGAGAGAAGGAGAAAAATGGGTGGCAGGGAGGAGGGGGTGGAGGAAGAGAGTTTAAGTATATAGAGAAAAAGACGAGTTGGCGAGAGAGAAGAAGGAAGTAGGGAAAAGTTTCTTAATATGGTGGGTGGGCTGGGAGTAGGAAAAGGTTATTAGGAAGAAGGGGGAGATTGTTTGGAAGAAGTGTAAAAGCGGAGAGAGAGAAGGAGGATGGAGAATTGGGAGAAGTAAGTAGAAGATAGGGAGAAGGAAAAAATGGTTAGATGAAAGAGAAGGTGGCTAGAGAGAAGAAGAAGGTGGTCCAGGAGAAGGAAACGGTGACGAAGCTAAAATAATAGGTGAATATGTAATAGTATGTGAATATGATGACGGAGGATGGAAAAAGTGAGACGAAAGCGAGGATAGGAGAGATGGAGAAAGTGGTTAGAAGAATGAGAGGGTAGCTAGAGAGAATAAGAAGAATGTCAGGTAGAAGGAAAAGGTGTGCAGGCTAAAAGAAGAGGTAAATATGTAGATGGAGTAGGTGAATATGGAGACTGAGGACATAAAGTAGGAAGTTGTACATGCGGAGAAGAAGAAAATGAATAAGAGAAAAGAGGAAATGAATAGAGACGGGGATGGAACATAATAGAGAAACCGAAGGGACGGAGAAGGAGGAGGAGGATGCGTACGGGAGACGACGGAGGTGAGTAGGAAGATGATGGAGTTGGATAGAGATAAGGATGAGTTGAAGATATAGAAGGAGGTGATGTATACATAGACGGATGGCGTGGATAGAATAAAGAAGTAGACGAGGCAGCTGCAGAAAACGTGACAGATACATCATCAGCAACTACATTACATACACTTTCTATTTGAAGGTATGAAATGAACAAGCCCAGCAAATATCTATTACTGTTTACGAGTAATTGATGGGCAAAAGCCACAAGCAATATCATTATCTCTCGCTAACAACGGTGACGTTTATTCCGAGCGTTTCACTTGAGACGCGATTTTTCTTGATGTCTGAAAAACATTTCAAAGCGATGTGTTCATGGGTGGCCTGACAGGTTGATTTCTAGACCTGTATTTGAGCATTTCGGTGTAAAAATAGCCGACATATTTGATGATCTGCACATCTCTCTCTCTCTCTCTCTCTCTCTCTCTCTCTCTCTCTCTCTCTCTCGCTCGCTCTCTCTCTCTCTCTCTCTCTCTCTCTCTCTCTCTCTCTCTCTCTCTCTATCTTTCTCTCTGCCTTTCTTTGTACTTTCATTTGATAATGTTTTTTTTTTTGTTTTCTCATGTGAATGTATCATGCGTAATATGCATTGTTGATGCTTACAAAATCCACTTGACAATGTTTTTTTCCCCTATGTTAATGTAACATGCACATTTGTTGAATGAAAGATGAGTGATTGAAAGGGCCGAATGTAAGACGGGCCTGCGTGCCAAATTTGTTACCCCTTTAAAATAAAGTTTGTTCGTTCGTTCGTTCGTTTGTTTTTCTGCGTCTATCGCTCTTTCTTTCTATCTCTCTGTCTCTATTGCTGTTTCTCTCGCCTCTCTCTCACCGCCCTCTCTCTGTCTCTCTTTTCTTCTCTCTTCTGTTCTCTCATCTCTCTGTCTCTGTTTCTGTCTCTCTTGCCCATCTCTTTCTGTCTCCCCTCTCTTTGTTCCTGTCTCTCTTTCTAGATTCATTTCTCTCTACTTTTCGTTATTACCCCTCTCTTTCTCTCTGCCTCTTTCTCCTCGCTTTCTCTCTATATCTCTCTCTTTCTCAGATCTCTTTTTCTATGTCTCTGTCTCTTTCTCAGATCTATTTATCTATGTATCTGTCTCTTTCTCAGATCTCTTTATCTATGCCTAAGCTCTGTCTCAGATGTCTTTCTCTATGTCTGTCTCTTTCTCTGATCTCTTTCTCTATGTCTCTGTCTCTTTCTCAGATCTTTTTCTCTATTACTCTCGCCTCTCTTTGCACATGTCTCTCCACTTCCTTTCTACCAGCTTGTCTCTCTGTCTCTATCTCTCTCTGTTTTATTTATCTCTGCATGTGTCCTTCTCTCCTTCCCTTTCAATACGAACATGATTCTTTCATTCTCTTTTAACCTCTTATCTCTTTCTATCTAATTCTTGTATGTTTCTCTTTGTATTTGTCCCTCTCTCTCTCTTTCTCTCTCTCTCTCTCTCTCTCTCTCTCTCTCTCTCTCTCTCTCTCTCTTTCATTCTTACCTCACTCCCCCTTTTCTCTATGTCTCTGCCTTTGCTTTGTTGTTGTTGTTTTATTTTTAAATCTCTGTCTATTTCTCTCTCTCCTCTCTCTTTCTCTCTTTCTCTCTCCCTCTCTCTCTCTGTCTCTCTCTCTGTGTAATGCTTCTTGTAGATGGGCGAAAGAAGTTGGTGGATACAATGTTTCTTAATACAGGTTTTATTTATTGCTTTTGTGTTCTCAAAAGTCTACTGAATGTCTGTAGTATACTTCTGATCTGAGCTTTGATGAGCTACAACTTAAAGGATGAAGTCACAGGTGACTGTGATTGTAATCACAGTGGCTTCAAGAAACTATACACATGTCGCATGTGGTTTCTGAGGTAAAAGCAAAGAATGCCACGGACAGACCGAAAACAAAAACAATTATACGGTTCTACATGAAACATATGAAAACCCTAAAGTGATTAGATAAATTAAACGTAGACAGTCGAGCATTTTTAGACACGTTGTGAGAAGAAATAAACTAGAGAACTTGGAGACAACTGGCAATATTGATGGGAAAAGAATAAAGGGAAGGCCGTGAAGTACATACCTGGATGGCTTGACCACGTGGCATGGTCGAGACAAGAACACTGAGCTGATCCACGACTCTGGTGATCGTGTGAGATGGCGAATCATGACCGCCCACGCTTATCGACATGGCGCATGATTATGATGTACTTTGCAGGACGTTGCGAGCAACCCCATGTTGATTTTCTAGTCAATTCTATGTTCAACAGTTTGTCACTACTTTCTGAATGAGAAGTCAACGTTTAATTCCAAACAAGCCGGTGTTGGGTTAATGAGACTTGTTCGCATATCCTTTACAGGACATCGCTGTCAACATCAGCATCTTTAAGCTGATTGTTGATGTCTTTGCAAGATTTCACTCAGTAGTTTGCCATTTCTTTATGAGCGGCCGGTTCACATACCCCGTAAGTCACCAACGTGGCGAGAACCGCTACCGATTTTCGCACAAGTTACATTCCTCACGTAGATATACGGGATTACGGAGACAGTCGCTAACACCTAAGCCAGGGAGACCAGCTTAATGAGACTAGCTGGTACTAATTTCAGTGCAGAGATTTCATTTTAAGTTGAATATTATTACATTTAAGATGCAATGATTTTAAGTATAAGTACGTTTGTCTAACAAGTCGCTTAAAGTCGCTTAAAAGTCGCCAGGATCGACATCGTTTAACAAGTACTATCCACACGGTCGAGACAGGGTTTGTACGTCGACAGTGGATTGAAATGCTGCGGAGGTTTATTGTTCATAGCGTACCCTTCATCTTCTTTCCGGTAAGTGCGGTAGTTGAGGGAAATGAATGAGCTGATAGATTTGATAGCTCTGCATCCCCTGCTGATGGCCAGCCCATGGATCGCACCGATATTTTAATACCCTTAGAGAGATGACGATAGCGGAATATTTTGACCTTATTTAAAACTACATCGTTGCCCAGAATGAGAGACTCGGAAGTAAGAATTGGCATGGCCAGAAATGAGAGGCACATCGGGAGAATGAGTGACCTTGTCAACCAACACAGAACTGGTACACTTAGCCGCTGGTCGCTGATGAATCATCATCATCAAGTACTCTGCCAGCTGGCGTAGGCGTTCATGGCTCTCCACAGATCTCGGTCTTTGGTTTTCTGGATCAACTCTGCTGCTGATATTTCTTCATGCCACCGTCTTAATCCATCCAGCATAGTTTCTCTTGGTCTGCCTCTGCCTCTCTTCCCCTCGAACTTTCCAGTTGTCACGGTGTTCTCCAATGCCTCTCTTTTCATCACATGACCAAAGAAAGATGTTTGTCTTTTTCATATTGTTGTATATAATGTTCTAGTTTCATTAGCCTGTTTCAGGCAGTTGTTGTTAGTTACTCTGGCAGTCCAAGGAATTCGCAACATTCGTCTCAGGAACCACATCTCTGTTGCTTCTAATTTCTTCTTAATTTGCTCATTTACATTTCAAGATTCATTGTCATACAGAAAAACTGGTTCTACATAGCATTTCAGCACTCTCTTTAGCACTCAGCACTTTTCAGCACTCTTATGCTGATGCATATGTTGGGGTAAAAGGTAGAAAGGGAGGGGGGGGGGGAGAATCTGAGAACCTGTGGACTAGTTTTGGAATGCACAGATAATAGCACAACAGATAACAGATAGCAATTAACAAGTACTTACAACATGAAGCTGTCCAGTTCATACTGTAGGGAATGAGAGGCAACAGATAATGCGAACACTGACGATGGACAAGTGGAACTTCTGAATGCAATGAAGATTAGCGTTGGTACCCCAGTTTTGACAACACCACAGTCTTAGTGAAAATAACACACACACAAACACACACACACACACACACACACACACACACACACACACACACACACACACAGAGACACACACAGACACACACACACAAACACACACACACACACACGCACGCACCCACGCACGCACACAAACACACACACACAAGTAATTGTAATTTATCATTGTGATAAAGTGCCTCGTTCTGGGGCTGAAAAATGTAAATCCATCTATATATTCATATATCAGTTTTATGTGTTTGTTTATTATATCTACCGTCTCTGTGGCGACGGAGCTACAAATGTAATTCGTAATCCCACGTACCACGTTCGAAACACAGCTGCGGCAGATTCGGAAGCAGTATCCCTTGCGTTGGTTTCCATACAATGGTATGAGTTTCGGTAGCTTAGAAGGCAATGGCAAACTACTGAAAGTAAACTTGCCCAGGTATCACAAACATACAAAGATATATATATATATATATATATATATATATATATATATATATATATATATATATATATATATATATATATATATATATATATATATATATTGGCACCTTGCCGTCTTGACAGACGATAGTTTGTGCTTTAAGAAGGCATAATAACTTTTACCTATGGCAGTAGCAAATTTGACTGATAAGGCCAATTCGCGCTGTAAATGTTCTTTCACAGTGGGTGCATGTGAACACGTAGTCATTTCCACCATCATGCACCATCTTACGTCTCACACGCTCAGTGTGTGATTTATCTGCAATAATTTTCTCCTTTGTCTTTATTCCATTTCTGGTCTTTGCCCTCAATGCAACACGTTCAGCGGCGACTTGCTCCCACTGTGCATTATAAATGCCTGTATCAATCATGTCCCGCTTACACACATCTTTGTATCGTAGTAGAGGCCGACCCTGAGATCTCTTACCCATCTGTAATACACCAAAAAAGAAGTCCTTTGTTATTCTACCATCATCCATCCTCCTAAGATGTCCTATCCATCTAAGTCTACGAAGACTGAGCATGGAATAAACCGTCACACAACCTGATCTTTCCAATACTTCAGTATTTGTGATTTTGTCTTGCCACTTAATACCGAGAATTCTTCGCAGACACCGCATATGAAAGCTGTGTAAACGTTTCTCTTGGTGTGAGTAAGTTGTCCAGGTTTCACTGCCATAAAGAAGAGTACTAAGGACACAGGCTTGATAGACAAGGACTTTTGTTTGGCAGTAAGCTTCCTGGTCTCCCAGACTCTTTTTTCTTAACCTGTTCATTGTTGTTGCTGACTTACCTTTGCGGATGTTGATTTCCTGATCTAGGGATAATTTGCCATTTACCACTGATCCTAGATATGTAAGATGGTCGTCAATAAAGATTGATGGTACCCCATGTGCACCTTGTGACATAATCTGTGTCTTCTTTTTGCTAATTGTTAAACCAAATTCAGAACAAGCATTGGAGAATGCAGATAGTAGACATTGCAATTCTTCCTCAGAGTTGGTCGTAACTGCAGCATCATCTGCAAAAAGCAACTCTCTGATCAGTACCCTCATAATTTTGGTCTTGGCCTTCAATCTCTGAGCATTGTAGAGGCCGCCATCTGAGCGTGAGTGAATGTATATACCACCATCCTGATCACGAAAGACATATTTCAGTAGAAGTGAAAAGTATATTCCAAAGAGGGTGGGAGCAAGTACACAACCTTGCTTAACTCCACTCTTGATTTCAAACTCTTCAGAAGTTGCACCATCAAATTTGATTATACCTTTCATGCCTGTGTGAAACGATTCCACAATGGACAGAAGAGTTGGTGGGCAGCCAATCTTCTTTAGTGCCTTGAACAGACCCTCACGACTGACCAAATCAAATGCCTCTGTGAGGTCGATGAAGGCAATAAACAGTGGTTGATTCTGTTCAAGGCATGTTTCTTGCATTTGTCGCAATGAGAATATCTCATCAATGGTAGAGCGATTCTGTCGAAAGCCACACTGTGATTCGGGGTAGACTTGATCTCCTAGGACTTGAAGTCTGCGCAGAACAATTCTGGCAAATAATTTTTCAACAATATACAGAAGTGAGATACCCCTATAGTTGTTGCAGTAGCTCCGATCGCCCTTGTTCTTGTACAGTGTTATAATGCTTGAATCTTTGAAATCCTGTGGGACTTGTCCTTCTCGCCAGCATAGCTATATTAGCTGGTGGATCTGTAGATTGAGTGTGTCTTGCCCACTCCTAATAACCTCTATTGGAATACCATCCTTACCTGGAGCCTTGCCAGATGCAAGTTCATTTATAGCACACTTAACTTCTGTTATGGTGGGAAGTGTGTCCAGGTGGTCAAGAATTGGTAGAGTCTCTATGGCGTTGAGGGCATAATCCGCTAATTTGGTGTCAGAATCTCCGTGTCTTCATCTCCCCCGCCTGGCGGCAACGACCAGGTACGACCGTGAACTTGACTAACAGTTACTACGCAGTGCATGGCCAGGGGTCAGCGTGGTGCACGAAGGCCACGAGAGCGGAAAGCCGGGCCAACGAGGAATCACTGCTGGTAGCTCAGACAGCCTAGGACCTCGAGACTGGAGAGTGTTGCTATGAATGAGTCGATGCTTGATAGAAGAAAGCCTGTATGCTTTGTTGAGTAGAGTAAAGATTGAGTGAGTGTTATATTCTATTGTATTTATGAATTGATATATCATGTATGTTTCTGGAAATGGCATTATCGCTGACTTTGAGCGATGCCTGATATGACTGCTGGGTTTGAGAAGTGCGATTAAAGTGGTTGAGTTATGTCGCCGTGTGTTTGTACAATCATTATCTGTGTGTGATTGTTTTCACGCCTGTTAGTGAATACGAGCCTGTGTTCATATCGAACAAGACCCTGACATTTGGTCTCACTTGAGTAAAGCTCCAAATAGTGCTCTATCCATCTGTCCATCTGCTGTTTCTTATCAGTTATGATTTCTCCAGTCAAGGTTTTCAGTGGTGCACTTCTTTTGATCACTGGACCACAGGCTTTCTTTATTCCTTCATGCATGCTTCTGATGTTTCCCTTATCACTTGCGATTTGAATGGACTCACATAACTTGATCCAATAATCATTTGCACACTGCCTGGCAGCCTTTTGCACATCCTTCCTAGCTTGCTTTAGCTATGTAAGGGATATGTGTGTGTCGGGTTTTGGGAATTTATGTGTGGAGGGGTTGTGTGTGGGGGTTGTGTATGGGTTAATGGGTGATGTGTATGTGTGAAGGGATTTGTAGTCGGTGGTGGACGTATGTGTGTGTGAGGGATATGTGTGTGTGTGGGGGGATATTTGAGAGGATAGTTGGAAGTATGTGGGTGTTGGTGGGTTGGGAGGGGGTGTGGGTAGCGAGTGTGTGTTTGGGTGGGTGAATGGGTGTGTAGGAGATTGTGTGGGTTGGGGGATGGGTGTGTAACGCGTGTGGGGGTGTCTGTGAATGGGATATGTCTTGTGGGTGGGAGTGTGTGAGTTTGGATGGGGTAAATGTGAGTGGGTGGAGGATGTATGTGTGGGTGGTGAGGATGTTTGTAGGTGGAGGATGTGGAGTGGATGGGGAGATGTGTGGGCGGGGATGTGTATGGGGAATGTATGTGGAGGATGAGTGTGTGGGGGAAATGTGTTTATGGTGGAGTTTTGTGTGGGAGGGGAGATGTGTGGAAAGGTGGGGGAGGTGTGGGATGTGCAGGTGATTGAAGGATGTATGCGAGGATGGGGATGTGTGTTTGGCTGGGTGGTTGGGGTGTGTGTGTGGGAGGGTAGATGAGAGATGCATGTGTTGATGGGCGGTGGGTGAAGTGTGGGTGTGAATGGTTGATGGATGAGTACGTGAGTGGGTGGATGTGTGTGAGAGATGAGTGTATGGGTGGGGAGGTGTGTAGTTGTGAGAAGATGTGTGTGAGCGGCGGATGTGTGTGGGTGGGATATATGTGGGTGGCGGGGTGTGTGTGGGTGGGAGGTGTGTGTTTTGGGTTATGGGTGGGGGATATTGGGGGCAGGTGGGGAGATGTGTTTATGGGTGGGGATGTGTGTATAGGTGGGGATGGTGTAGTTGAGAGGTGGTGAATATTGGGTGGGTGAGTGGGTGTAGGTTGGCTGATGTGTGTGTGTGTGTGGGTGGGGAAAATTGTGAGAGTGCGGGAATATGGTGTGGATAGGTGCGGGATGTGTGGGTTGGTTCTTCTTCTTCTTCTTCTTCCTCTTCTTCTTCTTCTTCTTCTTCTTCTTCTTCTTCTTCTTCTTCTTCTTCTCCTCCTCCTCCTCCTCCTCCTCCTCCTCCTCCTCTCCTCCTCCTCTCCTCCCCTTCTTCTTCTTCTTCTTCTTCTTTCTTCTTCTTCTTCTTCTTCTTCTTTCTTCTTCTTTCTTCTTCTTCTTCTTCTTCTTCTTCTTCTTCTTCTTTCCTTCTTCTTCTTCTTCTTTCTTCTTCTTTCTCCTTCCTTCTTCTTTCTCCTCCTCCTCCTCTCCTCCTCCTCCTCCTCCTCCTCCTCCTCCTCCTCCTTTTTTCTTCTTCTTCTTCTTCTTCTTTCTTCTTCTTCCTTCTTCTTCTCTTCCTCTTTCTTTTCTTCTTCTTCTTCTTCTTCTTCTTCTTCTTCTTCTTTCTTCTTCTTCTTCTTCTTCTTCTTCTTCTTCTTCCTTCTTCTTCTTTCTTCTTCTTCTTCTTCTTCGTCTTCTTCTTCTTCTTCTTCTTCTTCTTCTTCTTCTTCTTCTTCTTCTTCTTCTTCTTCTTCTTCTTCTTCTTCTTCTTCTTCTTCTTCTTCTTCTTCTTCTTCTTCTTCTTCTTCCTTCTTCTTCGTCTTCTTCTTCTTCTTCTTCTTCTTCTTCTTCTTCTTCTTCCTTCTTCTTCTTCTTCTTCTTCTTCTTCTTCTTTCTTCTTCTTCTTCTTCTTCTTCTTCTTCTTCTTCTTCTTCTTCTTCTTCTTCTTTCTCTCTTCTTTCTTCTTCTTCTCTCTTCTTCTTCTTCTTCTTCTTCCTTCTTCTTCTTCTTCTTCTTCTTCTTCTTCTTCTTCTTCTTCTTCTTCTTCTTCTTCTTCTTCTTCTTCTTCTTCTTTCTTCTTCTTCTTCTTCTTCTTCTTCTTCTTCTTCTTCTTCTTCTTCTCTTCTTCTTCTTCTTCTTCTTCTTCTTCTTCTTCTTCTTCTTCTTCTTCTTCTTCTTC
Organism: Cepaea hortensis; assembly: GCA_963921405.1. Taxonomy (NCBI): domain Eukaryota; kingdom Metazoa; phylum Mollusca; class Gastropoda; order Stylommatophora; family Helicidae; genus Cepaea; species Cepaea hortensis. The sequence goes on along the minus strand of OY992878.1, from coordinate 26,463,910 downwards.
TTCTTCTTCTTCTTCTTCTCTTCTTCTTCTTCTTCTTCTTCTTCTTCTTCTTCTTCTTCTCTTCTTCTTCTTCTTCTTCTTCTTCTTCTTCTTCTTCTTCTTCTTCTTCTTCTTCTTCTCTTCTTCTTCTTTTCTTCTTCTTCTTCTTCTTCTTTTCTTCTTCTTCTTCTTCTTCTTCTTCTTGGGGAAATGTGTGTGGGTGGGGGATCAGTGGGTGTGTGGTGGCGTGTATGTTCGCCTGGTTCTGTGTGAGTGCGTGGAGGTATGTGTGGGTGGGTGGGGGAAGTTTGGTAGGTGGGGATGTGTTGGTGGCTGCGGGATATGAGGGTGGATGGGGGCATGTGTCTCACACATTGCAATATGCACTGGTTATGTTTTACAACTTTCATTTGATAATGTTTTTTTTTGTTTTCATGTGAATGTATCATGAGTAATATGCATTGTTTATGCTTACAAAATCCATTTGACAATGTTTTTCCCCTATGTTAATGTAACATGCACATTTGATGAATGAAAGATGAGTGATGAAAGGGCCGAATGTAAGACGGGCCTGCGTGCCCAATTTGTTACCCTTTTAAAATAAAGTTTATTCGTTCGTTCGTTCGTTCGTTCACTCAGAGTGTTACGTGTTGGTCTTTCATTGTTTCTTAAGAGAGCTATCTTCTTCTTATCAATCAAGGGCTGCAGAGTCCGGCTATTCATTCATTCATTCATTCATTCATTCAGAAGCATGTCCTGTGCAGAACCTCGCTCCCATAATAACCTTCCGGAAAACTTCTCGATCACAAGCAAGATTATCCTCCGGTTCTGATACACCCATCTGGAGATTATCCATCTGATCTGCCTGGCCTGGATGTCTCGCCACCAGATCTCTTTCTTATTATGTTTTCTTTCCTGGTTGTTATGGTTCTTGGCAAGTTCTGCAGAAGGTAGTTTACCATTGCTTTCCTTCTGGGCAGTGACTGTACTATTCGGTGGCCTAGCCATTGTCTCTACTGATGAGATCATCTGCCTATTGCCACAGAGTGCATGACCATAACCAACAACAATCTGTCGGCTGCTCTCACACTCCATCCACCACATGCTTCCATGGCTTCACATAACCCTGCTTGAGGGCTAAACAGGTACTCCACCTTGCCCAAGGGTGTCCCGTAGACTAACGAGGAAAAGGGGGCGTCTTACATCTCCTTCGAGAGGGATATCCCTACCCGCTAACCGGATATATCCATACAAAAGTGAAGGTTCTACGTGGCATATCAACACTCTTTTCCTCGTTCCAAATGGCAACTTTTTATTGGTCAGTATGTTATCCATCTTGCAAAAGGCTACTTCCGCCATGGCAATTCTTGTTCTAATCTCTTCAAGGCATCTCCCATCAGATGTTATGACTGTTTCAAGATAATTGTACCGATTCACATGTTTAAGAATATTACCATTTACTTGTATATTACATTGTGGTATTTCCTTCTTCGTAGGCACGTCATTAATCTGTGTCTTCTTACAATTCAATCATAACCCTAGTTGTTCACTGTGTGCAACAACCCCATCTACTAAATATTGCAGATCCTTCTCATTGTCTCAATGAGAATCAATATTGCATCATCCGCATATCTAATGTTATTGATGTTTCTTCATCCAGTGATGATTCTTTTCATATCGTCTACATTTCTGAAAATACTTACACTGTTTATATATAATACAACACGTCTGCTACCATATTAATAATGTCATAACTGTGACACACTTATACTCCCCCCCCCCCCCCCCCCCCTCACACCCCCGGCACCCCGGATCCATTTTTCTTTGACCAAAATTACATTTTGTTTGGCACTGAATCTGTTAATAAGGCTAAAATTGTCAGTGTGGTCTCCTGGAAGCAATAGCAATTGCTCTCGTCTGCTTCTTCGGGCTATGGCAACCGTTCATTAACAACGGGATTCGTTTTTTTTTTTTTTTTAAATAATTTATTTTTAAAATTTGTCTGCGGAAATATATTAATGTATTATATGTTTCACTTTAACTTGAAATTTCATGACGACTCTATTATATAAATACAGGGTGTTTGTAAAGTCTCACTGCGCTCTGTATGTAGAACAGTTATTTGTTGGAGAGTATGTTTTCAGTCGTGCAAACGCAAAACATACTCTCCAACAGCCGTTCTACATACAAAGTGTAGTGAGTCTTTACAAACACCCTGTACATTTCGACCATAGCTCGGTGGTTGATATGGTAGAGAACACATTCTTCTGTGTGTGCTCATAAATTAATAAGATTGAACACAATGCAAAGAGATTAAATATCCCCGGTAACAAAGTTATGCACTACCATCTATGCGGTTTATTAGAATGCGGTCAAAAACACATTGAATGGCTAAATGTGTAATCTAACTATCTTGAAAGAGTCAAAATCACAAAGCGAAGCTTACAAACACACCAGAAGGAGGCAGCAGACACGTGTGACCACATTAATAGAATTAAGAGCATAATGTAAGAATTGGTTAGATCAATGGATACAAGATGGAGATCAAGGCAGCGAAGAAAGATTAATGAAAACCTAGCATCGAGGCACGGAAGGATATCAATCAATCAATCAGTTGCCGTCTCCACAATGAAGGTTGCCTGTAATGGATCTCCAACACTGTCTGTCTGTCGCCCTGACTGTACATTCTGTCAGAGTGATGTTCAACCATCTCTTGATGCTATCCTCCCACTTGTATCGTTGTCTGCCTCTTGCTCGCTTGTCCTCAACCCTGCCTTCCAGTATGGTTTTTATTAGAGTATTCTGTCTTTTAACGTGGCCGAACTATTTCACTTGTCTCTTTTTTATTTCTTTCATCAACCCTCTCTCCATTCCCAGTTTCCCCAGAATTTCTGTATTTGATTGTTTTTGTTTCCATGAAATACGACATATTCGTCTGTATATCCACACTCCAGGGCCTCTACTCAACTTTAAGATATCAACAGATGCATTATAATATTTGTCGATAGAAAGGCATCTGTGAAAGTGCACGATCTCCTAAGCCATATCACAGAACACAGATTCTATTAAACTTAAATATTTCACACTTTTGAAACAACAGCAGATAGCAGTTGACCTGGTTGCTAACGCGATGGTATGTTATCAATTACAACCCCAAATGACATATATGATGTCTGCAAAGAACTACTGTAATGACTGTCAAATTACATTGTCGGCTTATTGTCAGATGGGAGTTCTAGTGGGCTCTGAGCCGACAGCTGCGAGACAGTTTGGTCTATGGTGTGTCAGTCAACTCAACAAACAGCAGCTTGAAAACGTAAGGTCCCTTTACATACCCAAGGCATTGGGAAAGCGGCGGAACTGACTGGGGACCCGTATGTGGACAGGATGATATGACGAGTGATCGGCAGGGGTTCAGGAGGAATCTCAAAACTGAGAGGGAAGACCAGGAGAACTTTCAGTCAGATTGCAGTTGGAGCGATTAGTAGTGTGACTCTTCACTGGCTGCTGAACAAAGGAACAGCGTGTGGGAATGTCACGAGTGCAGTGATGTGGGTTCTTAGCTCATAACTCATATCTCATATAGGCATTTGGGTATACGGAGTTAAATCCAGATTTGTATAGATCAAATGGTACTCAGTGGCTGATGTTGTCGGTATCACGCCGGCAGCCTTTACTTCCCAAGACATTTCCTGGTAGCCATTTTAGGTTGGGTAGACTCGTTAGCACAAACAAATTCGAACCGCCCTGACATAACTAGAGCCCAAGACCAGCGTTAAGGCAGGCGAGTGATCTAGCAATCACGCTACAACGACTCGCTTTGAAAACGTAAAATGAATAGCATCTGACATAACATTTACATGATACATTCTGATATATATGTGGAGCATGAAGAGATTGTTATGATCCTGTCCTTTATTTCATTATCCTAAACACATTACTTTACCATTTGACACACCATTTCACAATGATACGTGGCTCTTTCATCATATACTGTGTTAACAGTAGGCTCCACTTCGGCGCTTAATCTTTATTCTCTGCCAGGTCTTAGTCAGATACAACTGTGCTACGGTATGACAGTAGAATGTACTATCTGATTTCTGGTAGCGCCGAATGTTGGGCAGCGATCAACAAACCAGACACCCCACATTGCGTTACCGCCTTCGGGTGGAGGAGAGCAATTTGGAGGTACACAACAAGCGATGAATTGCAACCTAAACAATAAATGTCTGGGAGTGAATTTCTAACAGGTGGACAGGTAGACCAATGCTTAGCTGACCCGGCTTGTCTTATTCCAGACTTTATGGTGTTAGCTTTCCTCTGGAGTAAACTAGACAGGCCGAGCGATGCATCATGCGTCATGGGCAAAACATGATCTCTACAATTAAGCGCAATCTTTGTGCCGTGGGGAGTTATAACGCCACAGATGGTCCCCGCTATGTTTTGCATTTATTATGCCCCTTTTTTTAGAACAGTTTAACAAGGTGTCAGTTATGTTCATTATGAAGCCCTCTTCTTTCCACGCAGTATACAGGCATTACCCGTTTAATCCAGAAAATTATACCCTGGCCTCCTGCCAGTAGGGCGGTAATCTACCCTCTCCAATGCTCCTAGCTAATTTCACTCACCAACTAACTAAACTCACCGCTTAAACGTTGAAGCTGCTTTCAACCAATGCAGCGTAATACGTCGAGGTCAATGTTGTACATTTATAACCACTTATTCTGTAATATACATGCTTGCTAATATTATGCCTATGACGCACCCAACAACGTATCTCCCATTTCGACACAATTGAAACAATGTGTTTCAACAGGCAATTAATGTCTTTTGAGGCAGTCAGTACGCTATCTCCTTATCGTAATCACTCATTTCAATTGTCATGAAAAAAACATTATAACATTCCAATATGAAGAATATGCAACCAACTGTAAAATTAACTAATAATAAATAATGATAGTAACAATCTTCTTTATATTGTCCATGCCATGTGAAGTTGGTGGTCATGTCTGTCCGCATCCCACTTAACTTGTGTGCTGCCAATCATGTATGATACCGATGTTCATGTGAGATCTCACACGCTCAGACTATGACCTATCCGCAATCGATTTCTCCTTTGTATTCCATTGCTGATCTTTACCCTCTATGCAACCTGATCAGCGGCAACTTGCTCGCAAGGTGCAATATCAATGCCTGCATCATTCGTGTCCATCTTACATACATCGTTGTACAGTAGTTGAGACCGACTTTGAAATCTTTTACCCATTTGTAATTTATAAAATTCATATGTGAGCCGGTCGCTCAGAAAGCAATGGCAAACTACTGGGCGTAATCTTGCCAAGAAATAAACTATCAGCTTAAAGATGCTGATGTTGACAGCGATGTCCTGTAAAGGATATGCAAAAAAAATCATAAAAACGATGTTCCTTGGCGCATCCATCGTCCATCCTCCTAATGAGCCCTGTCCATCTACGTCTACGAAGACTAAGCATGGAACAAGGCCGATCTTTCCAATGCTTCGGTATTTGTGATCTTATCTTGCCACGTAATAATAATTATTCTTCGCAGAGACCGCATATGAAAGTGTTTAAATGTTTCTTTTGGTGTCAGTAAGTTGACCAGGTTTCACTGCCATATTGGCACCTTTCCGTCTTGACAGACGATAGTTTGGTACATTGTGCTTCAAAAAGGCTTAATAACTACGACCCATGGCGGTGGCGAGTGTGGCTGGTAAGGCCAATTCTTGCTGCAAATGTTTGCCCACAGTAGACGCATGTGAAAACATGGTCATTTCCACCATTGTGACCATCTTACGTCTCTCACACTCTGTGTGTACTTTATCTGCAATCAATTTTCTCTTTTGTCTTTATTCCATTTAAGATGTTTGCCCTCCATGCAACACGTTCAGCGGCGACATGCTCCCTATGTGCATTATCTATGCCTGTATAAATCATGTCTCGCTTACACACATCTGTGTATCGTAGTAGAGGCCGACCCTGAGATCTCCTACCCGTCTGTAATTCACCAAAAAAGATGTCCTTTGGTATTCTACCATCATCCATCCTCCTAACATGTTCTATTCATCTAAGTCTACGAAGACTGAGCATGGAATACATCGTCAAACAACTAGATCTTTCCAATACTTAAGAATTTGTGATTTTGTCTTGCCACTTAATACCAAGTATTCTTCGCAGACACCGCATATGAAAGCCGTTTAAACGTTTCTCTTGGCGTGAGTAAGTTGTCCAGGTTTCACTGCCATAAAGAAGAGTACTAAGGACACAGGCTTGGTAGACAAGGACTTTTGTTGTGGCAGTAAGCTTCCTGTTCTCCCAGACTCTTTTTGCTAACATGTTCATTGTTGTTGCTGCCTTGCCAATCCTGATGTTGATTTCCTGATCTAGGGATAATTTGCTATTTACCTCTGATCCTAGATATGTAAAATGGTCTACTATCTCCAGTTCGGCGTCGTCAATAAAGATTGATGGTACACCATGTGCACCTTGTGACATAATCTGTGTCTTCTTTTTGTTAATTGTTAAACCAAATTCAGAACAAGCATTGGAGAATGCAGATAGTATATGTTGTAATTCTTCCTCAGAGTGGGTCCTAATCGCAGGAGGGATGGAGTTATTGCCTCTCCATAGCACAAAGCCTGGGCTAAAATAAAGAAACCATGTGTTGCCCATGCAGTTTGATCCCTTTCTCGGCCTGCCTAGTTCACTCCAGAGGAAAGTTAACACCTATACATATGGAACAAGACAAGCCGCAGAAGCTGCCAGATCAGCAAAGCAATGCTCTAACTGTCCGCCTGTCGGAGCTTCGATCCTAGACCAGCTGCCAACCAAGGCTTAGGGCCTGGTCTGCCCTGCCATGACTTATTTTATCTTTGGGTTGCATTTCCTCGCACCAGGATAAGGCTTGTACCCTCCCAATTGCGCTCTTCCGCCCGAAGCCGTTGGCACAATGTGGGGTGTCGGGTTTGGTAAGCGCCGCCCAACATTCGGCGCTGACAGAAAGCAGGTAGTACCGCTTTCTGCCATAAAGAAAAGTATAAAGGACACAGACTTGAATGATCAGGACTTTTGCTATGGCAGTAAGCTTTCTATCCTCCCAGACACTATTCTTTTTAACCTGTTTATCGTTGTTGCTGCCTTCCCAATCCTGATGTTGATTTCCTGATCTAGGGATAGTTTATTGTCTACCTCAGACCCTGGATATGTGAACTGGTCAGCTATCTCCGTCTCTGCGACGCGAATAAAGATTAATAATACCCCATGTGCGCCTTGAATCATAATCTGTGTCTTCGTTTTGCTAATTGATAAACCAAATTCATAACAGGTATTCAGATAGTTAAAGTTTGTTGCATTTCCTTTACAGGACGTGGCAGTCAACCCCAGCATTTTTTTTTTGGGGGGGGGGGGGCGGGGGCTTTTTTGTGATTTCTTGGCAAATTTACCTTCAAAAGTTTGCCAATTTTTTCTGAGTGACCAGCACTCATACCATTGTATGTAAATCAGCGCAAGGCGGTCTGCTTCCAAATCGCTCGCAGATGTGTTTCAAACACAGTGTGCAGGATTGCGAATTGCGTCCAAAACCCTTTCGTAACAGAGCCGGCTATTCAGATAGTAGGCGTTGTAATCCTCCTCATAGTGGATCGTAACTGCAGCATCATCTGCAAAGAGCAACTCTCAGATCGGTACTTGCCTAATTGTGTTCATGGCCTTCAATCTCTGAGCATTGCAGATGCTGCCGTCTGAGTGTGAGTGAATGTATATACTATCGTCCTGATTACTATGTTTTGTGTCAGGTCTTAGTCAGATATGACTGAGCTACCGTATAACAGTAGACGGTACTACCTGGTTTCTGTTAGCGCTGAACGTTGGGCGGCGCTTACCAAACCCGACACCCCACATTGTGCCAACGGCTTCGGGCGGAAGAGCGCAATTGGGAGGGTACAAGCCTTACCCTGGTGCGAGGAAATGCAAGCTAAAGACAAAATGTCATGGCAGGGCAGACCAGGCCCTAAGCATTGGTTGGCGACTGGTCTAGGATCGAAGCTCCGACAGGCGGACAGTTAGAGCATTGCTTTGCTGATCCAGCAGCTTCTGCAGCTTGTCTTGTTCCAGATGTAGGGGTGTTACCTTTCCTCTGGAGTAAACTAGGCAGGCCGAGAGAGGGCAACACATGATCTCTATATTTTAGCCCAGGCTTTGTGCTATGGAGAGGCAATAACTTGAATTACAGATGGGTAAGAGATCTCAGGGTCGGCCTCTACTACGATACAAAGATGTGTGTAAGCGGGACATGATTGATACAGGCATTGATAATGCACATTGGGAGCAAGTCACCGCTGAACGTGTTGCATGGAGGGCAAATATCAGAAACGGAATAAAGACAAAGGAGAAAATTATTGCAGAAAAGTCACACACCAAGCGTTTGAGACGTAAGATGGTGCATGATGGTGGAAATGACCACGTGTTCACATGCACCCACTGTGAACGGACATTTACAGCGCAAATTGGCCTTATCAGTCACACTCGCTACCGCCATAGTTAAAAGTTATTATGCCTTTTTAAAGCACAAACTATCGTCTGTCAAGACGGCAAGGTGCCAATGGATTACTATGTTTCAAAAGAATTTAAATGTATATTCCAAAGAGGGTGAGGGTAGTAAACAACCTTGCTTAACTCCTCTCTTGATTTCAAACTCTTCTGAAGATGCACCATCAAACTTGATTATGCACTTCATCCCTGTGTGGAACGATTCCACGATGGTCAGAAGAGTTGGCGGGCAGCCAATGTTCTTTAACTACTTGAATAGACCCTCACGGCTGACCAAATGAAATGCCTATCTACAATAGCTGAAAGCAATTGACATTGGTTGATTCTATTCTCGGCACGTTTCTTGCAGCTGTTACAATAAGAATACCATATCAATGATAGACCGGTTCCATCGACATCCACGCTGTCATTCAGGGTAAACTTGATCTCCCAAGACTTGACGTTTACACAGAACAATTCTGGCAAATACGTTCCCAAAACTACATACTGTATAAGTGAGATAAACCTGTAGTTGTTGCAGTCACCCCGATCCCCTCGTTCTTGTACAGTGTTATAATACTTGAATCTTTGAAATCCTGTCAGATCTATCCTTCCAATAGTATATGCCTTTATGTAGTCACTGTAGTGACATCGCCATTGTTTATGTGGTTATATGTTTTCGTGTTATTGTTTGCTGATGAAAGCAAATCGCTGCAACTTCGTTATTTCTGTGTATATAGAACTGTATGTTGTAACGCTGCCCTTCACATCTTGTTTTTAATTTGTTTATATTCCACGGCAACTTAATCCATTTCATTTACGTATGAATTAAGTTTTATCTTGTTAGTCAACTCAGCTCTGTTAATTAAACAAATAGTTGATATATATATATATATATATATATATATATATATATATATATATATATATGCGCGCGCGCGCGCGTGTGTGTGTGTGTGTGTGTGTGTGTGTGTGTGAAGATTAAACTAATATTTCCGAAGAAGTCACATTGGAAAACCTCAATTTATACTCCAAAATCTGTTCACCCGAAACTAATATTACTAACGAGTCATATTACTAACGAGTCATCCAAACAAAAGATATTATAATGAAAGAACAACCCAATCTTTCCACTCCCTTAGCATGCTGATATGTAACCATCGCCAGTGGAGGGACACAATCTACTTTTATGATTCCTTTATCAAAACGTGACCCATTGAAGTATCCTGGCATTGTGTACTATGCCCGTCTTTATTATAGAAAACGATTTATGATCAGACATGTAGAATCGTTGACCCGAGAGGTGTTAGGTGACTTTTCCAACTGAGTAGATCATTCTCGAAGCTTCGAGCTTGGAAACACGGCATGACGTCTTCACATGAGTCATTTTTCTGCACACATTTCCAGTCCACAAGCATACAGATAATTAACTTTCATAATTACATTTTCATGTAGTGTATTTCATGTAGTGTTTTTCAAGTAATTGTGACGGTTTGTGTTTGTATTCTCTGTGCTAGCGAAGGCTTTGGCCGGAGTGCCCATTATGTTATTGTAATCGTCTTCTAGTAAAGCTTAGCGTCTACTTCTCGTTTTTTTTTTATTCATTCAACTCAGGATAAAGTAAATTGTCATAAAGCTGAGTCAACGCTGATACTTGCCGCATCTGTCAGCAAGTAAAAAACGTTGTTGTTTGTCCATCAAGAATGATGATGACCATTTATTTCATCCAGTGGGGAAGGTGTGGAGCCGTGGGTTCTAATATGGCTGATAAGGCCTATTTTGGCTCGAAATGTTCTTTGACAATGTGGGCAAAGAATGCTTGACGTCTCTGGAGGAGGATTTCCTGCAGTGGTGTTTCTGTCCTGCCTTTTCTTCACAGCTCTTGCAGTCCTGATTGCCTCACATATGACTGCACCTTTGCGCAATGATGCACGCCACGAATTTCGGTCTCTGGCTGCAGCCTCCCAGGTGTCATGATGAATTCCAAAAGCATTCAGTGAAATTTTCAGAGTGTCTTTAAAACGTTTCCTCTGGCCACCTTGGGAGCGTTTACCACAACGCAGTTCGCTGTAAAAAATTCGTTTAGGAAGCCTGTGATCTGGCATGCGAGTCAAGTGACCAGCCCAGCGAATCTGATTCTTCATCAGTAGAGTGTGGATACTGGGCATGGATGCTCTTTCTAGGACTTCAGTGTCTGGAATCTTGTCTTGCCATTTAATCTTCAGTAGCTTCCTTAGGCAGACTGTGTGGAAGTGGTTTAATTTCCTAGCGTGTCGCTGATAAACAGTCCAGGTTTCACAAGCATATAGCAGTGTGATTAATACAACTGCCTTGTAGACTTTTATCTTTGTTTGCAGGCTTATTCCAGTTCTGTCCCATACATTCTTGTACAGTCTGCCAAAGGCTGCACTGGCCTTGGAGATTCTTGCATTCACTTCGTCATCGATTGTGGCAGCTTGTGACACGGTGCTGCCAAGATAGGTGAATTTGTCCACAACACTTAGTCTATGATCATTCACTTTGATATTCGGCACAATGTGATTATTCCCTGGAGCTGGCTGGTACATAACTACAGTCTTCTCCAAGTTGATATTGAGCCCAAAGTTGGCACAGGCATGTGAGAAAGCTGAAACATTATGTTGCATGTCCGCCTCTGAGTTGGCGTATAGAGCGCAATCATCAGCAAACAGGAGCTTTCTGACGGTGCCGCTGTTAATTTTGGTTTTAGCTTTCAGCCTTCTGAGATTGAATAACTTTCCATCCATACGGTAGTTGATGTCTATTCCAATGTCGTCGTTCTCGAAGGCATTCATCAACATGGCTGAAAACATGAGGCTGAACAGTGTTGGTGCCAGGACACATCCTTGCTTCACTCCATTGGTGACAGGAAAGGGTTCAGACAGTTCACAATTTTCCTGTACTCTTGCCTGCATGCCGTCATGAAATAGCCGCACTATTTGGACAAACTTTCGTGGACAGCCATATTTTGCCATAATCTTCCACAGTCCTTCTCTGCTAACTGTATCAAAAGCCTTGGTAAGGTCAATGAAAGTGGAGAACATTTCGCAGTTCTGTTCCTGACATTTCTCTTGGAGCTGCCTTGCAGCGAAAATCATGTCAACAGTTCCACGTTCTTTTCTGAAGCCACATTGACTCTCAGGAAGAAGACCTTGATCGAGATGGGCTGTGAGGCGATTGAGAAGAATTCTGGCGAGTATCTTCCCTGCAATTGAAAGCAAGGAGATGCCTCGGTGGTTGTCACAGGATTGGCGGTTTCCTTTACGTTTGAAAAGGTGGACTATTGACGCGTCCTTAAAATCTTGTGGCATGGTCTCGTTCATCCATATGTTTGTGAAGACTTGGTGAAGCTGCTCTGTTAGGACCGGCCCACCTGCCTTGTATATCTCTGCTGGGATGGAGTCAGGACCAGGTGCCTTGCCGCTTGAGAGTTGCTGGATGGCTTTGTTTATTTCCACTATGGTTGGCAGGTCATCAAGTGTCTCGTTGGTGGGAACTTGAGGAAGGCAGTTGATGGTTTCATCATCGAAGAAGGAAGTTGCATTTAAGATTTTGCTGAAATGCTCTGCCCAGCGTTGGAGGATTTCTTTCTTATCGGTGACCAATGTTCCCCCATCTGCACTGAGGAGGGGAACTATGCCTGGTGACGAAGGACCATAGACCGCTTTCAGTGAGTCGTAGAAGTTTTTCATATCATGTCTGTCAGCAAAGCCCTGAATTTCATCAGCTTTGCTGCTCAGCCAGGAGTCCCGCATGTGCCGAAGTTTCTGCTGCACTACTCTCTGAATGTTCTTGAAAGCATCTTTTTTTGATGTTGACTTTGGGTCATTCAAATGTGCCTTGAGGAGAAGATGTTTCTCGGCCAGCAATTGGTTGATGTCTTCGGAATTTTCATCAAACCAGTCTTTATGCTTTCGGGGGGCTGGACCCAGGATTTCCATAGCAGTGTTGTAAATTGTGTCCTTTAGGGCTCTCCATTCTGTTTCTGTATCCTGTTTAGCTTCAGCATTGGGCTTGAGGCGGTCTTCCAGCATATTTTCAAACGACTGCTGCATTTTCTTGCTGTTTAGGCGGGTGACATTTAGCTTTGTTTGCATTTTCGCCCCTTGAGGACGCCGTGGTGGCCTGATGTGGATGTTCATTTTCGAGACAATGAGACGATGGTCTGTCCAACATTCGGCACCACACATGGATTTTGTCACTCGAACGTCTTGTCTGTCACTCCTCCTGACGATGACATAGTCAATGAGGTGCCAGTGTTTCGAGCGAGGGTGCATCCACGATGTCCTATTTCTCATCGGGAGACGGAAAATTGTGTTCGTAATCAGGAGATCATGTTCGGCACATGTCTGAAGGAGGCGGAGTCCATTTCTGTTACAATTTCCGACTCCATGCTTTCCAATAATGCCACCCCAAGAGGTGGTGTCCGTGCCTACTCTGGCATTGAAATCCCCAAGGAGTATAAGTTTGTCTCCTTTGGGAACAGATGTTAATATATTGTGCAGGTCCTCATAGAACTTGTTCTTGACATCATCTTCGTTGGTCATAGTTGGTGAGTAGACACTCACAATGGTTGCGTGCTTCCTTCCATTCAGCAGAGGCAACTTCATGGTCATGAGCCTGTCGTTTATAGCCTTTGGAAATCCAGCTAATTTGCCAACCAGGGCCGACTTAATGGCAAATCCCACACCGGATTGGCGTCTTTCCTCGCTTTTCCTTCCACTCCAGAAAAATGTGTAGCCGGCACCAATTTCACAGATTTGGCCTTCTTCTGCAAGTCGTGTCTCACTCAAGGCTGCAATGTCGATGTCGTACCTGCCCAGCTCTCTCCCAATCAGTGCTGTTCGTATCTCTGGACCCGACGCGCCGTCTCTGTCAAGTAGGGTGCGTACATTCCAAGTTCCAATTGTTAAGGGAATATGGTTTACTCTTTTAGCTTTGCTTGTTTTATCTTTCTTTGTATGTCGACCGCAGTTAGGGTACCCACCAACCGCGGCTAGCTGGTTAGGTAGTGATGAAGCAGACAATGTTTAGGGCACCTTTTCTAGCCCCTTCTTCATGCTATGGAGGTGAGCAGTGTGTTCCTATAGAGGGCTGCTCAGTCGCTCAGGGGGCTGCCGAATCCCACTGCTGCTCCGGTCAGTAGAAGACGACCATATGGCCTGAGCCGCCTGTGTGCAGGTCTGCGACTACGGCTGCCAGCGTACCCACGCCTGCCGCTTTGCCGCTCGCCCATCGCCACAGGGCTTGAAGGTGATATATGACGTTGGATGAAGAATGACTTGCGCGATGACTTGGATTAAAGTGAGGAAGAGTTGCGCAATTCGTCGACCTCACAAAAAACGTTAATAGCATATCATTAACATACATAATTGTTCTCATTAAAAGAATGTGTTTTAGTTTATGCGACGCACATACACATTCTTCATTCCAGTGAACTTTGTTAATCATGTCCAGTCTTGTCAACGCAGACACGACTGATGTCGCTGACAAAGAATGGAGAACATGTTATAATAATTAAACCAAGAAACGATCTCACCTGCCTCAGTGTTGTCGTCGTGGTTATCTCCAGACGTTTTCCATTGTGGTATCTTCAGATTCACGATTAAATTGAATGTCTTGTGTTCTAAAAAGAAATACTCAGACAAATTGTACACAATGTGAGAAGGCATCATTCAGGGTGACTCATATACAACATATGCAGGCCCGCATGGCCGAATGAATAAGAATGCGTGTTCTTAAACATTTGTTGTGCTGATGCCGAGGTAAGCGGTTCAACGCCTACAACGAACAGCTGGAAAAAAAATGCTGAGCCATCGTCCTTGACCCGGGGACGTAAATTACAAGTACCTCTGAAGTCGGAGTAGGTTCGCCTAAGGGCAGGGACACTGTTAATAGGGAAAGCTAATCAACACGCAAAATTCAGTTCATCACAACTACGAGGGGAAGTCAATAAGTAAGCCACAAATGGCCGTTGCAAAATTTGATAACAACTTTAAACGAGTTTATTTTTATACATACATTGTCCCTTTATTTCTAAACATAATTTCCACCAACATTGATGCACTTATCCCATCGTTTTATCAGTCCTCCCAAATTGGCTGCATAGAACTGTGTGCTCTATTTTCTAAACCACGTTTTCACTTCACATTCAATTAACCAACTAAGGTGGGAAGTTCTGGAACATCCACCTTACAACACCGACTTAGCCCCTAGAGATTTTCACCTATTTGGTCCACTGAAAACCCACCTTGGCTGGAGACATTTTGTAAATGACGCCGAAGATGAATGTGAAATGAAAACGTGGTTTACGAGAAACAGAGCACGCAGTTCTATACAGCCAGTCTGGGAGGACTGATAAAACGATGGGATAAGTGCATCAATGTTGGTGGACATTATTTTGAGAAATAAATGAATGTATAACAATAAACTGCTTTCAAGTTGTTATCATATTTAGTTATTTTTCTCCAGCCATGTGTGGTTTACTTATTGACTTCCCCTCGTATAAATAGTGTGTATGGCCTGCGCTTGAGTTCAAAGCTAGCGAGTGCATATATATATATATACCACATATCGTCTGGTATACTGAAGCTTAATACGTCCCTGGTTTATGTCATAGTCTAAGAATGACCCAAAGCCATATGCACGAAGCAACAAGCTCTAGAAGAAGAACTACACAAAATAGAGAATACTAGTCGTGGATAAATATTATCACTGAGACCGGAATTCGACAATATGGGCAAGTTATGACGTCACTTGAGGTATTCGATTTAAAAAAAAAAAATAATGGAGTTTTCCAGATTGGGATAAATCGAGTGGTGATTTACTTTTTGTGTGTGATCTATTTATTTTCATGTTGGATTCTGTGAGTCTGATGGGGAAGGTAGAAAAGCTATCCACACATTGCTTAGTTGAACTGTTCGCTGTGGCTGTATGGGCTAACATATTCGTTAAATGTGAATCGGAACAGTCGTCCAAATTTTGTAAACATGCAGAGTTGAGAGGATTAAATAAATAATATAAAAGCTGAAAGCCATAGGCAGATCAGGATTCGAATCTGCTACCTCCAAATTACAATTGTGCCTCTCAGAGGAAGCAAGTATACTTCGACAAGGATTCGAACAGGCTGACTCCAAATAAAAATGGCGCCTCTCTGAGGAAACAAGTGTACTTCGACATACGACCAACTACACTCTAAAACTGTGTGATGAGCGAGACTCAGTCATCATTTCAAGGCGCCAAATTAGAAATTTGTTGTGCGCATAGCTTCAAGTTTTACATTGTATAGTTTGTACTCTAACTTTCACTTTTTTACCTTTCTCACGATGATTGCACATCAATACGTGTGCATAAAGTATCATGCTATTCCATGCCCTAAAGATTTTCCCAGCGAACGATGTTGTTGTGTGTGATTGTTTATAAAGTTATTTGTCAACTGGTTTTCCAGTTTTCCTTTTGAGTTGTCTACATTTGTACCCTGCAAAATTTGAATTATTTCAATGACCGTGTACAAGACTGGTCAAAATATGAGTCTAGAAAATCAACTACACGACAGGCACATCTGTCCTCCGTAACCAAATGGTCAATGATCTCTTCAACATACATAATGCTGTGAGGTTCAATCCCCATGTTTACTTCTGAAGTCAGAGTGGTCAGTAGAGCACTAGAAAAAGTAGCACGTGTGTTGACTATGCTTGAGTTAAAAGCGAGCAAACAAAAACAAACATATTATCAGGGTAACGAGATATGTCATGTTAAAAATACAGGACAGTATACGCAACAAACTAGACACTTGCATCGTTCAGCCAATGAAAATATTATTACCTTCTGGC
This sequence comes from Cepaea hortensis, assembly GCA_963921405.1. Taxonomy (NCBI): domain Eukaryota; kingdom Metazoa; phylum Mollusca; class Gastropoda; order Stylommatophora; family Helicidae; genus Cepaea; species Cepaea hortensis. Next base: position 26,447,538 of record OY992878.1, on the reverse strand, counting down.
GTGCCCCGAAGATGTCATTACTTACATTGGCTTGTCATGTTAGCGTGAGAATAGACCATCCATTATTGGCTGACATTTCTCTGCTTGGTTTAGGCGGACGAAATCAGTTAGGAAATCGACTCAGAGCGACATGTTATAAACATGTGCTTTTTTGTGGGGTCAATATAAGATAATAGCTGCCGTGAAAGAGAATAGGTCACCAGATATCATTGAGCTCTGGTTTAATATATATGAAGGTCTCAGATTCTGGTAAAGGGCGTGCGAGTTTCCCCGTGATTTGGTATGATTCTCTCTCTCTCTCTCTCTCTCTCTCTCTCTCTCTCTCTCTCTCTCTCTCTCTCTCTCTCTCTCTCTCTCTCAATCAATCAATCAATCAATCAATCAATCAATCAATCAATCAATCAATCATTCAGTCACTCTCTTTCTCTAACGATCCATTCATACATCCGTCCGTCCGTCCTTCAGCAGTCGGTTCGTCCGTCTGTCCGTCCGCCCGCCCGTCCGCCTGCCTGCCTGCCTACCTGTCTGTCTGTCTGTCTGTCTGTCTGTCTGTCTGTCTGTCTGTCTGTCTGTCTGTCTGTCTGTCTGTCTGTCTGTCTGTCTGTCTGTCTGTCTGTCTGTCTGTCCGTCCGTCCGTCAGTCCGTCCGTCAGTCCGTCCGTCCGTCCGCCGTCCTTCCGTCCGTTCGTCTGTCCGTCCGCCGTTCTTCCGTCCGTCCGTCTGTCTGCTTGCTTGCCTGTCTGCCTGTCTCTCCACCATACCTCCCCTCTCTTACTTTCATCCATGCCTCTCCCCTCTCTATCCTCTGCGTGCTTTCTCCTCGCTATCACTGCGTGTTTCGTCCGCTCTCTTTCTTCTTTGCCAACTCTCTCTGTCTCTCATTTTAATGTGCTAGAATCGTCCTTGACACAGGAATTAAATAGTGTAGTTAACTGAAGTTATGGAAACCGCATGTAAATTAACATTCCTAAAACAAAATATATGTTAATAACAACCAGGCAAAGACTTCACACTCAAACCCACTGAGAACTCTTCAGTTGCACATTGTTAGCGTTCCTGTTGAAAGTGTAACCGAGCTCAAAGCACTCGGTCTTATCATTGATAGAATTCTAACCTTTACAATCCCATGTCCACGCTCAGGTAAAACAAATAGCCAGAAACGTATATCAGCTTGCCAAAAATAAAAATAAAAAAATTCTTGATCAAAACACAAGAAAGATATTCTATACTTCCCAAATACAAACACATATTAACTAATCCTCCACAATCTTAAATGGATGCTTCAAACCAATAACAATACTCCTTATTCACTCCAGAAAAGGACAGTGCGTTTAATTAATGGTAAAAATCTCATCTCATCTCATCTCATCATGTTCCACTTGAACCTTGCGGTGTCAAGGTGAAGTATAAACATCGTGAGAGTGCCAGATTATGGGCTTCATGTATCGACATTCCCATGGACTCTGCTATTCTCTCCGTCCAACGTTTACGTGGTCGGCCTCTTCCTCTGCTTCCCTCTGGTCTGTACATCATTGCTTGTTGTTGTATGCTGTTGCATGGTAACCTACTTGCATGGCCAAACCATTTGACTTGCTCCTTCTAATAAAATCTAGTGCTGCTGTAACCCCCACTTTAGTCCTGATTTCTTCATTTCTGATTTGATCTCTTCTTGATATGTTGAGTATTCTTCTCAGGAATCTCATTTCTGTTGTTGTGATTTTTCTTTTCTCTTTTTCTGTCATTGTCCAGGTTCGGCATTGGTAACATAGAGTTGGTAGGAAAATTGTTTTGTAAAGTGTGTTCTTAGTAGTTATTGATACATGTTTGTTCTTTAGTATTGGTGCCATTTGTCCAATGAGTTGGTTTGCCTTATTGCATCTATTTTCGATCTCGTCTTCTGATCTGCCATTTGATTATATTATACTTCCTAGGTACTTGAAACTCTTTACTTGTTGCAAGGGATGTTCGTTTAGGTGAATTGTTGCTTATTTTTCTTCTTTAGTTATAGTCATTACCTCTGTTTTGCTTGTGCTAATTTTCATGTTATGTTCTCCACACATTTCGTTTAGACTATTCATGTGGTCTTATAATTCAGCTTCTGATTTTGCTATTAGTGCCTGGTCGTTCGCAAACAGGAGTTCTTTAATGGTTAGATTTGCAGATGGTTCTTCTATGTTCTCATAATGCGGTATTCTTGCAGTCTCTGTTTGGCTGGTTTCTTTACATATGTTGTCTATATATGTTATGAACAAGAGAGGGAACAGGGCACAGTCTTGTCGTACTCCAGATCTTATGGTGAATGGTAAAAAAGCTTACCGAAAATTATAACCTACATGATCGTCTCCAGTTACTGCCGTTCCACAAACGCTTACTTTTTAATAAGGCCAAAATAATTCACAAAATCCAATTTCAAAATGATGGCAGTTGTTTAAATATAACGCAAGACATGGCGAACGATTAAACATACTCCATGTCCCTAAATCTAGGAGAGACTTATGCAAAACAAGCTGAGCGTCCTCTGCCACGCAGTTGTGCAACAATCTTCCAAAAGAAATCAAAGGCACAACCAATCACTACACATACAGTCGCAACCTGTTTGAACATTATCTAAGTACAGACTACATGCCAACTAAAATATTAATAAAAATTATCTCAAACGACAACTAGTATAATAAACATTCCCATATGTATGGTACGTTACACTTCCCATGGGTATTTGTAATGGCTATGTTACATATAAATTGCCTTAGTGAGTCATGTATTGTTGATTATTTTCCATGCATTTTAATGCATATTGTTCTTAAAAGTCGCTTAAAAGTCGACAGTGTCGACTTAATTGCAACGGGTTATTATCTCATATGGCTCAGTCTCTTTCCGCAGCGCGGAAAGCGTCGCACAAAGTACGAACCCCGTAGCTCCAGCGACGACCCATGAAGTCTCCGAGATAAATGCACTCGTGAACCGAAGGACACGGCCCTGATTCGAACCCACAACCTTCGGAGCCCAAGGCAGACGGCGTGACAACTTTGCCACGGAGACTCCCGTAAATGCATATTGTTCTGTGGTTGTCTAAGATTAGCTTCATAAGTGATGCGTGAATGACATAACGTATGAGATTAAAGAGAGAAGATAGGCAGAATTCAGACGGGCCTGCGTGCCCAATTCTTAACCCTTTGACAATAAAGTTTGTTCGTTCTCTCTCTCTCTCTCTCTCTCTCTCTCTCTCTCTCTCTCTCTCTCTCTCTCTCTCTCTCTCTCTCTCCCTCTCTCTCTCTCTCTCTCTCTCTCTCTCTCTCTCTCTCTCTCTCTCTCTCTCTCTCTCGCTCTCTTTCTCTCTCTGAGTTTCATGTAGTGTGAAAGTGCTACAACTATTTCTGTCACAATTTGTTTCACTAACACCCCTATAAAGACAATATTAGTTAATAGTTAGTTGCATATCCTTTACAGGACGTTGCAGTCAACACCAGCAATATTTGCTGTTGTGATCTCTTGGCAAGTATATGTTCAGTAGTTTGCTATTGCTTTCTAAACTACCGGCCCCAATACCATTTCGTAAAAACAAACGCAAGGCGGTCTCCTGCCAAATAGCCCGTAGCTGAGTTTCGAACGTATGTGGGATCGCGTACTGCGTCCGTGACGTCTTCGCCACTTCAGGCAAAGACAATATTCTATGTTTTACATATCCTTTACAGGACATCGCTGTCAACATCAGCATCTTTCAGCTGATTGTTGATTTCTTGGCAAGATTACGCTCAGTAGTTTGTCATTGCTTTCTGAGCGGCCAGCTCACATACCCCGTAAGTTACCGACGCGATTCGAACCACTGGTGATTCTCACCGTCGTCACGTTACTTACGAGAGTATACGAAAAGTCGCTAACCTCTAGGCCAGGAAGCCGGCAAAGACAATATTAGAAAGAGAAAAAACCGATAACTTGTTAATGAAGAATAGTTTGGTAAAGATACTGGCCATGAATTTACACTCCAATCACTTACTCTTATACACATCTATCCCATCTGGCGACCGCCAGTTCTTGAGGATATACCTCATAATCTCCGTGCCGTTTCGGTTATGGGGAAACTATGCATTATGTTTTCCGGTTATGGAACCAGCTTACATCTTCTGTGTCTAATACAATAATTTAAAAAAAAAAAACTGACACAAACTTCAATTTTGTTTTTCTTTTTGTTTTCATGTCTTGATTATGTACAAATTAATTTTATTGACTGAAGAAATTTCTAAACTTTAATCATTTTAATTTTTTTTTTTTTGGGGGGGGGGGGGGCGGTATTCTTTATTTCTGAATGGAACAGTACTATCGTACATGAACTTGCCCTGTTTTCGTCATATGTGGTCGATATCATTCCTCTGTTTTTGTTTGGCAAATATGTCTTTATTAACGTCCTTATTTTAAGAAAAGCGTATAATAACTGTATTGTACTTTGCATGTCGTAGCATTTATGTGTGCTCACACTGCAGTATTTTCGGTTGCTCTTCTCTGCCCCCTTCCTTTCATTTTGCCATGGCCATCTGGGGGTGGGGAATGGGAGGGGGTGGGGGTGGTTACGTGATTGATGCTTTTCCCACTCCCCCTCCCCGTAACCCCCGCACACAGTCTGTGATACCTTGATCCAGTTTAGCACGCAATTCCAGCATGCTCGCTTCCCCCTACGTGCTGGTCTCCTTGTCGAGGCTACAACAAGGGTGCTATTCACAGCCGCTACGTAACCTGAGTGTGGTCAGAGAATGCCCACAATATCAAACTGCCAGTTGCTGAAGGTAGAACGCCTACAAAATTACGGCATACGAACCTGTATCAGCTGTCCAATGGATCCACCTATCTTATGCTTTCCGCATGTACTGGCTATGCAATAATTATATGACGTGTACAGGTTGCTCAAGATCAAGATGTACCTTAGGATTGCAGCTGATAGGAAGCATCCCATTTGCGACCATTTAAAAGAAACCAAGGCACATAGGTTAAAGAGTGGCCTTTCTTGGGTGGCACAAGCTGAAGGCACAAACTATCAGGAGTGCGGAATGAGGAGGTAAGCGGGTGGATAAGAATGTCTCACTTAGCCTATAACAATGAAGCATTGCATAACATATTAGCTAAATTGGGCCCAGGGTGCTGAGAATGAACAGCGAGTATTATAAAGTGTCCATACACCAACCGATAGAAGATAACTCGCACCCTAGCGATATAACTATATACATTGATGAGTCAGTGGTAGGAAGTAAAAGTAGTGGTTGAGGTTTTCTTTCAAATGAAAATGGGCATTATTTAAAAAGGGTTGGGCCATATTTTTGTATGACCAAACGCCACACATGGTAATATGGATCGCTATTTTTACTACCCAAGATGTCTAGCATTCAATCTATTAGGCTGTACTCAACTCAGAACCATTATGCTTGGTTACAGTAACGTTTGTGTGTGTCTCATCTCATCTCATCAAATCTCGTTCCTCTTGTGCCTTGCGATGTCGAGGTGAAGCATAAACAGCGGGAGAGTGCCCATTTATGGATTTTGTGTATTGAGATTCACAAGGCTGTGTCCTGTCCCCTCTCTTGTTCATAACATATATAGACACCCACTACCCTTGTGTCATCCTGATCAAGAAAGACGGGGCCATGAGTCAAAGAAACAAGACCAATGCCTTCCCGTACGACACCACTGGTCAAGACGCCATAAGCAAGATCAGAAGAAGGAAACTAACTTCCTCCCGTAGGAGACAAGAAAGATGGCTGCAGCCACCATGGTGGAATGGAGAGGTCGAGAAGGTGTGGCTGGGAAAGAGGCAGGCTGTCAAAGACTGGCAAAAGGCCAGAAAGGCTAACATGCCACAGGTTGAATTGGCGAACCTGAAGACTGAGGTCGTTAGGACGACGACTTTATTCAAATCCTGCGCCAAACAGGCCAAGGCCGACAAATGGGACGAGTTCTGCAGGAAGGTGTGCTCCGAGCAATCTCTTACGACATTCTGGCGCCTCCACAAGAGCATGAACGGTGCTGCACAACGTAGGGGTATTCCAGACTTTCAAAGCACAGACCTCGCATGGAAAAAGTCGGATGCGGATAAAGGTAAGGCCCTTCTTGCACGCTACATAGAACAGACTGACCAGAAAGACGAGCCCGCCAGACAGAGGACCACAACAACACTCTCTCAGTTGTGCGAGGGGGTCGGGACAGACGAAGAATGGACGATCACAGTTGACATATTGCGTGCGATGCTCAAGAAATCACCTAACACCGCCCTAGGCCCAGACGGCATCCGATATGGTGACCTAATGGTGATATCAGATGATGACATGGAAGAACTGGCCAGAGAATTCAACACCAGTATCCAGAGGGGTCAGGTCAAAGAAGAATGGCTACACAGCTACCTGCTGCCGCTGCCAAAACCGAACAAAGACCACTCCAAGATAAGCGGCTACAGAATCATTACGATGCAGAATACTGTTGGCAAGCTACTGGAGAAAATTGTAGCACACAGACTTGCTTGGGACTTGGAACAGCTCGGCTGCTTCCCGCCCACACTTGGAGGATACAGACGCAACAAAGAGTCATGGCTGAATGCGGCGGTCTTTGCTCAAGATGTTTACGAAGGATTTCAGGTCAGAGAAGAGACATGTGCGGCCGCCATAGACTTAGAGGACGCATATAACAGAGTATCTTTCGAGCACTTGATGCAAACCCTCCTCAGACTGAAAGTGCACCCTCACCTTGTACAATGGATAGCTGCAGTTCTACTCCAAAGGAAGGTGGTGCTAAGATGCGGGAGTTGGTCTTCTGAGCCGATAACGATATGTCCAGGATTGCCGCAGGGTTCACCACTGTCACCAGTACTATTCAACGTGTATACGGTGCCGATCACTGAACAACAGTTGGATGGGAGGGGTAGGACTCTATCATTCGTTGATGACATCCTCGTGTATCGACAGGGTCGAGATAGACAGGCGGTTGCCAACTATATGCAGGGCGAACTAGATCGAATTTCCTCATGGTGTGCTGATGCCGATGCACTTGTCAACCCTGCAAAGGCAACGGTTACATGGTTCTCACTAAACAACCATATTGTGAAAACAGACCTGCCGGCAGTAAGAATGGATGGGAGCATTCTGAGTAGAACCCAGTCAATGACATATCTTGGCGTGAGGCTTGATCGTAGCCTGTCCTTCAGAGATCATGTCGATTATGTCATAACGAAGGCTCGAAAAGGTTTGGCAGCAATGAGAGTCATGGCGAGTGCCAATATCGAGCAAAGACTGCTATTACTTCTGTTCCAAGGACTTGTGCTTTCACGCATCGAGTATGCCCTGGCCATCCTCACTGTCAGCCCTACACAGATTGGAAGACTTGAAAAGGTACAAAACGAAGCCATGCGCATCATTTTGGGCTGCACGAGAGACACCAGCTGTGTAGCAATGAGATACCTCCTTGACTTCCCGACAATGGAACACAGGATCAAGATCTGGAGAGCTCGTGCATACTTAAAAATAAGTGCAGATGAGCAGCACCCTCTGCATGACGCTATATTCAGAGAAAAGGGTGACAGGCTAAAGAGGGGCAAATCATGGATGGGTCGGGCGGAAGATGTCGTCGGACAGGTCTGCAGTCTTACCAGTATCAACCCCGGCAAGGAATGGGTGCCGGTGCCTCCAGCTTTTAAGTGTACCTTCTCCTGCATTATCACACTCGACAGACGGTGCAGAGAGCAGAACCCTGCCGCTGTCAATGCAGAGGTTAACGCGCTCATCTATGATCACTCAGATAGCCCCGAAGTGCTCATCTATACAGATGGATCTGTTGTAAAGCAGCAGAAAAGTGCGTGGGCATTTACAGCCCGCTCAGCGGGCCGAACCGTTCAAGAATCCAGTGGTGCCCACTCCATGACCACGAGCAGCATGACGATGGAGGTGATGGCAGTTACACAGGCTTTCATATGGCTGGAATCACAGCATTATACCAACGTGTGTGTACTAAGTGATTCAATGAGCATGATTCAGAAGGTCGAAGCTGGATCTGTACGTAGACAGTGGACTGAGTCGCTGCGGAAGTCTGTTGTCCGCAAAGTCACCTTCATCTTCGTCCCGGGACATGCGGGAGTCGAGGGAAATGAACGAGCTGATAAATTAGCTGGCTCTGCACCCCCTGTAGATGGCCAGCCCATGGATCGTGCCGATGTTATTAACGCCCTTAAAGATATGGCGAGAACAGAGGATTTTGACGCCAGTGATTCCACATCGCTTTCCAGGATGAAAGACCTGGGAGTAAGAATCGGCACAGCCAGACGCGAGAGGTACATCGGGAAAACAAAGCGCCTCGTCAACCAACACAGAACTGGCACTATTAGCCACCGGACGCTGATGCATATGCTGGGGGGAGGATCTGAGCACCTATGGACATGTCCGGAGTGCAACGAAGATACCCCAACTGATAACTAACTAACTATAGACAACATATGTAAAGAAACCAGCCAAGCAGAGACAGCAAGAATACCGCATGACGAGAAATCAAATCAAATCAAATCAAATTAAATCAAATCAACTTTATTTTAAAAGGGTCACAAATTGGGTACGCAGGCCCGTCTTACATTCGGCCCTTCCAATCACTCATCTTTCGTTCATCAAGAGCATTATACATTCACATATGAAGAAAAATAAACATTGTGAAATGAATGTTGTAAACATAAACAAGGCAAATTAACATGTTATGAGGCCCACCCACACATCACATTACCCAACACACACACCCACCTACCTACACACACACCCAGGGACACATACATACCCCACCAACCGACTCATCCCCCTCCCCCACATCCCCCACCCACACACACTGCCCTCACCTGTTCCCCCAACCCAAACACACTCGCAACCCACAAACATCCCCCACCAATCCACACATGCGCCCACCCACATACACATCCTAATCCACACATCCTCTCCCCACCCACACCTCCAACCACCAATCCCACAGCCACACCTCCACCGACCACATATTCCCCACCCACGCACACACATCCCCCACCAACCCACACATCGCACATCCATTCACACATCCCCAAACCATACACACTCATCCCAACCAACTGACATCTCCCTACCCCCCCCCCCCCCCCCACACACACACATCTCATTAACCACCTATACATCCCCAATCCACTAACACACACCCCACCACCCACACATATATCCTCCACCCAAACACACATGCCCTAACCCAATCCACCACCACACACATCCCCGACCCACACATCACATACATCCCCTACCACGCAATATTCCCAACCCCCACGCACCACACACACATATCCATCACCCTCACATCCCACACCCACATACCACCACATATCCCCACATACATACCACACACATATCCCCCACCCACATACCACACAATATACCCTCACCAACCCACCCCACATATCCCCACCCACACCACAAGAATCCCCACCCACACACACATACCCCACCCACACACATATCCCCAACCAACACACCACACACCTCTCCCCACCCACACACAAATTCCCCACCCATAGACCAACACGCGCTCATTCACCCATACATCCTCCACTATGCACCCACACCCCCACCCACCCACCCCAAACCAAACATCTCTCGATCACAATACCCCTACTCACACTCATCCTCCACCCACTCACGCATCCCACCCCGACACATACACATCCCTCACCAACCTACACATCCCTAAGGCACTCACACACCCCCACCCACACATTTTCCATCCACGCACACATTTCCCACCCACACACTCCCACCACCCACACATATTTCCCCCAACCACCACACATTCCTTACTCACCCACACATATCCCCCACCCATACACACATTCCCCGCACCCATCACGCACATCCCCACACCACACAATATCCCCAACCAACAAACATATCCTCACCCATACCACCACAAACATACCCCCCCCCCCACCCACACACCATGCACACATCCCCCACCAACACACCACACACATATTCCAAACCCACACACCATACACTTGTCCCCACCCGCCCTTACATCACCAATCCACCCACACACATCCCCTACCCATACAACCCCGCCACCCACACATACTTCCCCAAACCATCCACATCAAGAACATCGAGAACACAGAAGAAGAACCATTTGCAAATCTAACGATTAGAGAACTCCTGTTTGCGGACGACCAAGCCCTAATAGCAAAATCAGAAGCTGAATTACAAGACTACATGAATAATCTAAACGAATGTGTAGGGAGCATAACATGAAAATTAGCACAAGCAAAACAGAGGTAATGACTATAACTAAAGAAGAACAAACAACAACAATTCACCTAAACAAACATCCCTTGAAACAAGTAAAGAATTTCAAGTACCTGGGAAGTATAATATCATCAAATGGCAGATCAGAAGACGAGATCGAAAATACGTGCAATAAGGCAAATCAACTCATTGGACAAATGGCACCAATATTAAAGAACAAACATGTACCAATCAGTACTAAGAAAGCACTTTACAACACAATCTTCCTACCAACTCTATGCTACCAATGCCAAACCTGGACAATGACAGAAAAAGAGAAAAGAAAAATCACAACAGAAATGAGGTTCCTGAGAAGAATACTCAACGTATCAAGAAGAGATAAGATGACAAATGAAGAAATCAGGACTGAAGATGGAAACAGAGGAAGAGACCGACCACGTAAACGTTGGATGGAGGGAATAGCAGAGTACATGGGAATATCGATTTATGAAGCCCATAATCTGGAACTCTCACGATGTTTATACTTCACCTCGACACCGCAAGGTACAAGAGGAACATGATGAGATGAGATGAGATTCCCATGGACTCTACTATTCTCTCTGCCCACCGTTGACGTGGTCGGCCTCTTCTTCATCCAATTGGTCTGCACATCGTTGCTTGTTGTGGTATACTATTACTTGGTAATCTAGTTGCATGGCCAAACCATCTAACTTGCTGCCGTCTGATAAAATATAGCGCTGCTATAACCTCCGCTTTAGTCCTGATTTCTTCATTTCTGATTTTCTCTTCTTGATACATTGAGTTCTTAGGAATCGCTTTTCTGGTGTATTTTTTCTTCCTTTTTTTTCTGCCATTGTTCACGTTTGGCATTAGTAGTACATAGCTGGTAGGAAGATTGTGTTGTAGAGTGCTTTCATAGTAAAAATTGATACGTGTTTGTTCTCTTAATATTGGTCTTCTGATTTGTCATTTGATGACAAAGCCTTCATGTCGCTCTTGATGATGGTTTCCCGATAGTCTTTCATGATTCAAGTCAATACTTCCTAAGAACTTTAAGCGCCTAACTTGTTTCAGGGAACGTTCTTTTAGATGAATCTTTGTCGTTATTTTTTCTTCTTTGGTTATAGTCATGACCTCTGTTTTACTGATGCTAATTTTCATGTTATGTTCTTTACACACGTCATTTAGACTATTCACGTGGTCTTGTAGTTCTATTTCTGATTTTTGCTATTTGAGCTTTATTGTCAGCAAATATGATTACTTTAATGGTGTAATTTGCCGTTGGTTCTTCTTCTGTGTTATGTTCGTCATGTGGTGTCGTTGCGGTCTCTGTTTGGCTGGTGTCTTTACATATGCTATCTATATAGGTTTATGAACTAGAATAGGGAAGGGGGCAGTACACAACATTGTCGTACTCCAGATCTTGTGGTGAAGGGTTCTGACTGTCCTCCGTTTGTTCTCATTGTTGTTGTATAAGTGTTTACATAAGTTTGTTAGATGTGTACTCACCCCATATCGTTTAAGGACTTCCCATAGCTTGTTTCTATCTGCTCTACTAAATGCCTTGTCTTGGCTAAGAAAGGCTAAGTAGAGTGTTTCATTAAATTCGATTGATTTTTCTATAAGTTGTCTAAGAGGAAAGATGTCATCTGTGCATTATTTTCCCCCTTAAATACAAGTTGTGTTTCCTTTAACTGAGATTATATTGTAGTTCGTAATCTTTTCTCAAGAATTTCGCAAAATATTTTTCCAGTATGACTAAAAAAGGAAATGCGTCCATATTGTGTGGAGTCTCTTTTGTCTCTTTTACTGCCTTCATTGTTCTAAATAGGGGTAATTATGGTGTTTCCCCAGTCTCGTGGTGTCTATTGTTCTACCCAAACATTGTTAAATAATCTATGTAGCCATGCTGTTCACATTTCTCTTGCAGCTTTAATTAGTTCGTTTGGTATTTCGTCTTGTCCCTGTAATTTATTCAATGGAGCTAATCTAGCGGCTTCTTCCATTTTTTCCTTTCAGTATGTCTGACTCTAGTTCTTCAGTGACGTCTGTATAAGTTTTTTGGATTCCTGTGGCATCTGCTGGAATGTTGAGAAGTTGTTCGAAGTACTGCCTCCCTCTGTTTAGGATATTTTTGTTGTTAACTTATTGATTCTCCTCTTTCGCTGTTAATTATTGCATTTGGGTCAAAGAGTTCTGCTCTGGTCCTAATTGCACTAATCTTTTAATAGACGTTTCTAGTTTCCCTCTTGAGGTTTTTATTTAGGATTTCTGTATAATTCTGCCAATCTTTCTGGTTTTCTCTTTTTATTATTCTATTAGCGTGTCTTCTGGCTATTCTTTATTCTATGCAGTCACGATCCCGTTTGATCTTAATCCACTTTTTATATTTTTCCTTTATTTTATCCTTTACATCTTTCTTTAGCTCGACGTTCCACGGACTGGTTATTTTCTTGATCCGTGTTTTGCTTTTTTTCTTGTATTTTGGCATTATTTAAATGGTTAAATTTGAACATCTCCTATTCTTCTTCGGTTTGTTTTTTCTTTCTGTAAGTGGTTTTACAAAGATTTCATTTAGTTCTTTCTAATAATCTTTCCTCACTGCCTCGTCTTTAAGATTTTTTTAATTTACTAATTCGCATGGCATGTAATTTTCCAGGTCTTTGCTTTCTTCTTCTATTGGTTCTTATTGTGGTAACAACTGCTTTGTGGTCTGTGTTTATAATTAACCTGGGCACGGCCCGTGTATCTAATATCTTTCTCTTTCTGTTATTTCTTGTTAATATAAAATCAATTTGGCTTTTGATGTCTTGCTCGTTTCATTTGTACCAAGATTATATATGTGAGTCTTTGTGTTTATAAAATGTGTTTGTTATATAGAGGTCGTATTGACTGCATTACTCTATCAGTGTACTTCCATTATCATTTCTTTCATTGCGTTGGTCCCCAATTGCTCTATAATGTTTTATGTTTCCGTTCTGTTACATCCGAGTCTTGCATTGAAGTCTCCCATAACTGTCCTACTTCTCTATTTTATTTAGTACGTCATGGATGTCTTCGAAGAACTCGCAGTCTTGCTCATATTTGTACTTCATGGTGCGTATATTTGGACATATATAGTCTGTTCCTTTATTTTCACTGTTATTATTCTCTCTGATATATATATAGTCTGTTCCTTTATTTTCACTGTTATTATTCTCTCTGATATATATATAGTCTGTTCCTTTATTTTCACTGTTATTATTCTCTCTGACGGCCATGGGCCGTCAAGCTACTCATGTCAAGCCATGGGCCGTCAAGCAATGGGCCGTCAAGCCACTCATACCATGCCATGGGCCGTCAAGCCACTCATACCATGCCATGGGCCGTCAAGCCACTCATACCATGCCATGGGCCGTCAAGCCACTCATACCATGCCATGGGCCGTCAAGCCACTCATACCATGCCATGGGCCGTCAAGCCACTAATACCATGCCATGGGCCGTCAAGCCACTCATACCATGCCATGGGCCGTCAAGCCACTCATACCATGCCATGGGCCGTAAAGCCACTCATACCATGCCATGGGCCGTCAAGCCACTCATACCATGCCATGGGCCGTCAAGCCACTCATACCATGCCATGGGCCGTCAAGCCACTCATACCATGCCATGGGCTGTCAAGCCACTCATACCATGCCATGGGCCGTCAAGCCACTCATACCATGCCATGGGCCGTAAAGCCACTCATACCATGCCATGGGCCGTCAAGCCACTCATACCATGCCATGGGCCGTCAAGCCACTCATACCATGCCATGGGCCGTCAAGCCACTCATACCATGCCATGGGCCGTCAAGCCACTCATACCATGCCATGGGCCGTCAAGCCACTCATACCATGCCATGGGCCGTCAAGCCACTCATACCATGCCATGGGCCGTCAAGCCACTCATACCATGCCATGGGCCGTCAAGCCACTCATACCATGCCATGGGCCGTCAAGCCACTCATGCCAAGCCATGGGCAGTCAAGCCACTCATGCCAATCTATGGGCCGTCAAGCCACTCATACCATGCCATGGGCCGTCAAGCCACTCATACCATGCAATGGGCCGTCAAGCCACTCATACCATGCCATGGAACGTAAAGCCACTCATACCATGCCATGGGCCGTCAAGCCACTCATACCATGCCATGGGCCGTCAAGCCACTCATACCATGCCATGGGCCGTCAAGCCACTCATACCATGCCATGGGCCATCAAGCCACTCATACCATGCCATGGGCCGTCAAGCCACTCATACCATGCCATGGGCCGTCAAGCCACTCATACCATGCCATGGGCCGTCAAGCCACTCATGCCAAGCTATGGGCCGTCAAGCCACTCATGCCAAGCAATGGGCCGTCAAGCCACTCATACCATGCCATGGGCCGTCAAGCCACTCATGCCAATCTATGGGCCGTCAAGCCACTCATACCATGCCATGGGCAGTCAAGCCACTCATGCCAAGCCATGGGCAGTCAAGCCACTCATGCCAATCTATGGGCCGTCAAGCCACTCATACCATGCCATGGGCCGTCAAGCCACTCATACCAAGCAATGGGCCGTCAAGCCACTCATACCATGCCATGGGCCGTCAAGCCACTCATACCATGCCATGGGCCGTCAAGCCACTCATACCATGCCATGGGCCGTCAAGCCACTCATACCATGCCATGGGCCGTCAAGCCACTCATACCATGCCATGGGCCGTCAAGCCACTCATACCATGCCATGGGCCGTCAAGCCACTCATACCATGCCATGGGCCGTCAAGCCACTCATACCATGCCATGGGCCGTCAAGCCAATCATACCATGCCATGGGCCGTCAAGCCACTCATACCATGCCATGGGCCGTCAAGCCACTCATACCATGCCATGGGCCGTCAAGCCACTCATACCATGCCATGGGCCGTCAAGCCACTCATACCATGCCATGGGCCGTCAAGCCACTCATACCAATCTATGGGCCGTCAAGCCACTCATACCATGCCATGGGCCGTCAACCCACTCATGCCAATCTATGGGCCGTCAAGCCACTCATACCATGCCATGGGCAGTCAAGCCACTCATACCATGCCATGGGCCGTCAAGCCACTCATACCATGCCATGGGCCGTCAAGCCACTCATGCCAAGCTATGGGCCGTCAAGCCACTCATGCCAAGCTATGGGCCGTCAAGCCACTCATGCCAAGCAATGGGCCGTCAAGCCACTCATACCATGCCATGGGCCGTCAAGCCACTCATGCCAATCTATGGGCCGTCAAGCCACTCATACCATGCCATGGGCAGTCAAGCCACTCATGCCAAGCCATGGGCAGTCAAGCCACTCATGCCAAGCCATGCGCCGTCAAGCCACTCATACCATGCCATGGGCCGTCAAGCCACTCATACCATGCCATGGGCCGTCAAGCCACTCATACCATGCCATGGGCCGTCAAGCCACTCATACCATGCCATGGGCCGTCAAGCCACTCATACCATGCCATGGACCGTCAAGCCACTCATGCCAATCTATGGGCCGTCAAGCCACTCATACCATGCCATGGGCCGTCAACCCACTCATGCCAATCTATGGGCCGTCAAGCCACTCATACCATGCCATGGGCAGTCAAGCCACTCATACCATGCCATGGGCCGTCAAGCCACTCATGCCAAGCCATGGGCAGTCAAGCCACTCATGCCAAGCCATGCGCCGTCAAGCCACCCATGCCAATCTATGGGCCGTCAAGCCACTCATACCATGCCATGGGCAGTAAAGCCACTCATGCCAAGCCATGGGCCGTCAAGCCACTCATACCATGCCATGGGCATTCAAGCCACTCATGCCATGCCATGGGCCGTCAAGCCACTCATACCATGCCATGGGCAGTCAAGCCACTCATACCATGCCATGGGCCGTCAAGCCACTCATACCATGCCATGGGCCGTCAAGCCACTCATACCATGCCATGGGCCGTCAAGCCACTCATGCCAAGCCATGGGCAGTCAAGCCACTCATGCCAAGCCATGCGCCGTCAAGCTACTCATTCCAAGCCATGGGTATACTTGCTCACGACTGGCTGGATTTTGCAGTCTAGGTTATCTATGAGATAAGGTAGTCAGTCTTAACCCAAGCCTCCTTAGTTGCCTCTTGCGACATGCATGGAAGGTCATAGTGTAACTATTCTTTGCTTCGTTTGTGGGCCTCGGTAAAACAAAGCTACAATTAAAACAATATTTTCCCGTAGTGAATTTGAATAACGAAGACACAAACCATATATAGTACGATTTATTACCTGGCACATTTCGCTGCCTCTCGTCAGGTACTTACTGCAGATGTGACACAACATAGAGTAAAATAATTAGAATCATTGTTCAAGCTGAAATATACACATATTCACACAGTAATATCAGTTGTTTACCATGGTAAATTTAAATTGACTATCATGTCTTTCTGTTTGCACGAATTGGCTTGTGCAGGTGGATCATTATCACTTCTGCAAACTTTAACAAAAGACTATTTTGTGTATGAAACAACACGCGAAAAGCGCTGTCCCTTTCAATGACATGACCGGTTTCCAAGACATGACGTGCAATGGACGACGCCGGAAGTTTATAATTGTGGTGTGTTAACTTCCCATGATCCCATCGCTTGTGTGTAGTTTCTTGTCATCCCAGCTTGGTACGTGTTCAAAAATCCTGGTGTGTAACTGCCTCTCTGTTCGGTCAATGTAGGTAGACTCGCACCTGCATGTGAATTGGTAAATACAATTAGATGTGGCGTACAGAGGGGTAGATTCTTTTATTGCTGGGGTGTGAATAGGTGTGATTTTGTACCTAACTGGAGTTTCAGCACAGAATGTTCGGGGCCAACTGCTGTAACTAGCCGGTCCTGTAGGCGTTGCATTACGTCATCTCCTCAAAAGGTAAGCTGTATAAACACCTTGAGCTTAGGCACCGTAGGTATGTCTGATTTTGGTTTTGCGGGGTCCGCTAAGGTCAGGCGGAGAGTCTGACGATAGTGCACGCTTTACACAGGTCCGGACACTTGTGATTGACAGATGTGCGCGCCCTTATGGTCCGGGCGTGTACGAGGCCCTCACCTGTGGGACTTGGCTGAACGCCTCTAAGCCGGGTGTCTTGGGTTCCAGGGTCTGGCCATCACTCGCCACCTGCTCATGGTGGCGAGGTCTCGGAGGTTTGACGCTGTGCCGCCAGCGTCTGCAGCCTACCTTGTGCTAGACGTATTGGTTACCCATTCCTCTGGAAAACACAAGATTAGGCCGAGAGAGGGAACATGTCGTTTGGGCACCAAATGTTTCTCTGAAGCTGTGCCCAGGCATTGTGATGGAATATTGGCCACATTCCACTCACATACTTTGGTCTGTCAAGACCGCAAGGTGCCACTCAATTCTCTTTGCATGATTCTACTGAAGCATTGTAACGGACGCACAAAGTAGGATGGACAGGCATGCTTCGGGCAGAGTGGCATGCTTCCATTCAACAATACAGAAAATAAAGAACATATGTTGGATTTTGTGCCCAGGATGCTGATGGGATGGGGAACGAGCAATCAGACAGATTGGCTGGGTCTGCACCACGTGATGGGGTATTGATGCATGATAAGGCAGATGTGGTGGGGGTCCTTTTGGGATCTTGTGTATAGTGCAGGAGAACAGATAGACCATAACAACTTGGCGAGAATGGCGCCTGCAGGGAGTGACCACCGGATCTGGCCTACCTCATAACAAATGAACGGGTCGAGTCATTCTGTCTGTATGTTTAAACTAAAGTATTATGGCAAATGAACGGGTCGAGTCATTCTGTCTGTATGTTTAAACTAAAGTATTATGACAAATGAACGGATTGAGTCATTCTGTCTGTATGTTTAAACTAAAGTATTATGGCAAATGAACGGATAGTTATACCGTCTGTATGTTTAAACTAAAGTATTATGACAAATGAACGGATTGAGTCATTCTGTCTGTATGTTTAAACTAAAGTATTATGACAAATGAACGGATTGAGTCATTCTGTCTGTATGTTTAAACTAAAGTATTATGGCAAATGAACGGATAGTTATACCGTCTGTATGTTTAAACTAAAGTATTATGACAAATGAACGGATTGAGTCATTCTGTCTGTATGTTTAAACTAAAGTATTATGACAAATGAACGGATTGAGTCATTCTGTCTGTATGTTTAAATTAAAGTATTATGGCAAATGAACGGATAGTTATACCGTCTGTATGTTTAAACTAAAGTATTATGACAAATGAACGGATTGAGTCATTCTGTCTGTATGTTTAAACTAAAGTATTATGACAAATGAACGGATTGAGTCATTCTGTCTGCATGTTTAAATTAAAGTATTATGGCAAATGAACGGATAGTTATACCGTCTGTATGTTTAAACTAAAGTATTATGACAAATGAACGGATTGAGTCATTCTGTCTGTATGTTTAAACTAAAGTATTATGACAAATGAACGGATTGAGTCATTCTGTCTGTATGTTTAAACTAAAGTATTATGACAAATGAATGGATTGAGTCATTCTGTCTGTATGTTTAAACTAAAGTATTATGACAAATGAACGGATTGAGTCATTCTGTCTGTATGTTTAAACTAAAGTATTATGACAAATGAACGGATTGAGTCATTCTGTCTGTATGTTTAAACTAAAGTATTATGACAAATGAACGGATTGAGTCATTCTGTCTGTATGTTTAAACTAAAGTATTATGGCAAATGAACGGATAGTTATACCGTCTGTATGTTTAAACTAAAGTATTATGGCAAATGAACGGAACGTGTTATTCTGTTTATACTAATTGATATTACAAAACCGTGGCATATAAAGCGTGCCTCCCCGCCACCTGACGAAGTCCTTAGCCTGACACTCAGAAGTATTCGGACTCCGTCATTGGGTTCTCGATGGTAATTCTTTAGCAGATCTGCCGAGAGCCACCGAGTTAGTTGAGATACAACCCGTTGTAATAAAGTCCATCTTCCTTGTAAAGAAGTTCATCCCCCTTGTAATGAAGTTCATCCTCCTGGTAATGAAGTCCACCTCCCTTGTAGTAGAAGGGATTACGGGCGCAATTCGTAATCCCACATACCGTGTTCTAAACACAACTGGTGAGGATAGGGCAGAATTTTATTCGGGTCTGCGTGCCAAATTCTTAACACTTTGAAAATAAAGTTTGTTTGTTTGTTTGTTTGTTCGTTCGTTCGTTCGTTCGTTCGTTCGTTCCATAACCCTTGTAATGAAACCCATTCCCCTTGTAGTGAAGTCCATCCCGCTTGTAGTGAAGTCCATCCACTTTGTAATAAAGTTCATCCCCCTTGTAATGAAGTCAACCCATCTCCCCCCCCCCCCCTTTCCTGTAGTGAAGTCCACCCTCCTTGCCTTCTGACCCCTGTTTAAATGACATAGGAACCGAACATTTTATCCTGTTTGTATGTTTTGATGCTGCAGCTAAAAAATACGCAAGTGATGTATTTATTAATGCTGTTGAAAGTAAGGACTTAGCACGTAAAGGAATGTCCCGAGGGCTGCGATGTCGGTTCTTGACTAAACTTGTCTCAAATACACCAATCATTATTGCACTTACTATTGGATACATCTAACCCAAATAGCAGTCGCTTTACTAACATAACGTTACTCTTCAACTAGGTCGTGTCCACATCCTTGACCTAACGAATAGTCGGTTAACCATGTCTGCGCTCCCCTCATCTGATTCCTTCGTTAACGTCATCCAAATATCACCCCTTGAATCCTTGTTAACACTTGCTATTTCCGTCCTGAAGCAGGTTTGGTCAGTCGGATATTTCAGCCGCTCGATATATAGCCACGGCGCTGGTCATCTAATTTAACAGTAGTACAAGAGTTATATATAAGCTAAGGTTGTCGAGCTGCTAACCATGACTAGTACCCTAACGTCAACGCCATGTTCCTAGTGACTATTTATTCTCGTCAACGCCATGTTCCTAGTGACTAGTTATTCTCGGCAACGCCATGTTCCTAGTGACTAGTTATTCTCGTCAACGCCATGTTCCTAGTGACTAGTTATTCTCGTCAACGCCATGCTCCTAGTGACTAGTTACTCTCGTCAACGCCATGTTCCTAGTGACTAGTTATTCTCGTCAACGCCATGTTCCTAGTGACTAGTTATTCTCGTCAACGCCATGTTCCTAGTGATTAGTTATTCTCGTCAACGCCATGTTCCTAGTGACTAGTTACTCTCGTCAACGCCATGTTCCTAGTGACTAGTTATTCTCGTCAACGCCATGTTCCTAGTGACTAGTTATTCTCGTCAACGCCATGTTCCTAGTGACTAGTTATTCTCGTCAACGCCATGTTCCTAGTGACTAGTTATTCTCGTCAACGCCATGTTCCTAGTGACTAGTTATTCTCGTCAACGCCATGTTCCTAGTGACTAGTTATTCTCGTCAACGTCATGTTCCTAGTGACTAGTTATTCTCGTCAACGCCATGTTCCTAGTGACTAGTTATTCTCGTCAACGCCATGTTCCTAGTGACTAGTTATTCTCGTCAACGCCATGTTCCTAGTGACTAGTTATTCTCGTCAACGCCATGTTCCTAGTGACTAGTTACTCTCGTCAACGCCATGTTCCTAGTGACTAGTTATTCTCGTCAACGCCATGTTCCTAGTGACTAGTTATTCTCTTCAACGCCATGTTCCTAGTGACTAGTTACTCTCGTCAACGCCATGTTCCTAGTGACTAGTTATTCTCGTCAACGCCATGTTCCTAGTCACTAGTTATTCTCGTCAACGCCATGTTCCTAGTGACTAGTTACTCTCATCAACGCCATGTTCCTATTGACTAATTATTCTCGTCAACGCCATGTTCCTAGTGACTAGTTATTCTCGTCAACGCCATGTTCCTAGTGATTAGTTATTCTCGTCAACGCCATGTTCCTAGTTACTAGTTATTCTCGTCAACGCCATGTTCCTAGTGACTAGTTATTCTCGTCAACGCCATGTTCCTAGTGACTAGTTATTCTCGTCAACGCCATGTTCCTAGTGACTAGTTATTCTCGTCAACGCCATGTTCCTAGTGACTAGTTATTCTCGTCAACGCCATGTTCCTAGTGACTAGTTATTCTCGTCAACGCCATGTTCCAAGTGACTAGTTACTCACGTCAACGCCATGTTCCTAGTGACTAGTTATTCTCGTCAACGCCATGTTCCTAGTGACTAGTTATTCTCGTCAACGTCATGTTCCTAGTGACTAGTTATTCTCGTCAACGCCATGTTCCTAGTGACTAGTTACTCTCGTCAACGCCATGTTCCTTGTGACTAGTTATTCTCGTCAACGCCATGTTCCTAGTGAATAGTTATTCTCGTCAACGCCATGTTCCTAGTGACTAGTTATTCTCGTCAACGCCATGTTCCTAGTGACTAGTTATTCTCGTCAACGCCATGTTCCTAGTGACTAGTTACTCTCGTCAACGCCATGTTCCTAGTGACTAGTTATTCTCGTCAACGCCATGTTCCTAGTGACTAGTTATTCTCGTCAACGCCATGTTCCTAGTGACTAGTTACTCTCGTCAACGCCATGTTCCTAGTGACTAGTTATTCTCGTCAACGCCATGTTCCTAGTGACTAGTTATTCTCGTCAGCGCCATGTTCCTAGTGACTAGTTACTCTCATCAACGCCATGTTCCTATTGACTAATTATTCTCGTCAACGCCATGTTCCTAGTGACTAGTTATTCTCGTCAACGCCATGTTCCTAGTGATTAGTTATTCTCGTCAACGCCATGTTCCTAGTTACTAGTTATTCTCGTCAACGCCATGTTCCTAGTGACTAGTTATTCTCGTCAACGCCATGTTCCTAGTGACTAGTTATTCTCGTCAACGCCATGTTCCTAGTGACTAGTTATTCTCGTCAACGCCATGTTCCTAGTGACTAGTTATTCTCGTCAACGCCATGTTCCTAGTGACTAGTTATTCTCGTCAACGCCATGTTCCAAGTGACTAGTTACTCACGTCAACGCCATGTTCCTAGTGACTAGTTATTCTCGTCAACGCCATGTTCCTAGTGACTAGTTATTCTCGTCAACGCCATGTTCCTAGTGACTAGTTATTCTCGTCAACGCCATGTTCCTAGTGACTAGTTATTCTCGTCAACGCCATGTTCCTAGTGACTAGTTATTCTCGTCAACGTCATGTTCCTAGTGACTAGTTATTCTCGTCAACGCCATGTTCCTAGTGACTAGTTATTCTCGTCAACGCCATGTTCCTAGTGACTAGTTATTCTCGTCAACGCCATGTTCCTAGTGACTAGTTATTCTCGTCAACGCCATGTTCCTAGTGACTAGTTATTCTCGTCAACGCCATGTTCCTAGTGACTAGTTATTCTCGTCAACGTCATGTTCCTTGTGACTAGTTATTCTCGTCAACGCCATGTTCCTAGTGACTAGTTACTCTCGTCAACGCCATGTTCCTAGTGACTAGTTATTCTCGTCAACGCCATGTTCCTAGTGAATAGTTATTCTCGTCAACGCCATGTTCCTAGTGACTAGTTATTCTCGTCAACGCCATGTTCCTAGTGACTAGTTATTCTCGTCAACGCCATGTTCCTAGTGACTAGTTACTCTCGTCAACGCCATGTTCCTAGTGACTAGTTATTCTCGTCAACGCCATGTTCCTAGTGACTAGTTATTCTCGTCAACGCCATGTTCCTAGTGACTAGTTACTCTCGTCAACGCCATGTTCCTAGTGACTAGTTATTCTCGTCAACGCCATGTTCCTAGTGACTAGTTATTCTCGTCAACGCCATGTTCCTAGTGACTAGTTACTCTCATCAACGCCATGTTCCTATTGACTAATTATTCTCGTCAACGCCATGTTCCTAGTGACTAGTTATTCTCGTCAACGCCATGTTCCTAGTGATTAGTTATTCTCGTCAACGCCATGTTCCTAGTTACTAGTTATTCTCGTCAACGCCATGTTCCTAGTGACTAGTTATTCTCGTCAACGCCATGTTCCTAGTGACTAGTTATTCTCGTCAACGCCATGTTCCTAGTGACTAGTTATTCTCGTCAACGCCATGTTCCTAGTGACTAGTTATTCTCGTCAACGCCATGTTCCTAGTGACTAGTTACTCTCGTCAACGCCATGTTCCTAGTGACTAGTTATTCTCGTCAACGCCATGTTCCTAGTGACTAGTTATTCTCGTCAACGCCATGTTCCTAGTGACTAGATATTCACGTCAACGTCATGTTCCTAGTGACTAGTTATTCTCATCAACGCCATGTTCCCAGTGACTAGTTATTCTCGTCATCGCCATTTTCCTAGTGACTAGTTATTCTCCACCAACTATGGCCATGGACGTCTATTTCTTCAATCCTGCTAATTATATGTCTATAATAAACCTATTTTAGACGCCTTGAGGCGTACTAGGTATATTTGTATAGGAATATCGACATTCGAGGGGTGATTAGGTCGATTCGAGGGGTGATCAGGTGTATAGCCTTTAGTTCCCCAGACTTTTCTGGTACCCGTCTCAGGTAGCTAGATCAGGAAATCCAAGAGAATTTTAGAAACAAATCCGCCTTCATGTGGATTCGAATTCATGACCAAAGTGTCGACAGGCAAACATACTAGCGACAGGTCTACCTCAACTTATTATATGTATCCCTCATCACATTTGTTCGCCTAATCTTATTTGATGTTTAAGATATTCTGTTCTCAGACCGTGTTGTTGTACCCTAGATAAAATGTGTACTCACATAATCACTAATGAACAGGACACGTTATATCACAGTTTTAATTGGATAAATACATTTCATTGACATTATTTGCTACCATTAGAAAAATGACTGACTGGTACCTTGCCGTTTTGACACAGAAAGCATCTTGAGCATTGAATTATTCTTGGAATGAATCCTTCAGGCTGTTGTATTTTCTTGTTTATCGATACCTGGCGTGGTATCTCGCTGCGCTCAGTCGTCACCACTGCTAGCGTAGTAGGAAGCTTGGAGTATGTTGGAATCCGCTCCGCCTTCAAGATTCGGATGTGGAGATTCTCTTCTTGTAGCTGCTTCAGGATTTGTTCGTCTGACAGCTCCACTTGGACACGCTTGACAACCCATCTGATCGTCTGTGATTTGGTGTTTCCGACTATGGTGTTTTTCTCCTCCTTCTTCTCAGTTGTCTTGGCTCTTGTCTGTAGTGGGTTGTCGTCGGTCTCCCTCGTGGTAGCTTCAATAGTATCTGTAGGTTCAGGTTCTTTGCCGCAGCTCGCAGGCAGGTTATCTCCGCTCGACTTCTTTACGGTCTTGTCGGCTCCAACGCTGCACATCTTGTGAGTCTGTTGTCTCTTAGTGTTGGTCTTGCACGTGACATTTTTCTCCCTTGTATCAGGCTTCTTGAACTGTTCAGGTAACTTGTTCTTGATAGCGCTCGCAGTTGCGAAATGGGTCCTGCTCATATCCATGATTGTCCCCGTTAGATGACTAAAACGAGCCAATGAGGTTCATGACAATGTTCTCAGTTCTATAAAGAAAAATGCCATCATGTTCACAGTTCTATGAAGGGAAATGCCACCATGGTTTCAGTTCAATAAAGGGAGATTCCAAATTACTTCCTGGATGGCGAAGTCGAGAACTTAATGATTTAGACGCCGCTCTGGCTTCGAGTATCTACCGAATTCAGTGCGCATGTCATTACTTGTCCCGGCAGCTGACGATTGCTCTCAGTGACGGAGATCATAAAACACACATGCGATTGTGGAAGTCAAGGAGAAACTACAACATTCTCTTCCAAAGAATATATATATATATATATATATATATATATATATATATATATATATATATATATATATATATATATATATATATCTTCTTCTTCCTCTTCTTCTTCAGTGTTCCGAGCCATTGAGGTTCTTTGCTGCAGATACAATCCGTCTCCATTCGTTTCTCTGGTTGACCTTCTCTTGCCAGTCATTTATTCCAAGTGCTTGTAGGTCTGTATATCCCTCCACCGTCTTCTTGGTATATATATATATACATATATTGGAAACAACAAGCTGCCATAAGAGTTGATAATGAAGTAAGCCAATATCAGCCTATTAAGAGAGGTGTGAGACAGGGATGTGTAATGTCTCCAGATCTGTTTTCCCTGTACAGTGAAAATATTTTCAGAAATATTGAAAATATGGAAGGAATCAACATTGGGGGTCGATGCATCAATAACATTAGATATGCAGATGATACAGTCTTGATTGCAGACAATGAACAGGACCTGCAAAATTTAGTAGATGCGGTTGTTACACATAGTGAACAACAAGGGTTAGAATTAAATTGTAAAAAGACACAGATTATGGTCGTCACTAAGAAGAACGAAATACCACAGTGTAATATACAAGTAAATGGGAATACTCTTCAACAAGTGAATAGGTACAATTACCTCGGAACAGTAATAACATCTGATGGGAGATGCCTTGGAGAGATTAGAACAAGAATCGCCATGGCAAAAGTAGCCTTTAGCAAGATGAAAAACATACTGACCAATAAAAAGATGTCAATTGAAACGAGAAAAAGAGTGTTGAGATGCTACATAGAACCTGTACTTTTATATGGATGTGAAGCTTGGACAATGAGCAGCCAGGCTGAAAAATATCTGATGGCTGTAGAAATGTGGTTTCTGAGGAAAATGCAAAGAATACCATGGACAGCCAGAAAGACCAATGAACAAGTCCTTCAAGAAACAAATGAAGATCGTAAACTGATCAGAGACATTAGACGTAGACAGTCACAATTTTTTGGGCATGTTATGAGAAGAAATGATTTGGAGAACTTGGTGACAACTGGTAAGATCGAGGGGAACAGACCAAGGGGAAGACCTAGAAACAAGTATCTGGATGGCTTGGCCTTGTGGCATGGTCGAGACAAAAACACGGAACTGATCCACGACTCTGTTGATCGAGTGAGATGGCAGAACATGACCGCCCACGCTTACCGGCATGGCACATGATGGATGGATGGATATGTGTGTGTGTGTGTGTGTGTGTGTGTGTGTTCTCATATCCTTTACAGGACATCGCTGTCAACATCAGCATCGTTCAGCTGATTGTTGATTTCTTCGCAAGATAACGCTCAGTAGTTTGCCATTGCTTTCTGAGCGACCGGCTCACATACCCCGTAATGTGTTGATGGGTGGGGATGTGTGTATAGGTGTGGGGGATGTGTGTGTGTGTGTGAGTGTGTGGGTGGTGAGATGTGTAGATAAGGGATATGTGATTGTGGATTGGAGATCGGGGGGGGGGGGGTTGTTGGCGAGTGGGTGGGTGGAGGATGTGTGGGAGGGTGAGTGTGTGTAGGTTGGTGGAGGGTGGGGATGTGTGTGTGTATGGGTGCGGGATGTGTGGGTGGGGGAGATTGTGTACGTGGGGGATGTTTGGGTGAGTGCGGGTTTTGTGTGTGGATAGGTGCGGGATATGTGAGTTGGCGGGAATATGTGGGTGTTGGATATGTGGTTGGGGGATGTGTGTTTGCTGAGTGGTTGGGGTGTGTGGGTGGGTGGTGGGGGATATATGGGTTGCTAAGTGTTGGTAGGTTATGGGATGGGTGGAGGATGTGTACGTGTGGGTGGGGAGATGTGTGAAGGTGGGGGATGTGTGGGTGGCTGATGGATGGGTGGATGCATGCATGTGTGCCTGGGTTTGTGTGTGGGTGGGTGGGGGATGTGTGTGGAGGGATGTGTCGTGGGTGGTAGATGTGTGTGTGTGTGGGTGGGGGAGATGGTGTATGTGGGGGTGTGTGTGGGATGTGTGTGTTGGGGTATGGGTGGATAGATGGGGGCATGTATGTGCCTGTGGGTATTGTGTGGTTGGGTGGTGGATGTGTGTGTGGGGAACACGCGGATGGGTGGGTGGGTGGGGGATTTGTCTCATAACATGGTAACATGCATTGTTTATGTTTACAACATTCATTTGACAATGTTTTTTTTTTCCTATGTGAATGCACTATGCACTGATGAACGAATGATGCGTGATTGGAAGGACCGAATGTAAGACGGGCCTTGTGCCTAATTCGTTACCCTTTGAAAATAAAGTTCCTTCGTTCGTTCGTTCATAAGTTACCGACGCGGAGAGAACCGCTACCGATTCTCGCGCAGCGTCATGTTACTTACGAGAGTATATGAGACTATATATATATATACACACACACACGCAACAAATTTGGAATCAAGGAATGGCATGTTCAGAAACAGAACATCAGTGTTCACACTGAGCTTAAAAAGGAATATGGTATAACGTAAATTTTTTTCACAACTTACAGGCGGTAGCCCACAATTTTGGCTTTAGCATGACCTGCGTCGAAAGATATCTATTTCGTCAATGTGAAAATATCCTCATATGGATGGTGTAAATCAACAAAGGGAGAAGTGGAACTGGCAAATGGCATAAAAGCTAATGCACACAAACAATAAACAGACACCAGTGAGTGGCACCTTACCGTCTTGACAGACGAAAGTATGTGGATTGAAATTTGGACAAAATTCCATCTCACAATGCTTGGGCATGCCGGCTCCATGGCCGAGGAGTTAGCAGCTTTCTCCGCTAACCCCGAATACTCTCGTCACGTGACGCGACGAGAATTAGCAGTGGTTCGAATTGCAAAAGTGACTTATGAGAGTATGGAGCCGGTCGCTCAGAAAGTCGTGGCGTGCTGATGAGCGTAATCTAGCCTAGGAATCAACATACAGCTGAAAGATGCTGGTGTTGACCGCAATATCCTGAGACAGGATGGAAACGCGGAAAAAAAAAAAAAAAAAAAATGCTTGGGCATGGATTCAGAGAACATGTGTTGCCCATGCAGCATGATCCCTCTCTCGGCCTTGCCTTGTTTACTCCAGAGGGAAGGATAATCATTACGTCTGGAACAATGTAGGCTGCAGATGCTGGCGGCTCAGCATCGAACCTCCAAGAGAAGCAGGAGGTGAGTCTCATCTCCAAGAGCATGAGCTGAATGGTGGCATGACCCTCACATCCGTGGGACTTGACTTAAAGGCGTTCAGACACACACACACACACACACACACACACACACACACACACACACACACACACACAAAACATACACACATTAGTTAGCTGATGGCTCACGTTATCCGTACAGCGGTGTAATCTTTATTGAACATGTAGATAAAATGAACTCACTCCGGCTATGGGCTAACCGGCCGGAAGTACTTAAGCATAAAGGGGTTTGGGGTGAAAAGGTCAATCTCATTGGCAGCGATACGGGTGGCTATGGTTGAATAAAAATGAAGGTCTGGAGCCTGGTTAGAGGGGTTCCAAAAGTTCTCCTTATAAGTGAAATGAGAAAACCTAAAAATTATACCAACATAAACCGATGTAATTTCTTTGCTAGATGTCATAAGGTTCAAATAGGTTTGTGTACTAGCCTGCAATGTTTTTATTGTTGATTGCGTCCTCTGACGTCAACATCTGTACTCTGACATACCTTGATATATAACTGGGAATTTTTTTGCCAAATTTATTCTATGGCTTCAAGTTTTCCCTAGCGATAACCAACTCAATAAGGATATTTGGAATGATGTCATGTACGCTGCGACAACATAATATAAATATCGGTTGTCATGACACGGTGTTCACACGACCTCTGACAAATCCCCCCTGACACAACTGCACGCTGTGATGTAGACACTCCGGTTAACGTTCTATATTGGATCCAATTTGCACAGGTAATTCAAATACACCTCATCAGCAGAAATAGCACAATAGGCTAGATTTTTGCCTTTGCCAATGCACTTTACTAATGTAGGATATTATTTGTGATATTTGAGATATATCCAGTTTTATTTTTTATTCTTCTTTGCCTCCTTATTCGACACCTTTTCTACTCCTTTATGACCTCCCCTTCTTCTCGCCTTCTTCTCCTACTTTTTCTCCTCTTCCTCTTCATCTTCTTTTTCTTCTTCCCTTCTTCACCTTTCTCATCTTCTTCTTCTTCTTCTTCTTCTTCTTCTTCTTCTTCTTCTTCTTCTTCTTCTTCTTCTTCTTCTTCTTCTTCTTCTTCTTCTTCTTCTTCTTCTTCTTCTTCTTCTTCTTCTTCTGCTGCTGCTGCTGCTGCTGCTGCTGCTGCTGCTGCTGCTGCTGCTGTTACTTCTTATTCTTCTTCTTCTTCTTCTGCTGCTGCTGCTGCTGCTGCTGCTGCTGTTACTTCTTATTCTTCTTTTCTCCCTTCTTCTCCTCTTTCTTTTCATCTATATTTTTACCTCTTCTCTTCTTATTCTTCTTCTTTTTCTATTTCGTCTCTGTTTGCTGTTTCTTCGTTTTCTTCTCTTAACAAAAATGTCTAGTTTTTCACAGCCACGCAAGGTAACCCGAAGACAATTATTTTCTTGCCGGAAGCTATATGCAGAAAACGGTCGCATCCTTTGTGTAAATCCGCTCTACAATGGATACTCCATGATTAAACTGCTAGTGAAAGCAGAAATAGAGAAAGGGAGATTCGTGGCTAGAATATGATTTCACAAGTTAGCTCAATGATTATTGATTAATCATCATCAAACTCCGGACAGGGCCACAAGTGCCCCGACCT
This sequence comes from Cepaea hortensis, assembly GCA_963921405.1. Taxonomy (NCBI): domain Eukaryota; kingdom Metazoa; phylum Mollusca; class Gastropoda; order Stylommatophora; family Helicidae; genus Cepaea; species Cepaea hortensis. Next base: position 26,417,670 of record OY992878.1, on the reverse strand, counting down.
CCCCCTGAACATTTCCGCCAACGTATATCGCCTGTTGAGCCAGTTCTGTGTTGGTTAATGAAATGTCATGTGCTCTTGACAAAATGTTCAAGTCTGGCGGCTTACCACTTCATTTCCATCTCCCTCATTCTTGACAAGGAAGGAGGTATCAGGTTTCCATGAAGTCATCTGTTCTTCAATGTTCTGTGTGTATATGTATATTTTAGTCTGTTTGGCTGCCTGTCTCTTAACATGCTAACATGCATTGCTTATGTTCATAGCATTCTTTTACCAATGTTGTTTTCGTTGTGAATATAACAGCACAATAAATAATTGATGCATGAAAGATGAGTGATTGGAAGGGTCGAATGCAAGACGGGCCTACGTGCCCAATTTGTGACCCTTTGAAAATATTGTTCGTTCGTTCGTTCGTTGGTTGGTTGGTTCGTTCGTTCGTTTGTTCGTTCGAGCGTCTCTAATGGCGCTGATGATATCTGACATTTAGCTCACTATTGTAAGTATCTATATATAGTAAGTAAAGTACCCGAATGACTCCGTTTCCGCGTCGTTAGGCGGATTAGATATATGGTCCTTACCGCATAGTTTAGACAGATCATTGATATAGCTTTTATGACGCCGGTCCTCGTACTTTTAAAACTATTTTCTGATATCAGGTTTAGGTGGGCTCGACCTGTTGATCTCAGGTCAATGAAAAAAGTACCATGCCTCGGAAATATTCGAACACATTGTAGGAAAGCGTGCTAACGTTACCACAGCTGCCTGTTGACTATAGTGTTGATATTAAATTATACTTTCATGTGCTTTTATTAACGTGCTCATTTATAATCCAGTTATTATGCTTAATCGCATATTGCCATCACGATAAATAATTAATTGTAGATACAATTATCATCATCATCATTATCATCATCGTCTTCCACTTCTGCCATCAAGCGTCGTTGGAAGAATAATTTGCGTTCCAGCGCCCGGTGGGCGGCACTGGATAGTGTCATTCCGTGTGGTTGTACAATGTCTTTGATGTCGTCAATCCATTTTCTTCATGGACGTCCTCTTGGTCTCGTCGCAGATGATCTTTGATGTAAGGCCAATGATGGTAGTGATACAATTATCAAAAGTCATATATTTCGTCCTCAGATTCCTTCCTCCCATCTCTCTCTCACCGTCTTCCCTGTCTATTCTCTTTCTCTCTCTCTCTCCCTCTCTCTGTCTGTCTGTCTGCGTGCGTGCGTGCGTGCGTGTGTGTGTGTGTGTGTGTGTGTGTGTGTGTGTGTGTGTGTGCCTCCCCGTCTTTCTCCCTTCATCTATCTGATTCAACTGACATACAAGTGTGTGTTTGCAACATGAAAATATCCGATGGCAAATAGCTTAAAATCCAATAAACTTCTGGGAAAGTTTTATTCAAAACTCGTTTTAAAAAAATCACGCACAAAACACTGTCTCAAACTTTGATATAATCTACGGAAATATAAAATGAACGGGACAGAAAGAGAATAAGCTGATTATGAGTTCTGGAATCATTGTGTAGTGACTATAACAAGCTTGAGCCTGACCTTGCACTCTTTCTGTCATATAGAGATTATCTTGTGAAAAGATTGAGTACTCAGTTCCAAATGAGCCAATGTTCTCTTCTCTGAACCTTGAAAGACATTTTTGCCGTGCGGTATCAGTGGTTGCCGAGTTTGATGTTAGCATATTATAATGGGGAATAAATAGGAACACTTAGTGGCAACTGGCAAGATCGAATAGGAAGAAGCGGAGGGCAGAGAGATAAATATGTGAATCACTTGATCACATGGCACAATCGGGACAGAATCATAAGGTGATCCACGACTCTGGTGATCGAGTGAGATGGCGAACAATGACCGTCCACACTTACCGGCACGGCACATGCTGATTGCACAAACATAGACAGTGTCTGTATACACAATCTAGATGCTCGCCTGCATGCATGGTGGTCATGAGTTCCAATCCTCAACAAGGCGGATGTTAAAAATTGACCTAGGCTCCATATTCGACAGCCTAACATCGGTACACGGAAATAGTTTAGGAAGCAACGGCGGCTGGTGCGAGACTAACTACACCATCCACAAATGTTCGATTTGTATTTGTCTATACGTATGGGTCTCGCTACGTATAATAGTAAAAGTTACATACAATCGACAAGACGCAGACATGAATAGTTAAACGTATATATGACATTTAAAGATAGCAGTATTATTTGTTTCCCATTCGTTTGCTTTGAACTCCGTCGTAGTCCTTACACACTACTTCTAGTAGTATTATACTGAATAATCCGTGTGCATTAGCTTTCACTATTAATAGTGTCCTCGCCATCAGGCGAACCCCCTCTGACTTAAGAAGCACTTTTAATTTACGTCCCCAAGTCAAGGCAGATAGGTCAACATTTTAGTCCAAATGTCTGGTATAGGGGTTGAATCCCTTACCTCGGTATCAGCGCACCGGATGTTTAAGAACACGCGTTCTTATCCATTTGGCCATACTGACCCACATATAACAATATGAAATACAAACAGGTATATGTAGTTCCTGCGAAAAGATGAGACATACTAAAAAAAAAAAAATTAATGACACCGAATGACATGTGTTTAGTATGTCTCACAATTTCGCAGGTGCTACATATATTTGTTTGTATTTCATAATATCAGTGTTAAGATGGTTGATTTCGGCATCAATCACAAGCGTTTCTCTCACGTCGTCAATATTACCAAGACAATGGCTGCGGCAGAATTCCTTTTTCCAGACCAGTACAGCTCTGAGGTTAGTTCAACCTCATAAAGTGGGTACATGCTAATTTTCTGAACTGTTTGAGAAAAAAGTTAGTCTAGCTGATAGGAGCTAGGCTGAAAGGATCATGAGCGCGGTGGACGAGTTTTCGTGATCTGTGCTCGTCGTCCGCCAATAGAGGAAAAGACTGGCCACATGTTCCTCCATGCAATAATGCTTACACAGTGTCATGACTCTACTTCATCACAGAATCAAGCAGGTTCCTACATTAGAACATGTTAATTTATTATTTGGGAATTAAAGCGACAAGGAATGGAACTCATAATTCCGCATCGTTAGGTAGAAGCTAGTTATGTACCAATCGGCTCCTGGAATTAATCGCACCGTGCCGAATATAAAAGTGAATGGTCATAGACTAAGCGTTATGGACAATTCCGCCTCTCTTGGCAGCACTGTGTCACAAGCTGCCACAATTGATGACGAAGTGAATGCAAGAATCTCCAAGGCCAGCGCGGCCTTTGGCAGACTGTACAAGAATGTATGGGACAGAAATAGAATACGTCAGCAAACAAAGCTGAAAGTCTACAAAGCAGTTGTATTATCCACTCTGCTATATGCTTGTGAAACCAGGACTGCTTATCAGATCAGTGACACGCTAGGAAATTAAAACACTTCCACACAGTCTGCCTTAAAATGCTATTGAAGATTAAATGGCAAGACAAGATCTCATACACTGAAGTCCTAGACAGGTCGCCCATGCCCAGTATCCACACTCTTCTATTAAAGAATCAGATTCGCTGGGCTGGTCTCTTGACTCGAATGCCAGATCACAGGCTCCCTAAACGAATTTTTAACGACGGGCTGCGTTTTGGTAAACGCGCCCAAGGCGGTCAGAGGAAACGCTTTAAAGACGCTCTGAAAATCTCACTGAAAGCTTTTGGGCATTGTGGTTATTGACTTTCCTAACGCCAGTGAAAGCAATCTTTCGTACAACATAAGGTGAATGGGTAAGATATCCTGGACCGATGTTTTTATAGACACATCTTCACTCGGTGACTGAAGTGGTCAGTATCTTACTTCTCAAGACATTTCGGGGAGCCTGTTTTAACTGGGTAGACACCAGCGTTGTGGTAAACGCTCCCAGGGCGCCCAGAGGAAACGCTTTAAAGACACTGAAAACCTCACTGAAAGCTTTTGGAATTCATCATGACACCTGGGAGACTGCAGCCAGAGACCGAAATTAGTGGCGTGCATCATTACGCAAGGGTGCAGTCACTTGCGAAGCAACCAGGACTGTAAGAGCTGTGATGAAAAGGCTGGACAGAAAAACCACCGCAGGATATCCTTCTCCTGCAACGTCAAACATTCTTTGCCCACATTGTCCAAGAACATTTCGAGCCAAAATAGGCCTTATCAGCCATCTTAGAACTCACGGCTCCATACTTTCAACCCCACTGGATGCAATTAATGGTCATCATCATTCTTGATTGACAAACAACAACAACAACAACAAACTCAGCATATGTGAAGGACATAGACGACACACCTAAACAACGGCGTGGCGGCTTTTTTGACTGTAGTGCCAGTAAACGTTTATGTTCATTTACTTCACATACAATGCATATGCCCCAATCTTTACCTATTAAGCCACCGTTTTGACACGTGTACGCTAACATCCATTCGGTACGGTTTTATTTGTTTATTGAACAACAAACGAACGAATAATCTTTATTTTCAAAGGGCTAAGAACTGGACATGCAGGCTCATTCTGATACTGAGGTACTGATACCCATATAGATATTTATCTTAATGATCATGTTCGTTGTCTAAAACTGCGATCGATACACAAATCTACGTTATCTTGTGTCCTTAGATTCCGGTCGTTCACACCGGGTGATAATTTCTTCCGCGGGAAATTAGGATGATCGGTGGTAATGTGACCTAACAGATGGTCCATTGGGATAAGATGCAATTAATTTCCCCTACGGCAGCCTGTTCAGTGATGTAGTGTCCGTGCCATTATTGACTGTCCTAACGTCAGTGAAAGTAATCTGTCGTACACCATAAGGCGAATGGGTAAAATATGCTAGACCGATATTTCTATAGACACATCTTCACTCGGTGAGTGAGGTGGTCAGTATCTTATTTCCCAAGACATTTAGGGGAGCTGGGTAGACACCAGAACCCAGGTCGATTTAAAAAAAAAAAAGAATCCGCCCAATGCTGATCATACCATGCCCACCTGGCTGACAGGTGTGTGTCTAGAGATTACACAACTCCAGTTATTTATATATTTCAGTCATTACTGTGTTGTTGATTTGTGTAAGCGTTTAGCATTGATGACTGATACTAGTTCTTTCTTTCGTTAAAAAAATTAATGTCTCTGAATGACATGTCTTGTTGTCCTTTTCTTCTTTTGTCGTCCTGAAAAATCGTTGCTTGCATTGTCTTGAGATTGTGATGTTCACATCATGCCCGTTATATCCGGCATCACCATGTACCGGGGTTGCCTTCTGTCATCGACCCCTACCCTCTCAGTCACAGTCTAGAAGTTGTGCCTGCTTTCTGGCTCAGACCCAAGCTGTGTCATTAAGTCATTGACTGTATTCGTGTTTTGCTGCCCCTATGTTTCCACACATTTTCAATAATTTGGTAGTTAAATACACAATACGTCCACAGAAGCAATGAGAAAAGGGGCCTGCAGCTCTTAGTTAAAAATACAAACAGTTAGTTGTGTATCCTTTATAGGACGTAGCAGTCAACTCCAGCATGTTTAGCTGTTTGTGATTCCTAGGCAAGTTTACGTTCAGTAGTTTGCCATTGCTTTCTGAACGACCGGCACTCAGACCATTCTATGGAAACCAACGCAATGTGGTGTGCTTTAAGATCGCCCGCAGCTGTGTTTCGAACGTGGTATGCGAGATTACAAATTGGATTCGTAACCCTTTCACTCATCGCCGGTGTTTTCTTGCTGTTAGTAGATGCGGTTATTTATTGCATACAAAAGCTTTTTTTAAAATTCTATTTACAGGACATCGCTGTCAACATCAGCATTTTACCGCTGTGTGTTGATGTCTTGGCAAGATTACGCTCAGTAGTTTGCCATTGCTTTCTGAGCGACCGGTTTACACACCCTCGTAAGTAACCAACGCGGCGCGATCCACTAACGAATCTCGTGCAGCTGCGTAACCCTACGTGGATATACAGGATTACGGAGAAATTCAATAACACCTTCGCCAGGGAGACCTTCACACGGAAGCTACAAGGGTGAACATTAAATCGTAAGAAAATACTTTATTGTGATCTCCAATAAGAAAATAAAAATACCACAATGTGACGTTTATGTACATGGGAAAGTTATTAAAAATGTGAATCAGTACAACTGCCCCTGAACAGTCATAACATCTAATGGATGCTATTTGGTAGAGATTAGAATACGAATCATAATCGTAAAGTAGCAAAATGAAAAACATACTGACCAATAGAAAGCGGAAAACTGCAGTGAGTAAAAGAGTAATATATAAATGAAGTGAGTAAACGAGTAGTTACGTGACAACATTGTTTATTACTGACTGCTTGCCGTCTTGAAAGACGATAGTCTGTTAAATGGCGTTTTATCTCTCCCTAGCACAAAGCAAATGCTATTTCATGGACCAGTTCACAAACATTACAAAATGAGGCTTCTGAACTTAGTTAGTTAGTTAGTTAGTTAGTTAGTTAGTTAGTCGCAGTTCCAACTTCACAGCAACGGGTCGTCCCCATTATGCTCCGTTCCTGTGACAGTGAATATCACACAAAACACTCCCCACTGCCCAATGTGAAAAGTGGAAAAGACAGGAGTCTTACAGATGGGTTAATGCAGAGGTTAAATAGCACAAAAGAGATCAGCATAGCCGAAAGGATAAGAATGTTTATTCTTTTAAACTTCCGGTGTGCTGATGCCGAGGTAGCGGGTTCAACCCCTACAGAGGTTAGTTGGACTAAAATGTTGACTTCTTGTCCTTGACTTGGAGACGGAAATCACAAGTACTTCAGAAGTTGGAATGGGTTCGCCCAATGACGAGAGACACTGGTAATAGGAAAAGCTAATCCACACCCAAAAATAAGTCCAATGCACAAGAAGTAATATTATGTGCATGGACTATGCTTCAGTTAAAAGCGAGCGAGCATACAAAATAGCACGTAGAAGCCATGGATAGAAGCAACAAACAAATACAAATAAACACAATGACATCATGCATTCTAAGTGTGACAGAATAAACACACTGACATCATGCATTCTGAGTGTGACAGAATAAACACACTGACATCATGCATTCTGAGTGTGACAGAATAAACACACTGACATCATGCATTCTGAGTGTGACAGAATAAACACACTGACATCATGCATTCTGAGTGTGACAGAATAAACACACTGACATCATGCATTCTGAGTGTGACAGAATAAACACACTGACATCATGCATTCTAAGTGTGACAGAATAAACACACTGACATCATGCATTCTGAGTGTGACAGAATAAACACACTGACATCATGCATTCTGAGTGTGACAGAATAAACACACTGACATAATGCATTCTGAGTGTGACAGAATAAACACACCGACATCATGCATTCTGAGTGTCACAGAATAAACACACCAACATCATGCATTCTGAGTGTGACAGAATTAAGGTGTTAATCATAGACCATTTCACAGAGCTCTAAAATCACGAGGTCTTTGAACTTAAATTCTCTCACGCGTGTGTGTATCAATAATTTACAAAATACAGCACAATAAACAAATTGGGCCATTAGCTGAGACAATACGTGTTTGAGCGCGTGCAGCTGTTATTAAAATACACTGCACGTGTCACGTTTTACCCAAGCAAACAAGGTACAGTTGTCGGCAGAGATCACACAAGAAACACATCCATTCGCTGACTGGATTCAGAAAATACTTTTTTAAAGTCACGTTGGCTGTTTTTAAAGTCACCTTGCGATGTTTTAATGAACTTCGGGTCAACATCAAGTTGAGACAAAGCTAAAAACGACAGAACATGGAGCTAATAAGGAAAAGAATGTACGAAACTGTCAATTAAAATGTGCCTCGTCCGGATATCGGTAATTTTAATGATGTAGTTTAGTTTGAAATACCTAATAATTCACTTTTCATTTTTAGTTCAAGGTTATAAAATATTTTAAATTGATGTAGAGTTCTCAAATTCGATTGCCTTCTTGCCTCTTGAAGCAGCCAATCATGTCTCTCAGCGCAGAATTCTCTGTACCTCTGTTTAGTGATGTCAAAATCGCCATCAAGTACCATCCCAGCATTGAATGTCGGCTTAATTAATCTCTAGCACGTTCTGTCCTATAAATATTTTGTGGAAACGTGCAGACTTCTGCCGGTTCGTCTCATGATGTTGTCCACTCACATGTAATGTTATCTTTGTTTAATATTCTGCCTGTATGGAAAAAAAATATTTTTCTGGTACTTGCCAGACAACATATAAGCGTGTATTGTAAAATGAGTCACTCTGAACACATTTTCCCCACATTATGGCACCTATCAGTGTTGTTGTTTGTCCATCAAGAATGATGATGACCATTAATTTCACTAAGTGGGGTTGAAAGTATAGAGCCGTGAGTTCTAAGATGGCTGAAAAGGCCTATTTTGGCTCGAAATGTTCTTTGAATATGTGGGCAATGAATGCTTGACGTTCCAGGAGGAGGATCTTCTGCAGTGGTTTTTCTGTCCAGCCTTTTCTTCACACCTCTTGCAGTCCTGGTTGCCTGACAAGTGACAGCACTCTTGTGTAATAATGTACGTCCCGAATTTCGGTCTTTGGCAACAGTCACCCAAGTGTCAAGATGAATTCCAAAAGCTTTCAGTGAGATTTTAAGAGTGTCTTTAAAGCGTTTCCTCTGGCCGCCATGGGAGCGTTTACCACAACGCAGCTCGCCGTAAGAAAAAATCGTTTAGGGAGCCTGTGACCTGGCATGCAAGTTAAGTGACCAGCTCACTGAATGTGATTCTTCATTAGTAGAGTGTGGATACTGGGCATGGATGCTCTTTCTAGAACTTCAGTGTCTGGGATCTTGTCTTGCCATTTACTCAATTGCTTCCGAAGGCAGACTGTGTGGAAGTGGTTTAATGGCAGAATGTGTGGAAGTGGTTTAATTTTCTAACGTGTCGCTGATAAACAGTCCAGGTTTCATAAGCATATAGCAGAGTGGATAATACAACTAACTGCTTTGAAGACTTTCAGATTTGTTTGCAGGCTTATTCCATTTCTGTCCCATACATTCTTGTACAGTCTGCAAAATGCCTCGCTGGCCTTGGAGATTCTTGCATTCACTTCGTCTTCACTAGTGGCAGCTTGGGACACAGTGCTGCCAAGATAGGCGAATATGTCAACAACACTTAGTCTATGATCATTGACCTTGATATTCGGCACAGTGTGATTATTCCCTGGAGCTGGCTGGTACTAACTACAGGCTTCTCCAAGTTGATAGTGAGCCCAAAGTTGACACAGGCATATGAGAAAGCTGAAACATTGTATTGCGTGTCTGCATCTGAGTTGGCATATAGAGCGCAATCATCAGCAAACAGTACCTCTCTGACGGTGTCGCTGTTAGTTTTGGTGTTAGCTTTCAGCCTTCTAAGATTGAACAACTTTCCATCCATGCGGTAGTTGATCTCCATTCCAATGTAGTTGTTTTCGAAGACATTCGTCAGCATAGCTGAAAATAACAGGCTGAACATTGTGTTGGTGCCAGGACATCCTTACTTCACTCCATTGGTGACAGGAAAGGGCTCAGACAGTTCATTATTTTCCTGTACTCTTACCTGCATACCATCATGAAATAGCCTCACTATTCGGACAAACTTTCGTGGCCAGCCATATTTCGCCATAATATTCCACAATCCTTCTCTGCTGATTGTATCAAAAGCCTTGGTAAGGTCAATAAAAGTGGAGAACATTTCAGAGTTCTGTTCCTGACATTTCTCTTGCAGCTGCCTTAAAGCGAAAATCATGTTAACAGTTCCTAGTTCTTTTCCGAAGCCACATTGACTCTCAAGAACAAGACCTTGTTTGAGATGGGCCGTGAGGTTATTCAGAAGAATTCTGGCAAGTATCTTCCCTGCAACTGAGCGCAAGGCGATGCCTCGGTGATTGTCACAGGATTGGCGGTTTCCTTTACGTTTGTAAAGGTGGACTATTGAAGCGTCCTTGAAATCTTGTGGCATGGTCTCGTTCACCCATATGTTTGTAAAAACGTGGTGAAGCTTCTCTGTTAGGACCGACCCACCTGCCTTGTATATCTCTGCTGGGATGGGGGCAAGACCAGGCGCCTTACCGCTGGAGAGTTGCTGGATGTTTATTTTACTTCCACTATGGTTGGCAGGTCATCAAGTGTCTCATTGGTGGGAACTTTATGAAGGCAGTTAATGGTTTCATCATCGAAGAAGGAAGTTGCATTTAAGATGCTGCAGAAATGTTCTGCCCAGCAATGAGGGATTTCTTTCTTATCGGTGACCAATGTTCCCCCATCTGCACTGAGGAGGGGAACTATGCCTGGTGATGTAGGACCATAGATCGCTCTCAGTGAGTCGTAGAAGTTTTTCATATCATATCTGTCAGTGAAGCTTTGAATTTCATCAGTTTTGCTGCTCAGCCAGGAGTCCCGCATGTGCCGAAGTTTCTGCTGCACTACTCTCCGAATGTTATTGAAGGCATCTTGTTTATATGTTGACTTCGGGTCATTCAAATATGCCTTGTGGAGAAGATGTTTCTTTACCAGCAATTTGTTGATGTCTTCGTAATTTTCATCAAACCAGTCTTTATGCATTCGTGTGGGGAGGGGGGGGGGAGAAGGGTGGAAAGGGGGGAGGGAGAGGGGGCTAGATCCAGGATTTCCATAGCAGTGTTGTAAATTATGTTATTTAGGGCTCTCCACTCTTATTTTCGTATCCTGTTTAACTGCAGCATTGGGCTTGAGGCGGTCTTCCAGCATATTTTCAAACGACAGCTGCATTTTGTTGCTGTTTAGGCGGGTGACATTAAGTTTCTTTCTTTTTTTTTCTTGTGTGCATTTTTACCCCTTGAGGATGCCATGGTGGTTTGATGTGTATGTTTATTTTCGAGATTATGAGACGATGGTCTTTCCAACATTCGGCACCACAATGGATTTTGTCACCCGAACGTCTTGTCTGTCACTCCTCCTGAAGATGACATAGTCAATAGGGTGCCAGTGTTTCTAGCGAGGGTGCATCCACGATGTCCTATTTCTCGTGGGAAGACGGAAAATTGTGATGGTGATCAGAAGATCGTGCTCAGCACAGGTCTGAAGGAGGAGTAGTCCATTGCTGTTACAATTTCCGACTCCGTACTTTCCAATGATGCCTCCAAGAGGCTGTGTCCTGATAAAAGGGAAATCATGGATGGCTCAAGCGGAGGATAGGATCGAACAGGTGTGCGTCTTGGATAACATTAGGCGAGGAGAGGAGTGGGTCAGAGTGTCAGCGGAAAAGACTTGTGCAGAGTTATAATCACATTGTGCCGGGAGTGCAGGGAGTGGCCAACAGGGGCCACGGAAGTGGAAATCCAGCAACTAATTCAGGATAATTCTCGCCCGGGTGATGTGATTATATACACAGATGGTTCGCTGCTGAGAGGCAAGAGAAGTGCCTGGGGGTTCTTAGCAAAAGCTAATGGTCGACATTTGGTGCATGAGAGCCTGGCATATGATACCACAACATCTAGCTTAAGAATGGAGGTTTGAGGCGGTCAGTGCAGCTTTCCGTTGTATGGAGAATACGATATACACACACATCGTGATTCTAACTGACTCAGAAAGCATGCTGAGTAGGATGAGGACAGGCAAGCTTCGTGCAGAGTGGCTTGCTTCGCCTCAGAAGACAAGGGTGATAAGCACCGTCTGGATCTTTTCTCCGGGCCATGCTGGTGTGCTGGGGAATGAACAGGCGGACAGATTATCTGACTCTGCAAAACTTGGTGAAGTATTGATGCATGATAAGGTCGGCGTGGTTGCGGCCTTGTGGGAGCACGTGTACACCTCGCTTTACCTTTCACTCCAGAAGAATGTGTAGCCGTCACATACTTCTCAGATTTGGCCTTCTTCTGCAAGTCGTGTCTCGATCAGGGCTGCAATGTCCATGTTGTATCTGTCCAGCTCTCTCCCAATCAGTGCTGTTCGTCTCTCTGGGCCCGACGCGCCTTCTCTATCAAGTAGGGTGCGTACATTCCAAGTTCCAATTGTCAAGGTAATATGGTTAGTTCTTTTAGCTTTACCTGTTTTTACTTTATTTGTATGTCGACAGCAGTATAGGGTATCCGCCAATCGCGGCTCGCTGGTTAGGTAATGATGGCGCAGACAATGTTTAGGGCACCTTTTCTAGCCCCTTCCTCATGCTATGGAGGTGAGCAGTGCTTTCCTATAGAGGGCTGCTCAGTCGCTCAGGGGCTGCCGAATATCACTGCTGCTCCGGTCGAAGACGACCATATAGCCTGAGCCGCCTGTGTGCATGTCTGCTAACAAGGCTGCCAGCGTAACCACGCCTGCCACTTCGCCGCTCGCCCATCGCCATAGGGCTTAAAGGTGATATATGAAGTTAAACGAAGAATGACTTGCGCGATGAACTGTATTAAAGTGAGGAAGAGTTGCGCAATTCGTCGACCTCACTCTCTCGCCTGAGTCCATCTGAATCCAGTGGCAGGACAAGTCAAGACGACTGGAGACGAATACAGGTGCTGTGGATGACCAGAGCGCTCTACGTGCCTTTCCGTGCTCATTACGTTCCACAACGCTTTGCTGGTAAACGCCGTTTTGCACGTTTAATCAACAATGATGTCTTCAGCGCAGTCTGTCCAGTCCTGTCTTCACATGCTGGGTAGGCATACCCTAGTTCACCGATTGGTCTGACACCAAATCGACTACCCACGCCTGGTTTAGCCAGCCTATCACGGCTGTTGTCCGGGGGGGGGGGGATGGCCGCTGTCGCATGCTGACAGCTATTAGGAGCCACAGGCTTGATCCGGATATTAGGCTTGGATCAGTGGGGGGATGTGCTCTGAAAAGAGCGTGACAGTCATCCTCAAGTGCTGGAGGTCCCGAGTTCAAGCCTCGGTGATGACCGGGATTTTTTCACGTGGACTTCTAGTAATAAAATTTCCCCTGGTCTCTGGGTAGTGAGAATATGACAGACAGGCATCTCAACCGTTAAGCCTCTGAAGTTTATATGCTTCTGGCTACGGTTTACATTTTCCTCCTACTGGACTCGTTGTGTATGGTTCCGTCGCCCTGCTACTGAGTTGAGTGCGTGTGAGCTGTCAGTTTCGTTTGGAATGTTTTTACATTTGTCCGCGGTTGTTGTAGCGTGAAGTGCATGTTCGGAACGATTGCGGTCGGCCTGTCGCTTGGAATTGACTGGATTGCCTTTTCGGTTCACGAGTGCAGTTTTCTCAGAGACTCCTGGGGGATCGTCGCTGGAACTACAGAGTTCGGGCTTTGTGCGATGCTTTTAACGGGCTGCCTGCGGAAGGGGAACGAGCAAAATGGGATAAATCCTGGGACAATAAAGTCGATCCTCTCGGCTTTTAATGCAGTAATGCGTGGCTGCTGGTTTTCTAGTGACTGCCGGTTCCATCGACGATGAACTGTATTTTCCGTGGAGGACTTTTGTGTTGGCATTTAGACGGCGGCATTATGCACAGTGCACCTGTGCATAATGTTGGCTTGCCGAGACTCCTGTCTATTCCTCTTTTCACATAGCTGTCCTATGGACCATTTCGTGTGATATTCATTGGCCCAGGAACGGAGCATAATGGGAACGACCCATTGCCGTGAAGTTGGGATCGCGACTAACTAACTAACTAACTAACTAACTAACTAACTAACTAACTAACTAACCTAACCTAACCAACTGTCACGGAAAAAACTGCAGTTTAGTGATTCCTTGATAATTTACATATCAAAATGCAAGGAAGGAGAAGGGTTAACAATTGTGTACTTCATTCTGCGAGGAGGAATAAAATTCACGATCATTGACCTACGAATATAAAAATAGGATACAGGTACGCGCCGAGGGCAGTGACTCCCGCTAGTATCGGCCGACGGGAAAATGAACGGCGAATGCTTTGAAGTGCAAACGAGCGATGGACAGAGGACCAGCGCAACAGCGGAGATGGTGATCAAAGAGGTTGGACACTTTGAGGTACAAACGTCGGAGAATACAGGGAAACATCGTAGAGACGAAGGAGACCGGAGCGCGGAGCGGCCGGACGTATACGTGATTTCACTGAACTTTTGATGTTACGGGAATGGAAAAGGTGATTGTTGATGTATGGACATCAAACACTAACGAAGAACGGAAGGCCCAATATAAATAGTAGCAACTGGGATTGTTGTGTTAGTGTGTGCTACCTAAAGGGACGGCAAACTGGATTTATGTCTCCTGAAAATAGCAAAGAAATCATCCCGGGAAATGGGATAGAAGTGATTGTGTGCTAATAGATTTCAATGCTTGGAGTATCATTAATTCTAGATATATAAGGTAACACTAATATTAGAGCAATATTAGCATAGGGAAATATGTGGTTCTGCGTAGGGTTTACTATTACTTTCTATTTAGTGAATAGTTTATACTTTAGTGAATTCTGCTGTTTATGTCAGAGTATTCTTTCGGAGGCTGTTTCATTACGGCTGGAGGAAGATAATCACATAGACAGGGATATGAGGCAGACTTAAATCACCTGATTTAATGTTTATTACCCAGGTTCTACTACACAGCCTGACCTATCAAAGAAGATCAACCAGTACATCTCTTGTACAGAGAAAGCAGTGTTGATAATACAGGAAAGACATTTTAATTTAATCAGGCACTTCACAGGTGCAGGGAAAGTATGTCACTATAGCAAATGCAAAGTGGGTGACTTAACGAATATAAAAAAAAAAACAGGTTTTGGTGATCCTTAGAGAAGGAACTTTATTCAAGCATAGAAAATAGGATAAAACATTGTCATGGAGTACTCACCTAAACGAAACAGGGAAGAACCCTAGACCAGTGTACCTATATTCAGAGAACGGTTAAATAACTGTGGACAGGTGTGAGGTGTTTTCACTGATGGATTATAACAACATAAAACGGAAAACTCTGTCTACGGAAAGGACTTACCGTGATCACATTACTGTACGGTGTTACTGTAGTGAACAATTGTTTGTTTTTTCAAGAATTGGATTAAGTCAAGACTCAAGCTGAACGGATCATACCGGGTGAGAACGTTCTAATTCTGTGTTTGATATCTGATGTTTTGGCCTGTTGAATATGCCGGAGAAGATTACGGAGACTATCTATCAACATCTTATCTTGCATCCACACTAGAAGAACATACCAACTACATAGACAATATCCATACATACACCAGACATAGTTTTTATTAATAAATCTTTTATTTATCGTTGAAAGGAACTGTTGTCGGAGTATGTGTTGAGGGAATAACAGAGAGAGTGAAAGAAATAGATATATGGAAGGGAAGACAGAAGAGAGGAGTGTAGACCAAAGTCAGGCAATAATCCCAACAGATAATAAGTTTGAAGATGTGCTTGTTGATTCCAACTTCCTCTCGGGAAAGCAAGTGACATAATTGGTGGAGCAGCGGGGTACAAGATAATACCCATATGACCTGAAGGCATAACAGGGCATATACATAGCGGGGTACCTGCATATTGGCACAGGCATAGCGGAGTACCTGCATGTTGGGACATACTGATTGGAATAAATATAAGTATATATTGATGACTTTTAATGGAAGGACGTCCATTGGATATATGGTGCCATTACATTTATGGTGGAAACATTTCATTAACGCTGGTGACTTTACAATGAGAAAATTCCAGACAGGGTGAATGTGGATAGGTGGTAAGACACATTACATACCTAGTCACACGGTCACACGTCTACATAAGTCTTTATCCTATATCTCCTCTTGTGGATGAGAGAGTGGTTGTGATGTACTGTGTGGTGTTGTAGATTTATAATATTCGATAGACATAGATAAATGATATAGGTTCTAGGTAGATTATCTGTTTATAGGAAGGACTTCTTTATTGCTTGAGGTGTCTGTACTCTATTTGCGGACTTACATTCTTAACTATGGCAACTCCTAAAGTAACTACAGCAGAACTAAGGGCCAACGGGGAGGAAATTGGTTTAGCTGGCTCGGAACTAACTGATTGCATACAGGAACGAGAGAGAGAGATTCGTCAAGCGGAACGAGAAGATCGAAAGGCCGAGTTGGAAGTGAGAAGAATAGAGGTGGAGACCAAACGAATGGAAATGGAAATGGAACAAGAGGCCAAGAAAATGGACCAGGAGACCAAGCGACTGGAAATGGAACAGGAGGCCAAGCGACTGGAAAGGGACCAAGAGACCAAGTGACTGGAAATGGAACAGGAGGCCAAGCGACTGGAAAGGGACCAAGAGACCAAAAAACTGGAAATGGAACAGACTGCCAGGAGACAAGAAATGGAACATGAATACCGCATTAAAGAGTTAGAACTCAAGACACAAACTAAGGGTGAAATAGATGCAGCAGAAGGAAGTTCATCTTCACATGGGGCAACCCACATGATTGGACAGGGTTACCATGCCATGAAGTTTCCCTTGGCGGTCTTTGATGAAAGTAAAGAGAAGATATACCAGTTTTTGGATCGGTTCGAGGCCATGGCAGTCGCTATGGGACTAGATAGGACCCGATGGGCTCTTAAATTATCCCAGGCTTTACGTGGTTCAGGGTACGAGGTCTACACACGCCTACCACCAGGACATGAAAATCAGTACGAGGATTTGAAAGCCGCTTTGATGAAACATTATGAAGTCACAGCACAAACGTATAGGAAGAAGTTTAGAACGTCTAGACGAGAGCCGGGAGAACTATTCGCCGCCTACAGTCTGAGGCTGAAATCCTATCTCCAGAAATGGATGGACTTGGCAGAATTCAAGAGGGATTATGAGAGTCTCGAAGAGATGATGGTGGTCGACCAGATGCGAAAGCAAATGTCGAAACCTCTCAGAACCTTCTTGGGAGAACAAGGGGCGGAACGGATTGATGTTGTGAATAAGCTGGCGGAACGATTCGTAGAGGTACATGGGGAGGCTGCGGAACTCAGTATTCAAACCAAAGGTCAGGAGAAACAAGAGAAAAAGAAACCTAATAATTGGGAAGGAGAAAAAGTGGAACCTTATATAAAGCACACAGAGGAGAGTTCAGAGAAGGTGAAGGTAGGAAACCAGAGCACCTCGAATTCTCCAGCGAAACGACAGTGGTCTGAGAGGTGGTGTTCATTCTGCAAGGTACCATCTCATAACACGAAGGACTGCAGATCGAAACCTAAAAGTTCTTACTTCGCAGCATGCAAAGTGATTCCTACATCGGTGATCACAGACAAGGCTGAGGTCGGCGAAGGAGAAAGGAACAAAAAGGACACCCGGAAACCTAGGAAGGGAACATGGTGCACACACTGCCGGTCGAAAACACATAATACTGTGGACTGCAGATGCAAGGCAGAAGACGCCAATTGCATAACCAACCTCGAGGAATCAAAAGAGGAAGGCAAGGAAACGGTCAAGGAGATGAAAGACACTCAGGACCAAGAGAGACCACCTGTGGTTGAACTGATTGAAGTCAATGGCCAGCAGGTTGCTTGTCTCTACGATACAGGTTTGGATGGGGAAGCGGTGGTGGACGTCAGCTTGGTAAGCCCAGACCAACTTACAGGGGAAACCATAGAAATACAGCCGGCAATGAGGAGTGCTGTTACCATGACGCTGCCAATCGCCAAGGTGGAGATTAAATCCAGGTACGTCACGGGCATTATTCCAGCTGCTGTATTATCTGACTCCTTATTTCCCATGATCATTGGCACGAAATATGTCTTTTTGGGGATGCCCAAACAGCCAGCCCAAAAGGGAACCGTAGTCAGTGGATCTCAAGGGAAAGAAAAAGAGGCAGAGACACTATGCGACAACTCAGGGATAGGAGAATTGCATACTGCCCAGAGGAAGGATACTACGTTGCATCCTTGCTACAGGAAGCTGCAAAGAAGTGCTGAGCCACCAGAACGGGGACAGTACTTTCTGAAGAATCAACTACTCTATCGGAGAGCTGGGAGGGGAGATAACCTGCACGAGCAGTGGGTGGTTCCAGAGACCCACCGTCCTCACATTCTTCAGAGTGGACACATCATAGGCGAGAATCGACATATGGGTGTCAGAGAGACCTTGCAGCAAATTTCCGGCCATTATTGCTGGCCAGGAATGACCGGAGATGTACGCCGGTGGGTGAAGTCTTGTTCGGAGTGCCAGAACGCACCACCCAACAAGCGGACTAAGAGTAAAATAGCTCTTAAAGTGGAAGACAAAGTGGAAGTGTGGAGTCCAGCAGAGACCAATATACTCCAAGTAGGATGGAAAGGACCTTATCCTGTGGAAAAGGTGGTGTCCAAGAACATCTACAAAATACGGATCGGGGAAGAGAAGAAAAATCTCCCTAGACATCTCATTAGGAAATATGAGGAGAGATCCGGGAGCAAAGCTTCGCACTTTATGGTGATGGCAGCCATTGGGACCAAGGTTACCAGTCCAGACGAAGACCAGAGATCGCCAGTACAACATAGGAGGGCCTATGGGACAGTACGTGATAGGTCAGATTTACCCAACGACAGGAGGAGGGAAATCACAAGTCAGGGAAGGGACAAGAGTGAAAGTTTCACCGGTAACCAAGTTCAGAAGGGGTGGGTAACGTCGGGAAAAGCGAGAATTACCCAGGACTCCAACCGAAGATTGGCTGACCAGATACGATATCGCCCAATATGGCCCTGGAAGCAAAAGTCCATGAGATTTGGGAAAGACGACTCGGTCCATCGAGGACGAGGGGGAACATTCCCAGAGGCAAAGCCGGGGGAAACCCAGAGGACATGGAAGCAGTGTTACAATCAGGATGGGACGATCCGTCTGTATTGTGAACCATCGCTTACGCCAGTGGAAAGGAGGTCGACTGAACGTACAGAAGCGATGAGCCAACACTAGTTTCAGTCGTGAGTAGTATAGTAGGGTGTCAATTAGAGCGCCTACTGGATAATGAGTTGATCCATGTGAGGATTCAATCATATCAACAACACGTGATGTTAATAGCTACTTCGCAGAAGCTCAACACACTGTGGATGTGATGGACGTTGTTGCTGCAACAGGACTTTACAGTGGAATACATCTCTGGTAAGGAGAATGTAGGAGCGGATTTCTTATCTAGACACCCAACTCCAGAGGAAGAGGAATAAGTTGGAGGATCAGAGGAATCAAAACTACAGGGATGAAGAGTCGACGCGGTCAACTCTCTTAAGAGGGGGCCTATGTCACGGAAAAAACTGCAGTTTAGTGATTCCTTGATAATTTACATATCAAAATGCAAGGAAGGAGAAGGGTTAACAATTGTGTACTTCATTCTGCGAGGAGGAATAAAATTCACGATCATTGACCTACGAATATAAAAATAGGATACAGGTACGCGCCGAGGGCAGTGACTCCCGCTAGTATCGGCCGACGGGAAAATGAACGGCGAATGCTTTGAAGTGCAAACGAGCGATGTACAGAGGACCAGCGCAACAGCGGAGATGGTGATCAAAGAGGTTGGACACTTTGAGGTACAAACGTCGGAGAATACAGGGAAACATCGTAGAGACGAAGGAGACCGGAGCGCGGAGCGGCCGGACGTATACGTGATTTCACTGAACTTTTGATGTTACGGGAATGGAAAAGGTGATTGTTGATGTATGGACATCAAACACTAACGAAGAACGGAAGGCCCAATATAAATAGTAGCAACTGGGATTGTTGTGTTAGTGTGTGCTACCTAAAGGGACGGCAAACTGGATTTATGTCTCCTGAAAATAGCAAAGAAATCATCCCGGGAAATGGGATAGAAGTGATTGTGTGCTAATAGATTTCAATGCTTGGAGTATCATTAATTCTAGATATATAAGGTAACACTAATATTAGAGCAATATTAGCATAGGGAAATATGTGGTTGTGCGTAGGGTTTACTATTACTTTCTATTTAGTGAATAGTTTATACTTTAGTGAATTCTGCTGTTTATGTCAGAGTATTCTTTCGGAGGCTGTTTCATTACGGCTGGAGGAAGATAATCACATAGACAGGGATATGAGGCAGACTTAAATCACCTGATTTAATGTTTATTACCCATGTTCTACTACACAGCCTGACCTATCAAAGAAGATCAACCAGTACATCTCTTGTACAGAGAAAGCAGTGTTGATAATACAGGAAAGACATTTTAATTTAATCAGGCACTTCACAGGTGCAGGGAAAGTATGTCACTATAGCAAATGCAAAGTGGGTGACTTAACGAATATAAAAAAAAACAGGTTTTGGTGATCCTTAGAGAAGGAACTTTATTCAAGCATAGAAAATAGGATAAAACATTGTCATGGAGTACTCACCTAAACGAAACAGGGAAGAACCCTAGACCAGTGTACCTATATTCAGAGAACGGTTAAATAACTGTGGACAGGTGTGAGGTGTTTTCACTGATGGATTATAACAACATAAAACGGAAAACTCTGTCTACGGAAAGGACTTACCGTGATCACATTACTGTACGGTGTTACTGTAGTGAACAATTGTTTGTTTTTTCAAGAATTGGATTAAGTCAAGACTCAAGCTGAACGGATCATACCGGGTGAGAACGTTCTAATTCTGTGTTTGATATCTGATGTTTTGGCCTGTTGAATATGCCGGAGAAGATTACGGAGACTATCTATCAACATCTTATCTTGCATCCACACTAGAAGAACATACCAACTACATAGACAATATCCATACATACACCAGACATAGTTTTTATTAATAAATCTTTTATTTATCGTTGAAAGGAACTGTTGTCGGAGTATGTGTTGAGGGA